>CM077600.1:35994991-36499991 GCA_039654915.1 Aquilaria yunnanensis | reverse complement strand
ACAAGCAACAGAAGCCGTCTCGATCATAATCTAGCTAGCTATCATCGGTTTCCTTGAGCTGTTAATTATTTCTTCTTTCACAAGTTAATAATCATGTCGGAGCACCACCACCGTCATCATCGCTTCCACCACAAGGAGGAGCAGCAGCCAGCCGACGCGGTGGTCTTCACCGAGACTGAGGCTTTCTACACCGAAACCGCTCCCGACTACCGAAAGGAGGAGAAGCACCACAAGCACCTTCAGCAACTTGGCGAGCTTGGAGCTGCCGCTGCTGGTGCTTACGCCCTGGTAATTAATTAAACAACACGATTCTTAGTTACCTCCTTATATAGCTGCATTTATTTAATCAATAGGGCTTGAAGATTAGACGTTGTTTGATCGGATCACACAAATTTCTGCAAATAATTTTCCATAATTTTTTCAAGCATATTTGATGAACATATTGATCTAATAATAAGTACTGTATCTACATTAATCATACACGCACAAAAATTAATTTTTCATATACATTTTTTTTGGATTAACTAGTTATCAACTAACTAAATTCGTTAGTAAAGATTCTTTATTTGAAACTACCACAATAAAATCTGTGACTTCCATGATTAAGAGAGACGAGGTCAAAGAAAGAGAGAATTGTTACCTTATTTCCTCCGTCATCATAGCTCAACTTGACTCATTAAATTTTGTATGGACAAGAGAAATAAATAAGCTATATATCTCTTTGTTTCGTTAATTTTGCTTAATTAATATATATGATGACAATAATTATTAATTAGTTATATGTATTATTTTTTATAAGTACGAGAAGCATGAGGCAAAGAAGGACCCAGAGCACGCGCACAGGCACAAGATAGAAGAGGAGGTGGCGGCTGCCGCAGCTGTCGGAGCCGGTGGATTTGCCTTCCACGAGCACCATGAGAAAGAGGCAGCCAAGAGAACCGATGAGGAGGCTCATGGAAAGAAGCATCACCACTTCTTCTAAGCAATATAACAACTATATTTTGTGCGTTTAAATAACTAATTATACCAATTGCCGGCCGCGGCCGGCTACGTGGTCTAATTAATGGTATTAATGGTCTAATTTGGGTATCTTCTGTGTACGTTGTTCCATGTTTATTTGTGTGTAACTGGCCAGTCGCTACTAGTGACCGCCCCTAAAATAACCTTTCGCCACATACGTATCAAAATTGTTCCCATGCATATGACCTTCCACCTTCACTTAATAAATCAACCTTTCGCCAAATACGTATCAAAATTGTCCCCATGCGTATGACCTTCCACCTTCTCTTACTTTTAAGTGTTGTAACTTTGTGTGTGAACTTGTGAACGTGCTACCATTTTACTTCCACCATTTTTGTATCCTTGTCGACAATAATATTATATGAAATGATAATGTTGCTTTCCTAATTATAGTTATGGCCTTTAAATTATAACTTTTTAGTAATTACTCACTCCATTGAATAAAGGTTGATCTCTTTACTTTTCTTTTTTTACTAAAGTTTGATTTAAATATATTCATATTAATTTATATTGTAAAAAATTCTTAAAAATTATATTTATAAACTAAAGTCTTTACGGTACTATTTTCATATAAAAAGTTTATATTTCTAAAAAAAATTTAAAAGAAAGAAAATCATCAATTAATAGCTATAAATAGTAAATGGGATAAGCTTTACGTACGTGACAAAGGAACTAAGAAATAATATTTTTGGTCTATCAAAATGATGTGTCACATAAAAAAAATATAATATGTATGTTTTATCATGATATACTATTAATTAAATAAAATAATTACAACAGAATTATTCTAAATTATTCTAATCTCATATGGAAAAGCGTTAGGGACACAAATTCCGTACATCGGGTTCAGTCTCTTTCACTTCTCCCCAATATCATGCAATAACATTTGATGTTGTTTAGTCACCTTTTGGGGTCCAAAGAAATGGGCATACCTCTTTCCTATAATCTAACTATTTATTCCCAGTTTTCTAAACGAAATTATTGTTCAACACATTCTCTAAACGAAAAACTTTTATTCAACCTCCAAAATTATAAGGGATTTCATAATTTGAGGTTCATGATGCGTATGCCATGGTCCCTTTTTTGGGATGAAGCTACTGAAGTTAGAGTATTCCAGTGTCCGCCTTGGCCGACATATATATGCCAGGGATGGTCGCTTAACTCTGTTTGCTATATTTTCCCAAATCTATTTGTTTTTTTTTTTAATTTTACATTCAACTGTGAAATAATTACGTTTTTATTAGAAAAAAAAATTATAACTTTTTTCTATTCGATGAATCTAATTCAATAACTATTTTTTAGTTTTAATGTCAAATAATCATGTAGATTATACACTTCACCTATCATATTACAAACCCAATCTATCATACCAAACCGTAACTATTCTTAAATTGCAAAAGAATACTGCAGAAGTACGTTTGCTGTTTCTTGGCTCTCTGTTCTTTGTATTCTCTCTCTGTCTTAGCTCCAGATTATTGGAGGTTGTACAAACCAGTGGATTCACTTATTCATAGTGTTAAATACCGAGATATACCGTTTACTGTAAGTATGTGATATAAATGTTTTTATGTTTTATTATTTTACCGTGTGGCATACCACGATATTTCAAAATATACCACATACTACTCACTTTATGCATGCATTTTGTTAAAAAACCTGTGGTATACCGTAAATACCACGTGGTATATACCACAATATTTTATTTGTCACAGATATTTTTTTTATTTTACATAAAAAATATCATAAATATATAAAATATTAAAATATAATTAATACACATATCATAAAATAAACATTTATTTTTATTTTTTGTTACTTTTCTTAATTAATATAAAAATTTAATGGATGGTATTAGCTTGGAGGTCCCTGTTGAACACTATCCCCAAATTGGATTTCTGATACATGCTACCCCAATTGAATATCTTCTATCATATATATTTTATTTGTAGTTGACAAATTATGATAAGAAAAATTAGAATACATATAAAATGTGTAAAAATAAATTATTAAACAAATTACGTTATCCTAAAATAATATTCTAACATTTATTTTTTTATGAAAACGGTAAAGGTATGCGGCGCGGTATAACTAGCAGTAACAGTATTTAACACTTTGCACTTAAATTTATATCGCCACCTAATCAGTTCCTGGTGTTTGGTATGTTTCTGTCCACTGGATGCTGGGTTTGGGATTTATCATTCCATTCGGCTCATGATATGCTACAAAGGCTATCTTTCTAGTTTCCTAATTGTTGAGCTTTCTATTCTTTCTAAAGGCATTCTACTGGACTGTTGAACTTTGTGATTAATCATACATCTATTTTATGGCTATTTTCATGATATTTTGGCCATTTGGTAGCTAGTCAACTGAAAGGTTCCCAGGATAGGGACATGTAAACTTTTACAATTTCAGCAGAACATGAAAAGGGCTTCGATAATTTGCCAGTAAAATATAGGAATCCAATGGTAAGATTGGCGCTCTGGTCACTTTTATCAGTAATCTTGTGTGGTGACTGTTCTTTCGCGATTTCCTCTGTCAATGACATTGCTTGATTAACAAAAAAACATGATCGATGGATTTCTTTAAGTGGCCTTGTAACATATTTAACAAAAAAAAAAACTGGATACCTAATGGTGTTAGTGCTCTGTTAGTGGCAGACGTCTGCCAGTGCATGCTCTCTCATATCTTAGTAAAGCTTGTATTATTTCTGTCTTTTCTCCTTGAGTCTATTAAAAGGAAAACTATTTGATTCTGTGTCACGCCCATGACGACAATTCTGTCACTTCTAATAAAGTTGGTGTATAAAATAGTAGGTTTTTAAAATCGGAAAGAGGATGGCTGCCATTTTGATTTCTGAGAGAAATGCGAGACCGACAATTGAAAATTAACTGCTACAGAGGTATGGACCATGGACAAGTGCTGCGAGTGGCGGCATTATACAGAAGCAATATTACCATGTTTCCGGACGCAAAATTGTCTTAAATTCTTAGTTCTCCTCTTTTTGAACTTTTTTACAATTAAGAGTACCATACTTTGTTACTCTTGCATACTCTCTCTCTCTCTCTCTCTCTCTCTCTCTCTCTCTCTCTCTCTCTCTCTCTCTCTCTCTCTCTATTTTTTTTTATTTAATAACACTTTTATCTTCAGCCCTTTAATTAAATCACTAAGGCCTAAGTGATATGAAGGAGATCTAGAATTCGTATTTTAGTTTCTTCACTCCCTCCAATATGTCATACCTAATTCGGTTGTTATCTTGACCCCAAAAAGCTGCCATGCTTTTTTTCTAATTAATATTTTTGTTCAACAAAACTGTTAAAACCCCTAAAACAAATATGAAACGTATACATAAAAAATAAAACTTTCATGACAGGAGAGGTTGTATATTACTATCAAATAATGCCCTTTAGTTTGAATAATGCAGGGCAACTTACTAGAGGCTGATGAATAGAATCTTCATGAAATAGCTTGGATGGAACATGAAAGTCTACATAAATGATATGATTATAAAGAGTAGGGTGATAAATCATAAATCGTCACTTTGATAATTTGCATGAAACCTTCCAAAGAATAAGGCGATTTAATATGAGGTTCAACCCTTGGAAATGTACATTCGGGGTGGAAGCTAGAAAATTATTGGGATATATGGTCTTGGAAAAAAGGATCGTTGCCAACCTCAATAAAAGTGAGGCAATCATGATGACACCCAACCCCCAAAATAAAAAGGATGTTCAAAAGCTAGCAGACAAATTAACCACCCTTGGGCGGTTTGTATCACATTTCGGAGATCATTGCCAACTTTTTTCAAATACTCAATAAAGGGACGGTATTTGAATGGACAAAAGAATGTCCCAAAGCCTTCAAGCATACTAAAGAGTACCTACGACTTTTCTTAATGTTGAAACAATGAAGCCTGACAAACATCTCATTTTATATTTAGCTATGACAGAAGGCTCTATCAGCACAATGATTGTAAGAAAGAAATGATCAAAACAATGGCTCATTCACTACATCAGCCAAACCTTCCAAGTCGTAGAGTCCCAATATCCTAACCTCCAGAACTTAGTTCTTGCCCTCGTAGTAGTATCTCAAAATATGAAACCATATTTCCAAATGCATTAGATTATCGTCAAAATATAATTGCCCTTCTAAGATGTCTTTCAAAAATCTGACAAGTCAGAGAGATTAGCTAAATGGTGCATAGAGCTAGAGAAGTTTGACATCCACTACGAGCCTGGAAGAATGGATAAAAGGCTTAGGCCTTGACCAATTTCATTGTAGAAATGGCACCAACAGAGAAGGAAAAAGAAAAATAGTTGAATGAGATCCCACCTTGGGAAATGTAAGTCAACGAGGCATTTGGACCTGAGTACCAAGGTGTAGGCGTCATATTATGAGGGCTTCTTGGCATAGAATTCATACTTAGAATAAAATTCTAATTCCCAATTATGAACAACGTTTCTGAGTATGAAGCTCTCCTAGTGGAACTACAAATGGGTGGTCAGGCAGGGGTATGACACCTACAGATATATAGTGACTCCCAACTGATAGTAAATTAAGTCACCGGAGTAGCAAGAGTAAAAAATCTTACTCTTTGTAAGTATTTGAACATGGCAAAAAATTTAATGCAAATATTTGACCTCGTGCAGATCCAAAAGATTCTGAGGGCCCAAAATGTAAAGGCAGATGCCCTTTCAAAAGGCTTGGAATAGACATTAATAGAAGAACTCGTAGAACTATCGATTCACCTATTAGAACATCAGGCCATCAAGGATGACAATATTTGGTCGGGAAGGTTCGTCATTATCAGATGAGAGCAATATAGGCAAGGATTGGCTTCTCCCTTACAACAATACCTAACAACTTAGGAAAGGTAAAAAAAAATTTCGAGAAATCCATTAGGCATACTATGGTGCACATATTAGTGTGAACTCCTTGGCCCACAAGATGTTCCAGCAGGGATATTTTTACCTATAGTCCAAAAAGAAGCTAGAATGTTCGTCCAATGATGTCAATCCTGTCAGCTTAATTCCCAAGTACAAATGCTGCCATCTTCTAGTGCTTCATTGACCACTGATCCTTGGCCAAGTTAAATATTGCATCTTAGTCGTGGATTACTTTATCAAGTAGGAGGCAGCAATGTTGATCCTATACGATCGGCCGACAAATTCCCGGCAACGGGTCGGCGTCAATGGCGGCTAGAGGATGAGAGAGATGACGGAAGAGGACGGCGACGCAGAAGAGGGAGGAGGGGGCAACTGAGGAGAAGGTCGGCGGAGGTGAAGGGCAACGGAGGTGAATTGCGGCGGACGAGGGAGACAGAGCAAAGGGCTGCGGGGAGGGGGGAAATTAGCCATTTAAGTCCCTAAAGTTATATATTTTGTCAATTCTAGTCTAAGATTTATTATGGGACCCAAAACAGGGTTAGCATAAGCCACATCAGCAAAATCCGTGAGAGATAACGTCTCATCTGACGATTGGGACTATAATAGGACACGATTCTTAAGTTAGGGGATTTTAAGATACAAAAAAACAGTTAAAGGACCACATTAGAAAGAACCTAAAAATTAAGGGACTACAAATGAATTTTACCCCAGAAATTATTGTACTAGTAAAGAATGGAACAAGGTCCTGAATAGCTAAGCAAATTAATAATTTTAAAAAGAAAGGAACTTCCTGAATAGCAACCCACTCCCCCCCCCCCCCCCCCCGGCGCGGCGGGGCCCGCGGTTATTGGGTTGTCCTCTTAATTTCAACCCGTATTTAAAAAAAAAAAACAAAAAACAAAAAACAAAAAATGCAGTAATAATCCACATTAATTAGTTTTCCTTTATCTGGCAAAAAATGACGAACTTTCTTCTAATTATATGGGGAAAAAAGTTGAATCGAAAGAGCTAGGCTCTCCATCAGCCACGTAAAACTGCCACGTACCAAATCAAGGACATCTTAAATTAAATGCCCGATATGAACTAATCTTTGGAATGGCCATGGCCATGCACTCGGACCTCAATTATAAAAGCCCCAACTGATCTCAAACTTTTCATACCAAACTTCTCAGCTTTAATTACTTGCTTAATAATTAAGCACTTCCATTTCCTGTTTCTTTACGCTCCAAAAAGAAGAAGAATATCTCTCTTTACGAAAGTATATGGCGGAGGAGAAGAAGCACCACCACGGCCTCTTCCACCGTCGCAAGGAGGATCAGGAGGAGAACCCCAGCACTGATTACTCTGAGGCAGCCGTTTACTCGGAGACCACCACAGCCGCGTACGGAACCTCTGACGACCGCCCGGGGCCTTACTCGGAGACCACCACCGGTTATGGAGCCTCCGACTACCGCCCGGAGCCGGAGGTTGACTACAAGAAGGAGGAGAAGCATCAGAAGCACCTTGAACACGTTGGCGAGCTAGGTGCTACAGCCGCTGGCGCTTTTGCCCTGGTACTAAATGACAACTTAGCCTAACTAACTAAATTAAATCTGGTAATTAATTGATTAATTGCGATCACATCACATGCAGCATGAGAGGCACGAGGCAAAGAAGGACCCGGAGCATGCTCACAGGCACAAGCTAGAGGAGAGGATCGCGGAGGCGGCCGCCCTGGGAGGCGGTGGTCTTGCGCTGCACGAGCATGACGAAAAGAAAGAAACCAAGAAAGCAGAGGAGGCGGCCGAGGGAAAGAAGCATCACTTCTTCTAAATCTTTATATTATCCGTATCAGATCGAGCTGAAACTTTGTTAATTATGATTATTGGGTTAATTTGTCGAGCTTCTTAGTATTAATTACCACCCCGACCAGCAATAAGTAACCCCTTAAAATCATAGTGTGGATTTGTGTGTGTGTAAGTTCAGAGTGCTTGCCGTTGATGGTATTATTTGTCCAACCGGTCCACTTATGTTATTGTTGTAGTCGTAAATGCTTATTGTATGTATCAAACTTCAATTCCTGTGCTCTCCTTCTTAATTAATATATATAGTAAAGTTTGAGTTCTATATACTACTTAATTTACCATATTTCTTTTCTTGGAATGAATTTGATATTGCTTGCCATTCTTTTTCTTTTTTCCCAGTAATAAAAAATCAGAAAAATTACAAAAAAAAAAAAAAAAAACCCCCGAAGATATCGTACTATTCACTCAAGTTTTTGGATAATATTGAGGTATACTAAAACATAATGGTTTCATCCCCCTAGAAGTGGTGTAAGCGGAGCGGAACAAGGTCCGGGAGTGGTCGGATTTCGTGGCGGACCGATGATGGAAGACTTTCCTTGGGCGGTCAATCGGATAGGAGGCTCCAGACAGGGAGATTTCCGATCAGGATCATCTCGGCCGGGATTTCTCTCGCCGGTACGTTTCCTTCTCCAGGTGCACCTCTTCATCAGAATATTCAATTTCTGAAATATATTGAAGCTGCTATTGACTTATAGTTTGATTTCTGGTTTTTTCTTTTGCTCGACATTTTTTAGCATTCCTTACACATACGTTTCAACTTTCAGGATCGATAAATATGACAATGTCTACGACTCTGAATATATCCTCTCCGTCTTAATTTCTTCAAATGGGCTGGCTGGTGAACTTCCTTTGTTGACTGGAAGTTGTTCTATCGATCCTTGATTTGTTGAGTAACCAGTTAGAAGGAAATCTATCCCGAATGGGGAAGTGGGGAAGTATATGGTATGTTTTTTAAATAATGTTATTACATTCAATAAAAAATATTATTTCATTTATATAAATTTTTTATTTCATGATTTGTTGTTCATTTTGTATGGAATGTTCTTTTGTAAATAATGTTGTTCCTTTTATTAAGAAATATTATTTTATTTATAAAAATATATTATTCTATAAAATATTGTCGTTTCATAAGAAATGTTCATAAATAACATTTATCCATTATATAAGAAATGTTGTCTCATTCATAAAAATTTGATATTCTGTAAATTGCTATAATTCATTTAATAAGAAATATTTTTCCTAAATAATATTGTTCGATCTAGTAAAAAATGATGTTTCATTTAGATAAATTTACTATTTTGTAAAATGTTCTTTATTTCATAAAATGTGATGTTTTGTACGTGGTTGAGTATTGTAAAAAGTATTGTCCATTTCATAAGATATGTTATTTAAGATGCTGTGGTAATCTTGAAAACAGGTGTTGTTCAAGATGTAATGATAATTTTATAAAAAGTGATGTTTATTTTGTAATATGAGTTATTCAAGATGCTGTAAAGGTCTTGTAAAAAGTGTCATCATTTCATAAGATATATTGTTCAAAATTACAGTGACAATTTTATAAATATCACAAAACTATGTGTATAGCTATTCAATGAGAGCACCATATAGTGACTCTTTATAATAAATATAGTGACTCTTTATAATAAATTTAGGGTAAAATCTACCCAGGATATGTTAACTTGTTTTTTTGTTTTAAATGATTACTTAATTTTAAGATTTGTCCTTTAAAACTACATAAACTTATATAATGTATTCAAATAGGCTATTTTCTGTTGATTTTTTTATTAAATTAAATAAAAATTAATAATATGATATTAAATAATATTAAAATAAACTTTTGTTCTCAAACTTTTTCGATCACTGAGCCTAAGACTTAAAATCAAGTTAAATTAATTTTGCGCACCCCTTCAGCACCAGATCCTTCGAACAACAGATCTTACTACCCACCTCCAACTTCTGGCACCGGCAACTCCTACTCCCCTCCCACATCCGCCGGCAGCCCCTAACTTTGATCATCAGCACTCCTCCCCTGACTTTACCGCTAGAACTTCGACTTTAGTTCATTCCAAACAATTCAAAAATCATATTAAATTGGGATGGTTTCTTCGTCTGATTTTGTTTGCTGGGTGAGCGAGGATAGCGGAGATTGGACTTCAGATTGGTGACACGGGCTGGGCAATGATGATTAGGCACGAGGACGATTGGGCTTCGATCGAGCGTCGACAATCATTAGGCACGTCGATGACGACTGGTCGCGACGGCGGTCGGGCGCGAGGAAAATTGGTTGAGCTCCTTCTGTTCTTTGATCAAGCGTCACAGTGGGGGATTGAGAATTTTAAAATTTTAATAACAAAATATAAAAGGTGGATCATTATCTTCTTTATACAAATACTCATTCTATCCTATATTATTTGAGAATTTGGACTCCGAAATTAGAATCGGTACCAGATTGATGCTTGATGGTTGAGAATTGAGACTTTGGCCTTCTCTATCAGCCCTAGATTGGAATCCGAGATGGCCCTGGTCAATTGTTGCTTGGTTAGAAGGTATGGAAGAAGCTGGAAATGGTGAGGTGAACAAAGGATGAGAGAGACGATGAAGGAGAATGGCAAAAGTGTAAAGTAAAAATAGATTTTAAGTTTTTCATAAAATCCGTACAATCCCTCTAACTTTTATATTTCTTCCCAGTTGGACCTTGAGCTTTTTTGTTGCTTACTTTTCTCTTCAAACAAAAAAAAGTTAAGCACAAGATAAACTTAATGGATTAAATAAGTATAAAAATACAAGTTCAAGGGCTTTCAGGGCACTTTTTCTTTTATATTTCATATTATTCTAAGAAAATCTTTTTTATGTAAATTATACAATTAATTATTTTAATCTTTAGTTTTGTTGCGTACCTAAAAAAAATAATAGTACTTATATACAAACACACACGAACCCCCTTCAAAAATATTATGGTCTGCCACTCAGTTACCATTGTATTTGTATAAACTTTTATTCGGCACTATTGTTAAAACTAAAAGTAAATACGATGATGATGATCATAACAATAACAACAACAATATAATAATAAAAATACTAATACTAATAAATAGTGGAACATAAGATTTTAGCTGATCATAATTTACTTTCGTTAAAAAATACTGACCTGTATTTCATTATTCCATTCGTGATGGGGTTGAAGAACAAAATTTTATGTATAATAATTAATTATTTTCTCTGACTGTATATAATTTGAATTTTTAACATTCATTTAAAAATTTTGGAAAGCACATTTGAAACATTGTTTGAAAAGAAATATTTTTTTATTAATTTTATGAATACATAAAAATAAATTCAAGCTACTATAAATCATTTTTTAATGATATGTATTGGGTTATCCTGATATTAATTTCACGCCCAAAATTAAATAAAAAACAAGGAAAATGCAATAATAATTGCAATTAATTGATTTTCCCTTCATTAATTTACAGGAAAAGGTTGAAGTACTAAAAATTATCTACTACGCTCCCATCAACAACCACATTAACTGCCACCAAATGAAGGACATCTAAAATCAAACGGCCGACACGGATCAATCTTGCAATGGCTACTCGGTCCCCAATTATAAATAGCTCCAACTGATCACATATTTTCCTTGTTTAATGAACACTTTGATTTCCTGTTTACGCCTTTCCAAAGAAGAATATCTATCTCCCTAGTTAAGCATATAATAATATAGATATGGAGGAGGAGAAGAAGCACCACCATGGCCTCTTCCACCGTCACAAGGAGGAGGGGGAGAACCCCAGCACTGATTACGGAACCTCCGACAGCCGCCCGGGTCCGGAGGTCGACTACAAGAAGGAGGAGAAGCATCACAAGCACCTTCAACACATGGGCGAGCTCGGCGCGACCGCCGCCGGCGCTTATGCCCTGGTATTTGCTAGCAGCAGTTACTTTTAATAATTCTCTTCCTTCTTCCCTTAATTAATTAGGCAATTAAGCACATGTTTATCATCGGTTTTATGGGTTTTTCAGTTACAGAAATTCGTAGAGCCGATGAGTCATATCAATATCATATAGGTGACCAGTTGATTAATTGTGATGACATATATATTGATGTACGCAGCATGAGAAGCACGAAGCGAAGAAGGACCCGGAGCATGCTCACAGGCACAAACTAGAAGAGAGGATCGCGGAGGCGACAGTCGCCGGAGCCGGTGGCTTTGCGATCCACGAGCATCACGAAAAGAAAGAGGCGAAGAAAGAAGAGAAGGAGGCTGAGGGAAAGAAGCATCACTTCTTCTAAATCCATGTTATATATATCCTTCCCAGAGCTTTAAGGTTATCCGATCCATCGAGCTGTTTGTTGATTATGATTATTGGTGTTAAGCAGTGTTTATCTGTAATTAATTAAGCAAATACCCTGATGATAAATAAGCTACGCGGCTACCCCCTTGCTTGGTGTGAGCGAGCAGAGTGCTGTTGATGATCTCGTGATGGCTGGTTTAATTGTCAAAACTAGTGGCCCTGTGTTTGTAACCATAAATTATATATCAACTTAATTAATTCCTGTCCTCTCCGTTAAAGTGTTTAGGTTTTTATCAAGGTATGGCCTTTTGGAAAGAATTTCATGTATGTCAGATTAACTTCTAGCTATTCGAAGTTTCCAACAACAGACAAAGTCACAAATTAAGTATTATATCACAATCACTTACGAATTAAAGCTACTATACATATGAAATCTAGTCAAATTAGCCACTTACTCATACGGGTATTGCTTCCGGCTTGAATCAAGTCTTCATAGAGGCAAGAAATCCACCAAAAGCACTCCTTAAATGCTCGTTCTTCTTTATTTTTTCTAAAACTTGTTTTTCAATACATTTGAGATCAGTTCAGTTGAAAAATTTTTTACATTACTAATTCAATGTTTGAGTTGCTTGAAGTGAAAATTAGCTATGTTTTTTAAGCACATATATATGTGACGTGAATGGGGAGGCTAGCTACAATTTATGTTCCCTTTTCAATAGAAAAACTGACTTGTTCCGGTTCAGAAAACTCATGACTTATCCCTCTAACTCATCAACATCACTGCACTAAACTTCAAATTACAACTCAACTAGCATTCAACTTTGGTAATGTGGGGTCCATGTTGATATGATTATAACCTAACCTTCAATTCCCACACATGCATCATTTGTTTTATTATTATTAAAACAGAAAAAAATAGTAGTATTAATTAATTGGAAGAGGAAGGAGGATCCAAGAGAGACTAAAGAAGAAATTAATGTCCTAGTTCTTTAAACAGAATTTTCATGAGTCCTTCCCTGATCAGCAGAAATTCAAAGGCAACAAATTCGAGTGGGAGAACTGGATTAGATATAGGATTGCAAGTGAAGGTGAAGGCGAAGGCTAAGGGGCCGGGTAGGGAATGTGGTGACCTGGATGAGTCTCTTTCTCACTGTTTAAAAGATATATCAAAATCATAACAGGTATTGTTCAAGACACCTGACAATAGAGTAATCTTGATCCAGGCTGTCTTTTCTTAGTGAAGGTTTTACCCAAGTTGGCTAATGCTATGGATCAGCTGCAGCAGAACTGTGATGATGAAAATATGTATCACGGTGAAATTCTTGGGTGCCATTGCCGTATGCATGTGGAAAATTCTTCAAGACCAGTTGGCAACAAATTTTAATCTCCTGGTGTTACAATTGCAATGAAGCGTATGAATTAATTAGTGGACCATGCATGTTTTGGTTCGTTCCAGAATAACATAATTTTTGCTTCAAAATTAAAGTGTGCTTGTCTTGGTAGATAGACGTTGTGCTAGGCCTTGATGTTGCAGAAATCTTGGGTCAAATGGCAGGGCTACCTAAGAATGACAACCAGAAAACGGTACGAGAAGCTAGCTAGCTAGCTAGATGTGTTCAACAATCTTATTAATTTGTTTCCCGGTATTGCAGTTGGCTGATGAAGTTCAAGTGCTGTCATTTTTATGCATGGTTGGTTAATAGATGCTCAAAAATTAATCAATTGTAGCTCAGTAAAATTGATGCTAGGTCCAAAACAAGCAGTTAAAAATTGGTTGTAGCAGGGTTTGGATAGATTACTGCACGAAGTAAGATGTCCGTAACATCGTTTGGTTTGTTATCTAGCTCCTTGCTAGATTGCCCTGTAATTAATTCCTTTAATTAATAATATTTCTTTGTTTGCTGTTTAAAAAATTGTTCTATATATCATCATTATCATTATTATATTTTGATGGAAAATTATTTGTGCCATTTTAAAAGCAGCTAAAGGATAAAAAGGCGGTCACGTTGTGAAGATCACAAATCTTTCATTAATGTCCCACCACTAAGGTTAGGTGACCCACGTCCAGCACACTATACACATAAGTGAAGCTAATAATTCACGCATTAATTATTTTTTTTTTAAATTGAAAAATACTTACAATGTTAGAGACATTTTAATTTCCTGGAGACCAAAACTAATTTTAGCATCTTATTTAATTAATTTATGCTTCATTTTCGCTGCCGATTAAAAAAAACCATTTTTTAGCTGACAGAAAAATTATGCTTAATTTTGCGTTAAAAGGCCAATTAATATATAGTAGTAAAAAGCCTAAAATATCCATAGATTAGTATCTTGCTCGCGGCTGATCCTGTACGCTTTTAGGCCCCAAATGATAAAACAAATGAAGTTAATTGTAACCCAGCTTTTGTTCTTATGATTAATTAGTCTTTAACAGTTAAGTAGCATCTAATTGACTTCATAACTAATAAGCATAGAATATAAACAACAAGAGACATTTTTTTTTTTTTGGTTTAATTTGCTGATAAAGCTTAATTGCATGAGTGTTTCCTTTTTTAAGGGAGAAAGGAAAAACAGAAATAATATACTGCGAATTAATGTGAACTTAAAATGGTTTTAATTTGATTATAATGTGCAGTATATATATGTGCGTGTGTAACGAACTCTCCTTTCCAGTATAGAAATTAACCAAAACCCATAGAGATGGGGAGGAGCAGTGTGATGAGAGTGGTCTACTACTGCCACTGTGTAGCGATGATCATTTTGTGCGTCTCATTGGAGGCAAGTTGGGCGACGGCGGAGAACCACACAGTGGGCGACCAGCTGGGCTGGCGACCTCTCGTCGATTACTACAGCTGGGTGAATGAGAAGCCCATCAAGCTTGGGGACACCCTAGTGTTCAAGTATGAGCCGAGGCTAGGGTACAGTGTGGCCGAGGTGACGCAGTACAAATTCATTGCTTGTAATGCAAGGAACCCCATTTACTACGATGCCAGCGGCTACACCTTGCTCCATCTTATCTTCCCTGGCCAGCACTACTTCATCTCCCCCGGCTTTTGCCAGGATCAGATGCTCTTCTCCCTCCATGTTTGATGGTACTATATTTCTCCAATCAACATGGCTTTTACTTCTCTCCCCACTTCCGGCAATGGAAATTAAAACTTATTTGGAATTGGATAGCCCCAACTCCTAACCCAACCCAAGAGACTAGTTACCAAATTAATACTACTACTTCTACATTTATTTGGGCTTTATACCTGGCCAGGCTAATCTTCCATGGGAATTCTTAACTTACCCCAATAAATTCTTGCGGACTGGATTTGTACTTCAAAATTTGGGCCTGTATGTACATGTCTCTTGCATGTTAAGGTTAGTCTATCATGCTTTGCGGAGGTTGGGCCACTGCATGGTTCAAACTTGCTTCATTGTTTTCTAACCAACTATTTGCTCCAAAATCAATAGTTCAAGCTTGCCTTTAGGTAGTTATACTTTATACCGTATTTAATTATATTGCTTAATACTTTATCTCCAATACAAGTAGCTTTTTCTTTCAAAATTTTGACGTAGACGTTTCATTATTTCAGTATTTATAATGGATTCATTAGATAAAAAACTACGTGTTGCTGCAACAATATTTGTTCTGTGGGGGTCCAAACGTAAAGATGCAAAGTTTGGCAATCAAGAAGACAAATATTTTCAAATTAAGGAGGTCAATTATCATAAAGAAATGTTTAAGGTTCAAAGATAAATAGGGATGACAATGGGTAGGGTGAAATCCGTAACCCGCGGATACCCGGCCAATAAATTACGTATATTTTGTGAAAATTGCACATGTCTACCCATCATGGATTTTGATTTTACCTTATGGGTAAACCTGCCATACTCGCAACTCGCTACAAGTTTTCTTTGTCTGTCAATGACTTAATTGTAACTTTTGAAAATAATAAACTAATATAAGAAAAATAAGCAACTTAAGTGATCAAAGTGTAATTTACCAAACAAAATAAACGTAAACCCTATATAATATAACTTAGACCCCCACTTTTTACCACATTACTACCAGTCTTCTTTCTTCTTCATGTGTTGTCCTCTTCCATCTTCATTCCTTTCTTCCTCCATTTAGCTATCAATAATCTTTCGACCCACTAGGCATCCTATCTCATCCCATCAAGCAGACTATTAGGTCATGGGTATGGTCTTCCCCTCATTAGCCTTGGCAGGCGAGTGACGAATATGGCGAATCCACGCCCGATCTACCTCACTGTCATCCCTAAAAATAAGATATGATATTTGAGTGACTTATTTCTATATTTTTTTTGTCATTTTCTTACCTGGGCATCTTCCTTATGGATGTCAATTTATACATTTATCTACGGGTATCCTACCCTGCCCTACCCAATGGGTAGAGTTTTTTTTTGTCAATTAAACAGGTTTGAGCCAAGTACAAGTATTTTTTGTTTTTTTATCCGCTGGTTACAGGGAGGATACGGACTTTGGAGTCTACCCTCCCTGACCTCGGCTTGTATCATAGCCATATGCTATATACAATATATAAGTATCTAAATATTCCATATATATATATATATATATCCAAATATATAATATAATCCTAATGGTTCTCAAGCTTGTGTGTATTTGTCAATGGTCCTTTGATATGTATTTGTTATCTTTGGGATGTTATGATTAAAATTTTAGTGTTATGTTCTTCTTAGTTATGTTTGAGACTTTATATTTTGTCCTTAAACATGCATTAGTCCTTATATTAGGTGATTGGGCTACTTTGTTTTCTGTTATAGTTTATATTTAAAAATGTCTTGCTTCCCTTTAATGTAATTTTCTATTATGTGATGCTTGTATGGGTAGTGCGAGTATAATACCTGACCCTACTCGGTCGACCGTAGGGAGGGTTTGGGCAAAAAAATTCCTACCTGCTACAGGGTTTGGGTAGAGGTTTTATATTGCAGGTAGGGTTGAGAATTACTCTACATTCCTCAAACCCAACCCGTTGACATCCCTAATCTTCCTAAACCAGGCTTTGTACTGTGCATCTACATCACAAATTTCGGTTATTATAGATCTACAATACACACCAACTTATAATTAATATACATATATAATTTATCATAAAAAAGTAAAATTATATTACTTCTATATTCTAAAAATGGAACAAAGTTACTATTCAATGAATAGTGCCACTTTTGTCTTTTTGCATTATTTTTTATTTTACCATTTTCTTAGTAATTGTGGAATCTCCTTTTAATTATTTCTTCTCTTTTGTACTATGCTTTTTCACATGACAATTAGACCTAGGTAGACAATATAAGCACAGTGTGAAATCTGTAGATCTGCAAGTTTGAATGTTATAGCCAGTAAAAAGCAAAATTACATGTAGTGAAAAAGGGTTTTTAATGTCATTTTTTATATTTTTCTTAGTAATGGTCGAACTTCTTTTCCAATCCTTGATTTTATTTCTTCCCTGTTGGTCCTTAGACTTTTTAATGTGATAATTAAACTTAGATAGATAAGATGGGAGCAATGGTGGGATTGACATATCTTCATGTTTGAAAAATACAACTACCAAAGTAAAAAATTATAGGAATTGAAAAAGTGTTTATCAAACCGCAACATTTAGAAAAACTAAAAATTTTGATAGTGTTTGCTTTTCATTCTTGCTTTTTTCCTGTGAATGCTCAAATTCGTCCTCTAAACTTGACCTCATATTTCCTTTTCATTTTGGCGTCATAGTGGATTTTGGTATATCATCATCATTTGGGTTCACTCTATTTGGGATCAGTGACTTCCAACCAACAATAGTGGGATGACACATTGAGTCGATTGGTGTGAGATGACGTGTTGTTTTTCACTCTTATCTAGTCATCAGTAATCACAGTGAGATATGCTTTGTTTTCGGTTAAAGCCCAACTAGAGAAAAGTGCAATGCAGGGTTCAGGAAACTAAGTCTTTGCTTCTCATTATCCACATAGCTGCATCATCGTTTATTTTCTTTCATAGATTTTCTATAAACCCCGTCTCGCCGATCTCTTACTCAATCGCTACAGCTGACCAAAAATTACAGGTATTGCTTCATCTATGTCTTTATCACCACCTACATACTTGACTTCACATTTTTTAATTACTTATCACTCTCAATTCATGCATAGCAAATGCGTATATTAACAATGAATATTATATATGCATATTGTACTATGCTAGACTTTTATTCCAAACTTAATTACTCTATTAATTTCTATTATCTATAATAGAAAAATGCCAAGCATCATCACGTGGATGTTAAAAAACCTTGTATATACTAAAACTCCTAGCTCTGAAGGGATACTAACTACAGTAACATCCTTTGCTACATTATTATTATTATTATTATTTGTGTATGCTTTGGCTGGGCACTCATATTGACTAAAACAACAAGTTTTGTTACTGTGCTTATGGAGTAACATTTTTTTGGTATGGTAACTTGCTCTGGGCTTCAATCCAATTTCTTATCCTGCACAACAGCATGTCTAAAATCAAAAAAATAGGAAATGACATAACAAGACCTCATTTTGTTTGTAAATAGTATTTTTTATTCTTAAGCTTTCAAATCATCAAATTTTTCCACTTTATAATTGCCACAAATTTCCCAACTTTGAAGTTTTCAATTTGAGTTTTCCAAAATTTCTTAGATGGTAAATTTTTTGGATAAACTTACTCCTAGCACCTGAAATTTTGCCTTATGCTTGTTTTGCCACCTAAGCTTTTATCACTAACAATTGAGCCCTTAATTTCTACCAAAATCCTAAATTTCATTGTTTTGGCTCTATGTTATATGTTTCCATTTGGCAAATTGTTACAAATAAATCTAAAATATTTCAATTCTTTAAAAGCTTTGAGATGACTATTGCTTGATTTTAATTTAATAGAACATAATTCTTCTTTATTATTTTTCCTCTAAGAATATGTATTCATAATTCTTCTGATCGTCAAACTTTGAAATTTGGCATTTTTTACACTTTGTTTTTCAATACGCATAAAAGATTTCCTAAATTTTTTATTTTTACATATCAGGCCCCTAAACTTAGGGGTATTCATCCAACCCGCTCAACTCACAAAACCGCATAGACTGAACCGAATTAACCCGTTAGCTATGTGGGTTTATATAGGTTATGGTGCGGTTTGGGTTTTAATTTTGAAAACCTATAGACCAAAACCAAACCGCATCTTTAATAACGTCATAGAAACTTCTGTTTGAGGTTAAGGAAAGAATTGATGAGCTTGAACAAATTGAATCAGGTAAAATAGTTTCTTTTGTATTCGTTGTTAGTATATTGTATAATATACACATAATGATACATCTAATTTGTAATTTATTATTCTACAACTTTACATAATTTTTTTGGGTAACTCAGACATCACTTATTGTCGGTGTTGATTGATGACCACTCATTCAATGCATATTTTTTCTATGTAAGCATGTTCTCATATTTAGGAATTTATTATTCATAATTTTAATTCATTTTGAATGTCTTGTAACTCACACTTAGTAGTTCCATACAAGTAAAGTTAAGATCATTACATATAAAAAGTAAAAATATTTTGAAGTAATTTTGTACTCTAATCAAGCATGAGCTTTGGCAACTTTGTGTGGCGGGAACTTTGAACTCCATATATTATCTTTGTATTTTGTAACAAAAAGTCTACTTTGTGCTTGTGATGTTTTAAAGTATGGAATTGTTTATATTTCATAAAACTATTTAGTTTTCAGAACAACGTATTAACATTAAGACAAACGTTTTAAAGTAGCTTAAATTATTTTACAGGATAGATAAGTTAAAATCGGTCAAACCGAACCACACCGAACCGCATTCTATACGGTTTGGGTTTTAATCAGAGTTTGTGATAAGCGGTGCAGTTTGGTTTTATATTATGTAACCCGGTTACCTATGCGGTGCGGTTTGGGTTTAGGGTGAACCCGGTCAAACCCCGCACCGTGAACACCCATACCTAAACTTTCATGAGTATCAAGGGCTCAATTTGTGCTAAAATCTCAAATCAACTACCTTGGTCATATATTGTGCGTTCTTTATTTACTATATTGGTCGACAATGACTCTGAAACGTTTCATTTTTTTTAAAACCTTTGAATCAATCATAACTTAGTATCTTACATATTAAAAAATTAAAAATTATTTTGGCATTTTCTTAATTAAGTCAACTGTAAGGCATAAACATGAACAATAATTATATTCTTGGTTATGCTTTTCTAGCATTTATCCCAAAAGACAAGAAACAGAAAAAATATGTATATAAAAGGGGGAAAAAAGGAAACTATGCATGACGTTGAGTTACTGGCCAAAATCCACATAATTTAAATAAACGTAATACTTTCTCCTCCATGTTTTCGTTGCGACATTTTCATTTGCACGTAGTTTAATGTAGATGGAAAACTCCTCCTTATTCCAATTTCTACCTTTAATATGCTTTTCTTGAAAAAGACCCTGTTGCCCAATCAACCCTGATCTTGCCATACAATTGACAATCGCTGCCCGATCCACCCCAACATCCACATCTGAATTAGACATTATAGCCTAATCGACCTTGATCTAATTTTTTTTGCCACATCTCCCTTACCTCATTACCACCAAACCATACTCATTTGACACTTTAATTCATGAGTTTGTCTTCAAGTATTTCAGCTTTAGCCCACCTTATTGTCAATTCTCCCTAGTCGCCCATCTCTGTGAAGCCAACTATCGCATCACATCCTCATCTCGAAGGCAAGTGTGGTGTTGCATTGTTGATAACCTTACCATTCAACTTTCTTTCAAGTTAGTGCCAGAATGTGGTGGTCCCTCATTGGTGTCACACTCATTGTATGTAGAAAGCTTGTCACTGGAATGGTGTAAAGTTTTAAGGTAGCTTAAAATAAGATATGTTGCAAAAATAATTCGAGATGTGAAATGTATAAATTATTTAAAAAAATTAGCTTGAAAGAAAAAAAGATTCTTGAAGCCCTGAGGGAGACAAGAGACTTAGCAATAAAAAAGTCTCAAGATATTTTTTTTTTTTTGATGCACTAGAGTATCTTTTTCCCATTAAGTACTTGAGTCAAGAGAAATGTGAGAAATAAACAATCAAGGGGTTGAGTACTTGAATGGGCTTTTCATGTCAATGAAAGCTTAAAGGTTGAATCTTGACACTCACGATGACCCTGATGTATTTGCAAGTTGTTACTCGGGCTAGGCTTTAAGCGCTTAGTTTTAATATTATGATCTCTTATGTTTTTATGTAATGTGTTGTCTTACTTGAAAAAAGATGATGAAGACAAGGTTAGGGCTTCGGGCTTTATTAAGTTGTGGTTTTATATCAAATCTTGAATTCCCTCTTGAACCTAATTGAGTTTTGAGCTTTGGATTAATGAAAAAAATGATAAACAAACAAATAATCATTAAGATGGACTAATCCAATTATCTAATACATTGGAGTCCTTTAAATTTAATCATTAAATGACTCAGATTAGACCATCACAATGAGGGTCTGTAACAAAATCATAACCGAAGTTAATACTAGGCAACAAGCATATGTGGAAAACAAGATAAAAATGGGTTTCAACGACATCAACCAAACAACATACCTTGACATAGTAATGCAAATTAAGCTCACTTGGGTGGAAAAATAAAAGCAAACAAATATAATTCTCTTTATCTCAATTGAATTATACACCAGAAGTTAAGCATAAAAATATAAAATCAACTTCCACTAGAAGTCAATGAGTTTTATGTTATCGAAACATCCTTCAAAATTTGACCGATGTTAGGGCTTGTAAGGCAAGACCTAAGATTGATGACAATGATCAATGGATAATGACAAACAAAATGATAACTTAATTAAGGTGAATTCTAATGAGACTTATAACTATAAATGAACTAAATGAACATGAATGTATTGTGTTTGTATTCATTTGTTTAACTATTATCTAACACAAAATGAAAATGAACACTAAACAAAAGTCGTTTATCTGTTTGTGATTGTTTATTTATTAATTAGCAATGTTTGTATTTATTTTAAAAAGGTCCAGGGTCACAAAGAACATCTTAAAAAAATTTAAGACAAAAAAAAAGTGTAATAAGTTTAATACAAAACAAAACTTAAACTAAAGGTCAATATTTACCTTTAACATGAAAGCAAATTAAAAATAAAGGATCTCGTTAATTTGACTTAAGTCTCAATCAAACTTTAATTTATTTGTGAAACAACAATTTCAACTATTTATTTATTTGTTTATGATTAATTTATTTAATTAGTAAGACTCCTTATCAAATTTTAATGGGATCATTTCAAGAAAAAAAAAATACTTAATGCCTATTAAAAATTAAAAAAAAAAATCCAATGGCATCCTAAGATCCCTATTTCATATAAAGATGCATCCAAAGGAGTATCAAAATTTTATAAAATTTGCATTTAACAATCATGTTTGTCATGCATGAATTTCAATATATTGAAAAAAGGGTTTGAATTGTGTGACAGGTAACAGACGTAAAAAACGGACCTGGGTTGTTCGTGTCATCTGTTACTGTTAGATTTCACTTGGAAAAATAATGAAATCTATTGAAATAATTAATTTATTTAATTATTGTGCATAATAACCCAAAGATTGAATGAGCTATTATATTTCAAGTAGAAGAAACTAATGTTGTCAAAATCAAGATTTTACATGGAATCATTTTTAGTATTTTTATGAATTGTAATTGTGGAATCAGATCAAAATCATAATCGTAAGTGATCAGAACCATATAATCCAATTAAATCATTTTTCTTATTTTAGATTGTAAAATTATAAGATTTTAAAATTTAAATTGGGATGTATAGAGTACGTATAAAAATAAAAAGATGTTAACAAACATGTAACTGAAGTGGGGTTGTCGTTTTATGTTTTTGTAACATGCGAAAAGCAAATAGGAGCCTTAACATAAGTACTGCAGCATTAGTAGAAGATTGGGGATAAGTAGCAGGCGGCTGGCTAGCGAAAGGTAGTCCAGTCCAGGGAGAGCAGATTTAGGGCGAGACTGAAACAGATAGCCGATAGGGCATAAAAAAACACCAGACCCAACATCAGCATGGCAAGCAAACTACTTCGTCTCTCTTAAATTCTACTTTCTCCTCTGTCCTCCTCCTCCTCCACCTCCCTCCAGCCTCCGCCGCCTCCTTCTCCTCCTCTTCCTCCTCTACTCAATCATCTCTCAGGCGAGCCACTCTTTCTCTCTCGATCTCACTGCTTTTTGAGTTGATATCCCTGTCACTTGCTTTGTTTAACAAATCATAACGGTAGGAACTACACATCTTTACTTTTTCCCGTTTCAGATTTATAAAATTCGCGTCTTGGTTTCTATTATGTTCTCTGTATGATTTCTGGCACCGCATAATGGCCTCGGCTGTTTGGTATTCTAATTTCAAATGAGTTTTGATCCTTAAGATAAGGTTTTTTTTTTCGGTTTTCCTGGTATTTCTTGATTTAGTTGTGAGATGAGTCCCACTGAAGATTGAAAAAATTTTCTTCTTCTGCAAAAGGTTGTTTGTTTTTTTTTTGTCTCTTGCTCTCTCTTGCTGGTTTTGAATAGCTTTTAACCTGTAGCAGTGCTGCGCGGTTGTGTTAGCTGACCCTAGCTATTTTGAGAGTAAGGCTTGGTTGATTGATTGGTACCTGTGCAGCGTATTGCTAATTTGCTCTCCTTGAATAGGAATTTTCTTGTCCACAATGTGGATTCAAGCGCTGAATTCATGGCCAAATTCTTATTCTATTTCCTTCCCGTATCTACAGGTAGTGAAATGGCCGAACCATCTAAAGTCATTCACGTGCGCAATGTGGGGCACGAAATTTCTGAAGTATTTCTCTCTTCTCTTCTCAATCTGCTAAATGAATTTGTACTTTGGCAATTTATGTTACAATTCTGTTTAGCTCTGGGAGAGGGGAACTTGCTAGGAAAGTAAGAGTGAGCACTGCTGTTTTCTGGTATTCTGCTGATTTGTTAAGTTAACTGAAGAATTCTTGAATTGATGGATCTATTTGTCAAGGAAAAGAGGATGAGAGTGCATGTCTTCATGTTCTTTTCATTTGTTTTTCATGGAGCAGAACAAACTTTTGAATATTATTCATTGGTGTACATTCTGCTCTGAAGGCATGGATCATCTTTGTTTGTTGTGTTTGCCTTTTCTGGTACTTAATACACACCCTCTTTCTCTTTCCTAAAAGAAGGTACGGCAAGAAAATCGTTTGCAAAATGTCCTAATGGGAAACATTTGCTGCTTTAATTGACTGAAGTCTTTTGAAGCTAATTTGTTCTGTCTTTTGTTAAAAACGAAAAAGTGGTGAGGTAAAAGTCACAACTATGGTATTGAGAGCCAAGCAATTCTATATGTGTGGTCCAGAACAAACTTGCCGATGTTTGACTCAAGTGTAATAGGCTACTTTCATGCCCATATTTTAGAATGATGAGCACAGAATTTAGGAGTTCTTGAATTATGAAGGAGGAGAAAAAGAGAGCTTATAACTTTTGGGTGAAATAAAATGAGCAGTATAAAGAAGATCTTGAAAAATCTCTTAGTATATAAAATCCATGCTTTTTTGCCAGATTGTATTACTCTTTCTTTCCTTTTTTTCCCCTTTACTGTGTTGTGCATTTTTTCCTTCACATATATGTCATCTAATGTGTGATTTTGTGTATCAGAATGACTTGCTGCAACTTTTCCAGCCATTTGGAGTTATAACTAAGCTTGTGATGCTCCGTGCAAAAAATCAGGTTTTCTTCTTTAATTCTTTAATCTGTTTAGCTTTCTGAGTACAAAATTTCTTAATGGTTTCTGGCACAAATGCAGGCCCTTCTACAAATGCAAGATATACCTTCAGCGGTCAATGCATTGCAGCATTACACAAATTTTCAGCCAACAATAAGGTATTTATATGTATAATCAACTTAATAGCTTTGTCTAGACAACATGTGATAAGTATTTCCTTCCCAGCATTCTTATATTTTGAATACTTTAAAGGTCTAAACATGCATGGTCTTATTTTGTTTCAGGGGAAGGAATGTTTATATTCAGTTCTCCTCACATCAGGAATTAACTACAATGGACCAGAATGCTCAAGGAAGAGGCGATGAGGTTGGTTACAGTTTTCCTCATATATACAGATTTATTCCGGTGGCTGGTCTTAAGGAGTAAAGATGTTTGAGTCTAAGTTCTTTCTCTGGTGCGATTATTTGTATTTTTGACGTTAGGGTATTAGGTAACATGTACATTGAATTTTTTCCTGCTGTTGCCTCAATCACTTTGAACTGTTTGGTATAATGATGCTATGGCAGATTTCTTTCCCAAAACGTATGATTTTTATTGAAGTGTGACTCTTAACCTCAGGCTAGGTAGTTATGGAATAGGGTCATAATACAATTAACAGAGAAGAAAAAGAGGATTACACAGCAACAGGTAGAAAAGAAGGCCAGAGTACAGCTAAAAATCTCTGAAAAATGACATTCATTGCTTAATATATGTGTCACTTAGGTTTTACAATAGGTGAGTGACTAGATGTACAGTGTTAATTTGGTTTTGCTCGTATGCTTCAAATTAGTATAAAGAAAAAGGTTTAACACTAGGTGCGGTTGCTTGTATGAACTAGATAGAAGACCTGTTCTTGCTGCTTAAATTTATGAGCCATCTGTTAATAGATGCTTAATGTATAGGTTACCAAGTTGCTGTGTTCAACAATGTGATAAGTAATGCAGAATCCTAGGGAAATAGGAGAGGATTTAGATTCAATTAGTGGAACAATTAGTAAAATGCTTCAATTGGCAAATACTTCAACAACTCCTTAAGTCAAAGCTTCCCTCTTATTCCAGGACAAAGGACCTCAAAAGAGAGCAAGTTTACTGCACAAAATAGCTAAACTGGTTAAACCGGCCTATTTGGCAGGACAAATCCTTTGCTTTTCAAGAAGTAATTCACTTGTTTATTTGAATGAAGAATGTGTATCTTGGCATTTGCTTGGCCTCCTATTAATGCATATTTGCACGAAGGAAAATCTGGATAGGTCTATTTGCTTGTGTGATGCAAAACGGGCAACCCACCTGATTGAGTTTAGCATCCAGAATCTTGTTTATGTGTACATTACCTATTATATTTTACTGTCTACAAATTTAGGAGCTGTAAGGAACATATACAAGGCTTTGTACTGGTTACTTCGATTAGCCGTGCATTTAACTTTGAGGTTTCGGGTCTATTCGATATAGAGAATCTTGTGCCACTTCAATTTCATTCATGTTGCTTAGTAAGCCTTGGCATTTCAACAAGCAAGGCTCTGATGTTTGTGTGATGTTTCTGTTTTTCGTGGTATGTGATTGGTTTCTCTGGACTGGTATTTCTCTGTTTTTCTATTCTCCCTTTCCAGCCTTCTCCATTTATGTTTTTCTCTTTTCTCTGTCTGCGGATCTGCTATCGGGAACACGATGGATGTGCAGCCAAATCGAATTCTACTAGTTACCATTCATCAAATGCTATACCCTATAACAGTGGAAGTTCTGCATCAAGTTTTTTCACCTCATGGATATGTTGAGAAGATTGTCACATTTCAGAAGTCAGCTGGTCAGCTTCTTCAAGTTTCTTTCCTTCTTTTCTCTCTCTTGTCTGGAAATCTCAGCCTGAAGATTTAAAAAATATTGAGGCGTATTTATTCTGTGTTCAAAGGGGCTGTGCAATGAATCATACTCTCTTAAATTGGGTTCCCATTTAAAAAAAATAAAAATCAAGTGGTAACCTTTCTTCTATTATCTGGTGATGAACTTCTAAATTCCTGACAATTTTGCAGGATGTTGTTTGATATTGAATTGTGTACAAAATTTTATGCTTCCCAGATGTGTTTTCCCCTGCAATTTATCTTATGAACTTTGCAGGTTTTCAAGCCCTGATTCAGTACCAACTACGCCAGAGTGCCATTTCAGCTAGAACTTCTCTTCAGGTATGGATCACTTCATTTCGATTTAGTTCCAATTGACCTTCCCCAACCAACTGCTTTTGTTTTCCTTCCAAACAAGTGTTGAGATATGGTTGTTGAACAGGGTCGTAATATCTATGATGGCTGCTGCCAGTTAGATATTCAGTATTCAAAGTAAGTATCAGATTATGGTGTTCCAAGATGACATGCTTGTTCCCCCAACCCAAATTCTTACTACATTGATTTTCTGGGGCAACTTATTGAATATTTCACTCTCAACTTTTCTCTGTTCAGTCTTGATGAATTACAAGTCCACTACAACAATGACCGATCAAGGTAATTTTCCCATTTGTCTCTTTATCTTTATGTCTTCTATGTCTCATACATTGTCATCATATCATATCCTCCTGACACATATGTTGATGCCTCTGGCTCAGGGACTTCACAAACCCAAATCTGCCAACAGAACAGAAAGGCAGGTCATCACAGGTATGTCAATTTTGATTCCTTTTTCCTGGATACTACGTTTTATGACTGCTCTATTGTCTGTCACCTTTGTTTCCCGTAAAAAACTTTCTCCATATTTCTTTGTGCAGCACATTGGATATGGTGATGTAGGAGGTATGTACGCCTTTCAAGCTTAGAGTACTGGAGCAGCCACTTGAGTTGGCAGCAGCACCATTTCATTGTTTCCATTTATTTGCATATTCTTAGTTTGATTCTCATATGATTTTGTCCATACATTACTGAAGTAGTTTCTTTTACCTGTTTGCAGTTGGATATCCTCAGGTTCGTTTTCCTCAGATTGTGTGAGAAGATCCTTTCTCCTTGGTATTCTGATCCATGTGTAGCATGCAGAAATGAGAAAACTTCAGTTAAAGTTGAATTGAGCGAATGCCTGATCTGTTCATGATTGGTGGATATTGTTTTTTCTGGGATTCTTGTGAGCAAAGTTGTGGGGAATTGGGATTTTAATCTTAGAACAACCATATGCATTAACTGTTAGGCTAATTCTTGGTGGTTATCGTAATGTTGTTAAAGGTGTTTGTGTTTGTTGTACACCCCCGCCCCCTTTCTCTTTACTGATGAGCTCTGGAGGATAATGATACACCCTTGTTTATTTTATAGGTTTATGGATTTTTCTGAGAACATTATGATAATCATGAAAAACTAACACACTAGATACGACCCCATAAAATAGATGGGTACTTAGACCCTTGGTTGCTACCTTGAATTTCTAAGGCCTAGGTAAAAACTTCGATTTGAAGTCCTGACAATGGGAGTGGGATTCAGGGTGTTACTATGAACTCATAGTCGCCTTGGGCATTATAGTGATGTTGAGTACATATTAAGGAGAGTGCGCTCTATCTATAAGTTGGTCCAGCCTGTTGATTGTTTTTCTGCTGCTTAAACTTGCTGTTGCATAATAGAGTTGTGCTGCAGAAATTTTTTTCTTTGGGTTGCTGATTCGAGTTTGTTTAAAAATTCACTGTCCTATAAGCTCACTGAAGTTGTTTTTTTCATTGTTTAACTTATGATTCTTCTAATCATGTGACAAGTGTACTTCTCACTTGATGAAAACTTAGATGGCAGCAAATGCAGCTGCAATTGCTGCCGCCTTTGGAGGAGGTTTGCCTCCTGGAATCACTGGAACAAATGATCGTTGTACAGTCCTTGTTTCCAATTTAAATCCTGATGTGAGTAAACTATTTTTTTCTTCATCTGATATTTGTTTCAGTGTTGCATTAGCTTTATCTTGTTTCTCGTTTTCTGTTTGTTTGTCAAGTTCTGAGTCTGTCAAATATCTTTTGGTGCAGAGAGTAGATGAGAATAAGCTTTTCAATCTATTCTCCCTCTATGGGAATATTGTGAGAATTAAGCTTCTCCGAAATAAACCTGACCATGCCCTTGTACAGATGGGTGACGGATTTCAGGCAGAGCTGGCTGTACATTTTTTAAAGGTTTGACTTTTGATGTTTTGTGTGCATTTACCATTTTTGTTACCACTGGATCATGATGTATGGCTGGTAATTTGTTTCATGCTTAAGAGCTTTTTTAGTGTGTATTCTTTGTCCGTGAGAATTGATTGGTCCTTAGATCCCAACCAGTTTCTAGTTTGGTTTGTTTGCATTGCAGACACGGAAATTTGGTGCAAAAATATCTTAGTAAAGAAATGTGGAGATCAAATAGAATGAAAAAGTTCAAAAAATTGTAGAATGGTAAGAGATGTTGATGTTGGGGGGGGGGGGGGGGGATTTGGATTTGTGGTGTGGATGAACCAGGAATAGTTCAAGTAGCATCAACATGTGGTTCTTTTCTGTCTGCACCATTGCTTTTCTTGTGTGTTGACTTTGCCCTTTGCAGCTGGATGAGCAGTGGTTTGAAAGGGGAACATGCTAGGATGCTACATAGGAGTTGCCTTTGTATGAATTATTTTGGAGCTCTTTTTTAGACACTCAGGCTTCATATTTTTCCTTATTGTTTATCGTTGAGCATTCTTGGTTGCTCCTAGTATGCTCTTTTAGAGCACATTCACCTTCTTGCGGATACTGACTCACTGAAGAACTTGAAAAATTAAGGGGGCAATGCTATTTGGAAAGCGGTTGGAGGTCAACTTCTCAAAACACATGACTATAACCCAGGGAGCTGATACACATGAGTATGCGAACTCAAATCTCAACCGTTTTAATCGCAATGCTGCAAAGAACTACCGGTATTGCTGTTCACCAACAAAGATGATCCATCTTTCAACTCTGCCCCAGGATGTCACTGAGGATGAGATTGTGAATCACCTAGAGGAACACGGCACAATTGTGAATACCAAGGTGTTTGAGATGAATGGAAAGAAGCAATCTCTCATCCTGTTCGAAACAGAGGAGCAGGCCACAGAGGCACTTGTGTGTAAGCATGCCACGTCACTGGGTGGTTCAATCATACGGATTTCCTTCTCTCAATTGCAGTCGATAAAAGAAAACTGACATTAGGGCTGACAGTGTAGAACTGCAATGGTGCTAGGGTAAGGATTGAACGTTGCCCAGAATATTTATGTGGATGATGGGCTGACATTTGCCTCTCGTTGAGTGTGTCCCAAGGATTTTTGTGCCTTTCTGTTGCTGGATGCTGCCTTGTAATTTTCTTTTCTCGTTCGATCATTTATCTTCCGTTGTCTTGTGTACCACGTTTTTCTTAGGTTGATTAAGAGTATTGTGGTGGAAATTAAATTTTATTATCAGAGTAGTTGGTCAGTTTGGAGAAACACGAAGGAGAACCAGGTGGGGAGCGGAGCCCCCTTGTAACATTACTGTATATTCTTCTAATTCAGCCAGACTGGTAATTTCTGCGTGACCATCTCAAAATAAAACCCCCTCCCCAGGACAGCTCGCATTTATATGTTGGATCAATTCCAAGGTGTTTGTTTTGCCTCTCGTTAGTCATTTGCTTTAGAATTTCAAACGTGATGATGGCCTTCCTCCCGTAGCATCTTCTTCTTGCTCCATTGATTACCCTTTTCGTCACTTGTGAGCTGAAGTTTAAAAGAGAGCTACCTCTTATTTCCAGGCCACCCAACTCCTGTGTTATGGACTCCTTTGTGACCCGACTGCCCGCTTCATCCTTTGTGCCATTTCCGCACACCATCCAGTTACGAACTCGAAAGCGCAGCCCTTTTTCTACAAGACCCACAACGCAATTCTTCAATTTCAAGTTGCGGAGCAGGAGAAAGGGCACCGAGGCTGCTAAGGGTAAGGGCATCAGCTTCGACGAGTCTGCTTTCGAAGCCGAGAGGCTGAGGCTGGACGCTGAAGCGCGAGAATCAATGGCCGAAACTTCTGCAAGGGAGATGGAAACGGGTCCTGAAGAGGATCCAAAAGCTTGGAAATGGGCAATCCGGAAGAGGATTTGGGATTTCATGGAGACCAACAACATCGCCCGTAATCCCAGACCCGTCCACCATCGGATTCCCAACTTCGTCGGCGCGTCAGCTGCTGCTGAAACGGTACAACATGGTTCCTGGTGTTCTGGGTTTCATTTATCTTTTTTCTCAGAAACCTTTCCTATTTCTGTGGTTGTTGCTTTCCCGCCAGTTGGCTGAACTGGACGTGTTTCGCGTCGCCAGTTGCGTGAAGGTCAATCCGGATTCCCCGCAAAAGCAAGTCAGGTTCCTCACTCTTACTGGTTAGTTACTAAGTTAAGCACAGAATGGATTTTACTTGAATCCTGGGATGGGAGATCATTTAGTTATAACATTCGTAAGAATGTAGGAGAAGCACCAAGGCTTCTTCTGCACCATGCCAGCCCACTGAGCAAATTTAAGCAACTTATATTGTTCAGTGACCTTTGTCGTCTGCGATACTTGCGCCACAAACATCATCTTGTAATATAAACTCATTGGTGTATGCGGAGAAAAGGAAAAAGGTGATCTCTAGTTAGCGAAAGTTATTATCTGTTACCGATGGTGAGTTGTATAATCATGACATTGTTTAAAACCTTGCAAGATGTGCAAGTAAAGATTCCATTTTCATTGAAGTAGCCACTCCAGCATTACTGCTTTTGTTAACCAAAAATGCCTCTAATCTTGCCTGAGGGCTATGTTTCTGTCAAGGCATTAGATTCATGCAATTTATGCAAATGGCAAGTAAATAGTGTAAATCCATATGCTTGAACGTAATACCACGTGATTATTGTACTAACAGTGTTTCATTCTCATCCAAACTTGCATCTGAGTGCCCTCAGTCCATAGATCTTGACTAGTATAGCTGTTAATCTTTCTTCTAGTTAGCTTTCATGGTACCCTGCATTTTCTTTTAATAGTTGTTTATAAATTTCAAAAAAAGTGGCATGAGCCCATTATGACGTGCTGTCTATGTACACTTGTACAGGTGGAAAGAGATTATTGACTCCTCAACCTCGACTAAGAACAGGGTTTTTCTCTGTTCTTGAATCTGGTATGCTCAGTCCTGAAACCCTAAATGTGGCATGTTCTTCTGTTGGTGTGGCCAAGTATGGAAGACCAATTGGCTTGGATGAAAAAATCAAAGTGGATCTTATAGTTATTGGGTCAGTTGCTGTTGATGCAAAGACTGGGGCTCGACTTGGAAAAGGGGAGGTGAGGGCTCTTTTTTCTGAGTTGCCGTACATGTTGCATTGCTGTTCTCAAAGGTCGAGTACGGCTTATTGCATATGTTGGAAGTATACTTTCTGTGCTAGCTTATTGCATATACAGAGGTTTCGAGAACTTGAATAGAAAAATGCAAAAATATCTGGCTATTGCTTTTGTTCCCTAAACAAAGGTATGTGTGTAGGGATTTGCTGAACTTGAATATGGCATGTTAAGATACATGGGAGCTATTGATGATTCTACACTGGTGGTCACCTCAGGTATGTCATGGCCTCCTTTCTCCTATTGTCTGTTTATATCTCTCTCTCTCTCTCTCTCTCATGCTCACTACCCCATACTTCTACCTAAATCCTCCCATGTTACTTATTTGTAACAAGCTTATTTGCTATCTTAGTCTAGTATAATTAATTGGGTCATTATGAATGACTTATACACTCATGATAACATGTTTGTTCATGAAAAAAAATTAGTAGCTAAGTCTCTGCATTCGTACTTGTGTTCAGAAGCTCATAATGGCCAACCTGTTTGTTTGTTGACCTTACATGTGGTGTGTAAGTGTAAACCATGTTATCATATTGATATTGGTGTTCCGAAAGACGTAATTTGAGGATGATTGGATATAAATGTAACTCCATGTCTGAGGCTAGCTAGTTGGGACAAATTCTGGTTGATGTTATCCTGTTTCTTGGAATCTTGTGATTGCAGATGTCATGTTAATTGAATTAACTAATCTGTGTGCGTGAAGGCCATGCTTTAGAAATCTATGATGTTTTAGTCGAATTGCCTACAGATTTCTATCATGTTCTTATTGCAACAACTTTGCTTGTATTGTGTGCCTTGGTGCAGTGCATGACTGTCAGTTGGTGGATGACATTCCAGCAGAGAAGCTATTAGTCCATGATGTTCCTGTGGATATCATCTGTACTCCCACCCAAGTCATTCTTACCAATACAACCATCCCGAAGCCTCAAGGTTAGTGGAAAGCCTTCAGTGTGGCTTTGCGGTATTTTTTTGTTTTTGTTTTTTGGCTTTTTTATGATGGCCCGTTGAGCGAGCGGAACATAGAGCAGAGAGAGAGTGAAAAGGATGAGGCTAATGTCATCTGGTTGCTTCAGGGATCTACTGGAAGAAGCTGTCTCCTGAGAAGCTGGGACGGATTCGGATATTGAGAGAGCTCAAAAGCAGGATAGAGCGAGAGACGGGTGAAAAGCTTCCTTGTGGTCCGTCAGAGAAATTACCTCCCACAGCTCAACGAAAACGCTGATGTGCCAAACACTGGGCGATGGGGAGAGAAGCAGCAAGAGGAAAGAGAAGGCAAGTTACTATAGTATACGAGACCTATATTGTATAGCTACATAGCTCTCTTTGAACATCCTTCAGATCCAAGTGCCCATGGAAAATAAACCAATGATGATGTCCGCTTGTAGAGCTCGCCGATGACATGAACATCTCAAAATTTTCAGATACAGCTACTGTATAATCCCATGTGAAATAGCGACGCACACTAACCCAAACTCGACGAAAGGTGGAGTAGAAGCTACCAGTTGCCAGGTTGACCCGACCACTAGTTCTCGTAAGAATTCGGTTTTCTAAATTTACTAATAATTTTATGTGGCATAAATTGATTGCATGCAGAAAAAGGTAATTGGTCTCTCTCTTAATCAATTGTGAATCAAACAATAGTTTCTAAAGTTTTAGGAAAAAGTTGACCTGCAAATGATTTTGGTGGAGATTATGGGTAAGTGGTTGTGCCTTTTCTTCAGCGACTTACTAATTATCGTTTGACTGCAGAAATGAAAATTCAAATGAGAAATGCTATACAAGCGTGTGCATCCAACTCCATGTATGAGATGTTTGCATGTAATTAGTAATTCTAATTTACTAATGCAAACGCAAGTAAGTTTGTAGAAGAGGTTTGGACATTTTAAATAGCAGATGTTGGGTTTGTTTCGAGGCTTTGTGTAGAAAGAAGGTTGCATGAGAGAGGTCTCAAAATATAATAGTATTTGGGTTTCATAATAATAATTTCGATAAAATATTTGTGATAATCAGATATTCGTTTACAATGAGTGTTTATAAGTCTTTCGTTATAATAAAATAATATCTAGTAAGTAATGTCCAGCTATGATGCTAAAATAACCAGCCAGAAACGTACATACCCAGCTTTAGAATTGGAACAAAAGTATGTGAAAAGAAAGAGTATGTCTCTATCACATTAGATGTTACCTAAAATGCATTAGGCATCGACAATGATTTAGCTGTGACAATTTCTTTGTTTTCGTTTTTTGGGGTTTGGATCTCCTTCCCTTTCCTTTCCTTCCAGTGTCTCTGTAAAAAAATAGGACGATCTGGCGGAAAAGGTTGGCTTGGTTAACAGGTAAGGCAAGTAGGCGAAGCAAGAGGGCAGACAACAAACAGAGCAACTTGACATGCTTTCTTAATCTTATCTGCTGCCTTGCCTGTAGCCACTAACATAACATAACATAAACCAAGTTACCCAACTTGGATCGACCTGGTCCATTTTTTATAGCACTGGCCCAATCATAAACAGTGCCTATTCAACCAAAAACCAGCCCCTTTATTCAACTCAATTTTGAACTCGTAGTTATAAAGCCACAAACAAGAGCCCAATTCAAACATGATTACTTCCTCCTCTTTATCTTCCGTGTGAACAAGGCCTGTGCTGTGAGGTCGGTCATTTGTCTGTACTGTACAAAGAAGCGGAGCCAAAACGTGCTGCAGATCAGTTATTTTTCTTCTTTTGTCCTTTTTGGTTGAAGTGGAGAGAAGATTATGTTGAAACAAAGGGGTGACGCTTCTGCTGGTGTGACCTGTAAATAAAGCGTGAACAGTTATTTGATGGCGGCGTTCAAGTTTGATTTGGCTCTCGAAATCTAGAGTTCCATCCAAATCCTCAACAGGGTACTGTTGTTTCGCCGAAGCTTCATCTAGGTCGGTCTTATTTTCTCATATTATAGTACTACAATTTTCCACCTTCGCTGGCCAGTTTCGAGCTCTTGTTCAAAAGGTGGCTAACCACAGCAGTTTCGGCAATCTCCGAGCCGGAGAAGGCGAAGAGAGGCGTGGAAAGGAAGTAAAGTTGATGAACAGAGCCAGATCAACAGGGCAAATGTTCTTTGCTCAAAACAGAGGAGTATCAGAGGTGGTGTCGGTGTCGGTATCGGATATCGGCCACGTGGTCCTGGGTCACGGCTCCGGTTCTGAAGACTCCTCCTCGGGTCGAAAAAGAGCGCGGGAAGAAGATGCCGGAGCCGAAGTAGTGGATGCTGCACCAAGGGTTTATGAAGGATTTGGTGATCTTGGAGCTTCTTACACAAATTCTCCCTCTTCTGTTTCAACTGGTTAGTTCCTGTTTTATTCAACCACGTCATAGTTACTGAATCAGACGACGCTTCAGGGTGATTAATTTGTTTTTTTTTTTATAAAAAAAAATCTTCGTTCATAATTTGACAAACAAATTGGCCTCTTTTCGGGAGAGGATCAAGTTTAGTATACAAATGCTAAGGCTAATATCTTAATGTAAGTAGCACAGGCCAGTATCCTAAGCTAAGTATCATAGCTCCTAATAATTGAGACACCAGTTCCCTTGGGTTCAGGAATCTTAACCATAACAAGTTGGTGGTTTAAAGTCTAAAGTTAGGGTTTGTTTAGGTTGATTAAATTGGACAGGAGGATTGGATAATTAGTATGAGCGTATGACTCTCTTGCTTGAATAAAGAGAAAAAGGCAGTTGTGAGTCATTATTTTTCCACTTTCTTAACTACTTTTTTCTCATCCTTCGAAATTGAGGAGAATTAACTTATTTCTTACTTTCTCTTCCTTTCCTTCTCTTTTCATTTATTAATTGAATTCGAATAAATGCTTGGAGAACTTGCCATAAGCATAGTTAAAAAATAATTTAAGATAATTTTTTGATACTCCATTTGGTGATAGGATTAGTAATATGAGTCATATAAAATAGTTTACAAAATAACCAGTTAAAAACAATATTTTAATCCTCAATGAATACTAACACTAAAAATTAAAAATGTTAGCCTCGGAAATTTATTTATTAAGAGACGTGAAGCTAAAGCACTCGTGCTAATGCGAAGCACATCTCTTACCAGTTGTCGCGTAAATCTGAAGTTACTAGTGTTTCTTTGATGAAGTGCGATGAAATCTGCAAATATTTCTCACGCAAACAAACAAAACAAAAGATAAAAGAATCAAACAAAACAATCACTGGATTGAAATAGGAATTCATGATTCGCACGCATAAAAGACCTCCTCGTGCTGAATGATTGGAGTTTTGTGGGAGGAGGAGTAATAGACCTCCAACAGGTCGCAGTCAAACCCTCCTTTTGCCCTTTAATTTATCTTCTTTCTGATAAATAAGATGATAGACTCTAAAATGATTGGAGTCACAATGGTTTCTTTCCTTCGTAAACAATCTAACCATCCTTTCATTCCACAGTAAAAGAAGAAACACCGGATACTATAGCGCCGCCGCCGCCAACCAACACGGCGACTCTATCATCAACGGCCGCCGTGGTCAATGAGGAATCCCGTGAACAAAGGAGAAAATACAGAGGAGTGAGGCAGCGGCCGTGGGGGAAATGGGCCGCCGAAATACGCGACCCACACAAGGCCGCGCGAGTTTGGCTAGGCACATTTGACACCGCGGAGGGGGCCGCCCAAGCCTACGACGAAGCTGCTCTAAGATTCAGGGGCAACAGAGCAAAACTAAATTTCCCGGAAAATGCCCGGCTGAACCCTCCACCACTGCAGGATTTTCCTGCTTCCCAAACATCAGTTTCCACTTGTTCAGCTTCCCTTCCTCCGCCGCCTCGATCAACGCCTATAATGGGGCCCTATTTTCCTGTCCAGTCGACGCCAGAAGCTTCCTCCACTGTGCTGAGAGATTACTGGCAATACTCTCAGCTGCTCAGGTGCTCAGGAGAGCAGGAAGCTGCAGCTGGTACTTTGATGGAACAGATGATTCAGACTTCAGAATTGATTTCATCTTCTTCTTCGGGCTCTTCATTCATGGTATCTTCTGGCTCCTCATCATCCTCTGCTTCGTTTCCTCCGCAGGAACAGAGGAGAATGTTTTGGCCAGATTCTAGTAAGAGCCAGCCGAGCGGGTCTGATTTTCCGGTGCTTCCCTGGTCATACTCCGACCACTACCCTCCATCAACTAGTTGATAGTGACATTGATTTGATATTCTTTGACACTTGGCAGATTACCTTGTCTTTGTCTTCTTCTTCTGAATAGATAGATGGGTTCGGTTACATCAGTACTATCTGTGTATTTTCTTGTGATTGGGGCTTGAATTGACTTTGATTGTTGGTTCTGATTATTCTGAGAAGAACCCAAAAAGTTAAAATAAAAAAAAAAATGGAAGTCATAGGACTTGGAAACAGACATTTGATTGGCAGTCCCTTGTGGGCAGCCGGAACAATTGGAACCTCTGCAGAAGAGACCACTAGCATGGTCCCTGCACAAGAAGGCATCGGTCAAGAGCGGGTTCCGATTCTTACGTTATCTTCTCCGGAACATCAATGAAAGAAAACGGGCATTTACAATTAGAAAGATTTGTCTACTTTAGTTTGGTGATGGGTGGAAGCCTTGTTCTTGCAGTTTGCTTTAGAGCGTTGGAGGAAGCAGGAACATGTACTATGCATTTTTTCTGCAAGTTTTTGTTCTTTAAGATTCTAAATGGTTACTCTTTTCTGACTCGTTAATCGGTCTACTTGCTCACTTGTCTCTGAAGATCTTAAAACTGCCATGCTTCCCAAAACAAATAGTAATAGTAATCTTTTGGGGGCAAAAGGTGTGAGCTTCCATCACGCAATTAGCACTTGAATCATATATAATGTTATAAACATGCTCTTAAATTCATAGCTTCAACGGCTCAGGCACCTGATTGGCGGTCAAGCTCTGCAACAGAAGAAGAGGAATTGAAGATGGCCACAATGGAAGCTGCAGGGTGTGCATCACTAGCTCGAGCTTCTTAAAGCCCAGGGCTAGGGAAAGAAGGCGCGTCTTTCCTCTCAAACAGAAATGGAGGTCATTTAGATGCATGGTTAGAAACTGCTATCTTAGGATATCACATAAGCCTGCCTGCTGCAACTCTGGCAGATCAACTCGATGCGGACCAGACCAATCAAAATGCTCTCGCGCAGACTCCAGTTCTCGACGATTGGGGCGTTGATGGTGCTGCAGAGCCTGTCCGTAGAAGGGTTCCGGGATGTTTTACCTCTCAAACACAGCAAGCCGCCGTGATCCACCGCCGGCAGAGGCATTTCCAATATATCAAATTAAGGGTATGTGGACTTGGCGCATTGCATGGCCCCAACGCCGGGTCTCCGAAGCAAAGATTTCAGCGAAGCGATTAAAAACCTTGATGATGGGGGTAGGGGATAGAAGCGGCATTGCAAGCTTAGACAAAAGACAAGGTTAGGCCGTGGAGCTGGAATCTGACAATTATGATACAGTAATTTGATGAGGACGACTTGATTTCGTCAAATACCTTAAGATCACGGGACCTAGCCATGACTGTTTTAAAAAGATTAGTCATATTCTCTTTTCATATCTACATTGCATTGCCACGGGAGCTGCTTTCCTTGCTCCTGCTTCTATGACCTCTGCTCCTACCGCTTCTCACTCTTCTCCTCCTGCATGGCTGCGCCTAACCCCATCGCTGACACACTTCCTTTCATCAAAGCTGATTGCGTTTTTGGCTCAATAATGTATGTAAACACAACAACAGGATTTGAATCTGTCATGCCCGAGCCTCTCAAGAACTCACCAAAGAGAAACCCAAACAAGATAACCAAGTGCTTCTTATCCGTCCCACCAAGCCTGTGTGGACTCAAATCGATGTTCTTAGACCAGAAAAAAACCGATTCAAACTTGTATTCTGAAGAATTCTTCGCAGCTTGGTTCAGAGGCCATGGCCACTCCGTTGAACGCCCCGAGGGCGATTGGACTCAAATCGTGGCAGTCAACGGCCTCCACCGTGATACAATAACCCATGTGATAGTCAATTATTGTGGTCAAATGTTTGAAACCTGTTCAATCCGTGCAAGATTGGGCGGGTGGAGAGTTGGGGACGGGAATACGGGCATCAAGATGGGGCAGCGGAAGGGTGGGTCGCAGGCAGCAAGACAAGCTAAGTTTCATCTCGGCGCACTGGCAGGGTTTGTAATAGTGTTGGATTTTAGGGCTAGTTTCAAGCTAAGTTTCAACGGGTCATACGCGGGCCTCTTTCCTTAACACGTTAACACACTCCTAACACACCAGTTAAGGTCCATTGAACTGTTACAATATCATTTTTAAATTGAGCTAATTACAAAAGACCACTTAACAGGCTCTGAATAAATTCGGCTAAAGTGTACATTTCACAATCAAGGAATCTATTTACATAAAATTGACAATTTAGACACTTCTATTGATAGTTTAGGGTCATTGGATCATCTTTTGTTTAAATGTAAAGAGTCACTTTTAATTTGGAGTCACTCTCACTTCAGGCTATCTTATCACTCTATGCATGACCTAAAGCATTTTCTTGCTAGTTTGTTCTTGAAAAAGGGTTGAAAGCATAGCCATGACTTGTTCCTTATAAGAGCACCCTTACAATCCATTTGTATGGTTAGAAACACAGTTCATTTTGATGGATCTTTTATGACTCTAGCTCAGAGCTTGAGTGTTTGAGATCAATTTCATAGTCAACTATTAGAGTATAATCGATTAAAGGATTTTTAGATCTCTTCACTCTTCAATCCCCCTATACCTATTTTCTATAATTGGGGCTTCTTTTTTACTTATGCTCGCCCATCAATTTGTTTGGTGGATGGGGAATGGCGACCTGCCCATTCATTTAGTGTTGTTGCTTACCACATCATCTTTCATGTTGGTAAACTGGTTGAAAGTGTAAGGACTATTTCACTTTACTTCATCTTCAATTGTGACAGAGATGGTGACAGTTCTTCATGCTATATCTCGAATTATTTGTACAGGATTTAATGTTGGTATTATTCTTATAAATTCCTTCAATGCTTTTTTTTAATATCATTTGCTCCCTTGGGTAGAGGTGGGAACCGAGTCAGCCCGACTTGGGACCGGCCGGTCCTGGTCCTGGGTCACGCAGGAGGGCGGTTCCGAGCCTGGTCCGAGGCGGGGCGGGTTTGGAGTTTTTTTTTTTTTTAAAATAAAAAAATAATTAATTATATATGTTATAAATATTTTTAAGAAAAAACACTACATCCGGTGTAAGTTTTATTAAGTTAAAAAACCAAACGGCACTTACAAATAATTGGAATGGACCTTACATTTTAAAATGGCAAAAACGTTCCCGAAATGATGAATAATATAAACTTGTGATCTGTGCTGAACAGCATAATCAGATCAAATACAAACTACATGTATGATTGAAAAAAAAAATTTCAAGTCTTCGTATCGGATATTACCTCCTCATCTGAACTCTTTTGGTCTTGCTGCCGGAGTGCTGTAAGGGCCCAATCTCGGTTGTACACGCATACTTCTACCGCGTCGGATGTCAATCTTGATCGTTTCTCTGATATCACCCGTTTTCCGGCACTAAACGCTAGCTCGGATGAGACGGTCAATACTGGAACAGAAAACCGTTGGAGGGCCTGCTTTGTAATTAACCTATTTAAAAAAAAAAGTTTTTTGTAGGTTTCCATTGTGTGCAGAAACGGTTGGGCGCCAGGCCTGGACCGGTCTTGCGGGGTGGGGCGGGGCGGGGCGGTCCGGTCTTGCGGGGCGTGGCAAGGCAGGTCCTGGTTTGGGGCAGTCCGTTTTGCACCACCTCCTCCTTTTGGGCCCATATCTTAGCGGGCTTTTACCGGGGCGGGGCGGGACGGGGTTTGACTTCCGAGCCGGTCCCGGGTTGGGCCGGGTCGACCCGGCCCAGGTCCCACATCTACCCATGGGCCCATGAAGAGAGTAATTGGGCAATTAATGGAAAGGATACAATACAAGCGACAGGGCAACATGTTCCTTCTGTGCTAATGGTGGTCTGGAAATGTGTTTAAATGAGGCTCACAATCTTGCCTATTTTCTTCTCTCATAAACTCTCATTTCCTTATTCCTTTTCTGTACCAAAAAAAAGAAAATAAGAACAATAGCTTAACATACGGATGAAATTGAGCATGTAGGCTATCAATAAATACACAAATCCCAAAGACAATGGATTAAGAAAATGCTAAGTATACTCAAGAAGGGTAACACAAAAAAAATTATTAAATTTTAAGTGTCTACTTATTGAATGCACAAAAAGTTTCCTAGCTCCAATTATTATTTTTTAACAATTAGACTCTAACATGCAAAACTTTGTAGAATTTTTATAGACGAAATTTTAGTAGCTTTAACATTACTTGTAGATTAATAAGCAACCCAAACTAAATAAATATTATCCTTGGTGGTCCAACAAAACTAACATCAAATTTCCCTATGCAATCAAAGCATGAATCAAAACGCGATGCAGTTACAACTGAAAATTCCATCGAAACTCCATTCTATATATACTAGTACTTAGTCAGTTCCTATTCCTCACATTCTCTGTACTTAATCAATTTAAAATTTTTGCATCTTTAGGATTTTGGAATGTAATGTTCATTCTCCCATGAGACAAATAATTGAAGCCCTTTTGCCTTTGCCAACTCAAACATTTTATCTCCTAGATTTCAACTTGGTTTGACTCGCTCCTCAAACTTTGTAAACTGAGACCTTTTGCCAATTCAACCCGGTTAAATGGAAAATGTATACTAAAATAAAAATGAAAATAGAACTAAAAGACTAACTAAATCATTTTTTCAATGGTTGACAATTGTAAGCAAACAATTAGTACAAAGACTACAATTTCATATTTGAGATTGCTCATCTTTCTCTTATTTTCCCCTATAAGTTTATGTTAAAACTTCTTATTTTTTGCTCACAAGAGTTAATAATTGGACAAATGATTTAGTTAGCTATTCAAATTTTCTTTTATTTTCATTTTAGTACACATTTTTCATTTTATCAGACCAAGAGAGTAAAATGTCCCAGTTTGTAAAGTTTGAGGGGTGAGTCGAACCAAGTCAAATTCAGGGGATAAAAGGTCTGAGTTGGCAAAGTTCAGGGGGCAAAAAGGGCTTTAGGCCAATAATTACACGTATATTTTTTTCATATCTCAATGCGAAATGAATATTTGTGGTTACTACTTCTAATTTTTTTAAAAAATATTTTCCCAAAAATTAGTAAACAGAATTTCTCAAAAAATAATATTTTTCCCCAAATTAAAAATAAATTTAAATAAAATTTAGTTAAAAAGGTAAAATATAGGCAGACAGGTTTGGAGGAAAGAAGTATTTATTTCAAAATTATTTTAAAAAAATTCAGTTTGACTTTATGGATGTTGAATTCATGGCGAATATTTAAGGCCAAAATGTGTGGTTAGTCCTCTAACTTGGCAAACTCACATGACTTAGTCCTTTATTTTTAACTCAGTGCGAGTTAGTCCTCTAACTTAGCAGATTAAGCATTTTGGTCCATCAACTTTGCTAAATTAAGCGAATTAGTCCTATGTGAGATGGAAAGCATCCACGTGAGGTAACGCCATATGTGGGGGATATCAAAAGTCCTAGTTTTGCAGAATCGATAATTTTCGGATTTGGCAAGAGGCGAGTGGCGGTGAATCGGTGAGGGGTGAGACGGGATTGTAACATGTGAGACCTAAGAGAGGAGACATGAGACAAGATTGCAGCGTGCGAGGGCATAAGAGGGCGGTGGTGAATCAGCGAGGGGCAAGAAGTGGTAAATCGGCAAGGAGGGCGATCTGATGGAAGAGTTGGATTCAACGGAGGTGCGGAGTGAATCAAATTCTAGGGAGGCGAGGAGGCAAATCAAATTTGATGCAATAGTCAAATTTGACGAAGGAGATGAGGCAAATCAAATTCCACGGAGGTGAGGAAGGGAATCAAATTCAATGGAGGAGTCAGATTCCACGAAGGCGAGGAGGGGAATTGGGTTCGACAAAGTTCCGATTGAATGAAGGAGTTAGATTCGACAGAGGCGGGGAGGCGAATCAGATTCAACAGAGATCCGATTTGATAGAGGGGAAGAGAGATGACAATGTCGGTGGAGGCAGGAAAGGAAAACGGAGTTGCTTATGCCATATCAGCAAAAATTTTAACACCGTCTAGTCTACCATCCATTTTGGACTAACTTACTAACTTTTTCAAAGTTGAGGGACTAACTTGTGTTGAGTCAAAGATAAATGATTAACTCGTTTGCATTGGCGACCATATGGGCATTTTGGCCAATATTTAAATGAATATTTGCCACGCCCTAAGTATTGATCCAAGTGACACTCCGTATGGCTCTTTTTAATTGTTTTCTGGAAGTTCTTATACAGTTTGTATTTTCTCTCTCATTTGTCTAAAACAGTCAATCAAACCGCTTACTGATCGTAGGAACGTAATATGGTTGCCCCCTGGTAAAAAAAAAAGGATAAAATTACAAAATCTCCCCTGACGTATAGCGAAACCTACAGTTTTGTCCTCACTGTTTCAAATACTTACACTTACCCCCTTCATAAATTAACTCCGTTAATAGCCGTTAACGCAAAAAAAAAAACTCTCTTTTGCCCTCCTAACCTTATTCGCTCGATAACTTCGCCCCCTCAACTTTTGCATCTAACGTCCTACCTCGTCTCCCTTCATCCCTTCCCACTCCTCTCCTCCTCCGCCTTTGCCCTCATTGAGACCTTACCTCTGACGCCACCCACGACCCCATTGACTGCTGCACCATCATTGTCCGTGAATTCTGCACTTCCAACAGCAAACGTTAACTTCAATGACGGCTTTCCAAGTAACCAATTCCAGGCTGAGAATTTCTTTAAACACTTGGTGTGCAGCGTCAATGTCCCTGAAGGCACCATACGTGCGAACCAGAGTGTTCCTGACAAAACCATGAACTACCAGGTCATGCTTAAGAGCAGAACAATGCAACTACTTCCCCACAAAATCCAACCAAAACTACTAGCAGTACATGACAATCCATGGGAAATTGGAATTCCAAAAATAACGGAGTAGAATTTACCCTAGCCAAATTAATTTCCTAACAATTAATTACTGTAAGTAAAACACAAAAGCAACAGCATCGATTAAGGCACCTTCGGATAATCGATGAAAACACAGGCAACTTCGGGTAATCGATGTCAGAATTGATGAAGTGGGTTATCGATGAACAATGAATAGAATCGATGAAGGCACATGGATGAACAATGAACGAAGAGACAAGATGAGGCCATCGTCATCCACGACGCCGTCGATTTCTCAGCGACCCCACAAACCTCACCGCCGTCGATTTCTCGGCATCCCCATAAACCTCACTGCCATCAATTTCTCGGCATATCCACAAATCTTGCTGTTAATCCTCTGCTGCACGGCCGTAGTCAAGTTGGGCATTAGGAGCTCCAATTCGATGGGGTACCCACAAATCACGAATCGGACTTGCCACGGAGAATCGGAGAGGGGCAATGAGAGACATCATCAGGAGGCCGGAGAATGAGAGCGATTTGAGACAGCGATACATATGGTTTTGCAATTTGAGAACAATGATACATAGCGGTGTGGGTTTATCTTAGAAGTTGGTGCTTGAACGATGGTGACAACGAGATTGGTAGTATGGAAGCACCAGAGAGTCATCGGAGAAGAGTGGACAGAGCTTTAGAGAGTAAGGAACTTTGGAAGTAATCCCAAGAGTAGTGAGAACAATAAGAAAGTGACGATGAAAAACAAGGGAAGATTCTAAAATACCCGGTCAGTGTCGATACCCTCGTTTCTTTGAATTCCTCATATTATTTAAAATGTTTCAATTAAGGACCTAAGTTAGAAATTAGTAGTAAAAAGATTATTAGACTGGTAGAGTAAAATGCAATGTATTGATCCGGTAATAGGTTGCAATGGAGAAGCGATAGGCCGGAACAGACGAAAAAGAAGGGAAAATTACTGAAATGGGTAAAGTAAATATAAAATATATATTTATTTTAAGGTATTATGGGTATTAAATATAAATATATATTTATTGAAAAATATAATTGTACGTAATAATTTCTGTACCACTTTAATCATTTTTTTAATATTTAGTCACTTTTCTTAAAAAAAATTTCACTTTGTTTTAGTTTTAATCGCTTTTCTGTATACTTAATCATTTTTTTTTTAAAAAATCACTTTTTGTAGATGTGTTTCGCTTATTTTTTAATTTACTCATTTTTTTAAATTATTTATTGCACTTCAGAATTATTTACCAATTTTTCGGTTTTTATTAGCGTTACAAAAAATTTACCATTTTTTTCTAAACATTTATCACTTTTTTTTTTAATGTTATCACTTTTTCATATATTTAATAGATTTTTTAAACATGTAATAGCTTTTTTAAAATTTAATAGCTTTTTTTTTTACATTTAATCATTTTTTTTAAGAAATTGTCGCTTTTGTTGGTTTTTATCGTTTCTTAAAAAATATTTATGACATTTAAAATCTGTATTCATAATATCAAACACTAATATAATAATAAAGTTATATTGGTACCAAATTAAGGTTAAGTAGTACCAGTTTAAGGTTGTAGTGGTACCAAATTATGGTTATGCTGATACCAACTTAAGGTTCTACTTCATATTGGTACCAAAGTAAGGTTTAATGGTACCAGCTTAAGGTTCTAGTGGTACCTAGTTATAGTTTTTGTGGTATCAAATTAAGGTTTCAATGGTCCCAAGTTAAGGTTATAACGGTACCAAATTAAGGTTTTGTGATACCAAGTTAAGGTTATTGTGGTACCAAGTTAGGGTTCTAATGGTACCAAGTTAAGGTTATATTGATACCAAATTAAGGTAAAGTGGTACCAGTTTAAGGTTCTAGTGGTACCAAATTATGGTTATGCTGATACCAACTTAAGGTTCTACTGGTACTAACTTCAGGTCATATTGGTACCAAAGTAAGGTTTAATGGTACCAAGTTAAGGTTGTACTAGTCCCAATTTAAGATAAAGTGGTACCAGTTTAAGGTTTTAGTGGTACCAAATTATGGTTATGCTGATACCAACTTAAGGTCATATTGGTGCCAAGTTAAGGTTGTATTGGTACCAGTTTAAGATTCTAGTGGTACCAAATTATGGTTATGCTGATACCAACTTAAGGTTCTACTAGTACCAACTTAAGGTCATATTGGTACCAAAGTAAGGTTTAATGGTACCAAGTTAAGGTTGTCCTGGTCTCAATTTAAGGTAAAGTGGTACCAGTTTAAGGTTCTAGTGGTACCAAATTAAGGTTATGTTGATACCAACTTAAGGTTCTACTGGTACCAACTTAAGGTCATATTGGTATCAAAGTAAGGTTTAATGGTATCAATTTAAGGTAAAGTCGTACCAGTTTAAGGTTCTAGTGGTACCAAATTATGGTTATGAGGATACCAACTTAAGGTTCTACTGGTACCAACTTAAGGTCATATTGGTACCAAAGTAAGGTTTAATGGTACCAAGTTAAGGTTGTACCGGTACCAATTTAAGGTAAAGTGGTACCAGTTTAAGGTTCTAGTGGTACCAAATTATGGTTATGCTGATACCAACTTAAGGTCATATTGGTACCAAAGTAAGGTTTAATGGTACCAAGTTAAGGTTATACTGGTACCAATTTAAGGTAAAGTGGTACTAGTTTAAGGTTCTAGTGGTACCAAATTAAGGTTATGCTGATACCAACTTAAGGTTCTACTAGTACCAACTTAAGGTGATATTGGTACCAAAGTAAGGTTTAATGGTACAAAGTTAAGGTTGTACTGGTCCCAATTTAAGGTAAAGTGGTACCAGTTTAAGGTTCTAGTAGTGCCAAATTAAGGTTATGCTGATACCAACTTAAGGTTCTACTGGTACCAATTTAAGGTTATATTGGTACCAAAGTAAGGTTTAATGGTACCAAGTTAAGGTTGTACTGGTACCAATTTAAGATAAAGTGGTACCAGTTTAAGGTTCTAGTGATACCAAATTATGGTTATGCTGATACCAACTTAAGATTATACTGGTACCAACTTAAGGTTATATTGGTACCAAAGTAAGGTTTAATGGTACCAGTTTAAGGTTCTAGTGGTATCTAGTTATGGTTTTTATGGTATCAAATTAAGGTTTCAATGGTCCCGAGTTATGGTTATAACGGTACCAAATTAAGGTTTTGTGATACCAATTTAAGGTTATTATGGTACCAAGTTAAGGTTTTACTGGTACCAATTTAAGATTTAGTGGTACCAGTTTAAGGTTCTAGTGGTACCAAATTATGGTTACGCTGATACCAACTTAAGGTTCTACTGGTACCAACTTAAGATCATATTGGTACCAAAGTAAGGTTCAATGGTACCAGTTTAAGTTTCTAGTGGTACCTAGTTATGGTTTTTGTGGTATCAAATTAAGGTTTCAATGGTCCTTAGTGAAGGTTATAACGGTACCAAATTAAGGTTTTGTGATACCAAGTTAAGGTTATTGTGGTACCAAGTTAGGGTTCTAATGGTACCAAGTTAAGGTTATACTAGTACCAATTTAAGGTAAAGTGGTACCAGTTTAAGGTTCTAGTGGTACCTAGTTATGGTTTTTGTGGTATCAAATTAAGGTTTCAATGATCCCAAGTTAAGGTTATACCAGTACCAAATTAAGGTTTTGTGATACCAAGTTAAGGTTATTGTTGTACCAAGTTAGGGTTCTAATGGTATCAAGTTAAGGTTATATTGGCACTAATTTAAGGTTCAATGATACCAGTTTAAGGTTCTACTGGTACCAATTTAAGGTCATATTGGTACCAAAGTAAAGTTCAATAGTACCAGTTTAAGGTTCTAATGGTATTAAGTTATGGTTTTTGTGGTATCAAATTAAGTTGTCAATGATATTTATTTTATTAAATGTAATAATCACATATATTATTAAATATATTCAAACCAATAAATCATTTCTTTTTAGACCTACAAAAGTATAATTATTGACTAATGATATCAATAATGTATATAATTATATAAAATAAATATTAATTCAGATGATTAAGGCGTTTTGTTTTAGGATTAATAGGTTAGGATTAGGATTATGTTTAGGGTTAGGGATTTAATGTTAGGATTATGGTTAAGGTTAATGATAAGGGTTTAGGATTAAGGGTTAGAATTAGGATTACTTTTAGGGTTAGGGATTTAATATTAGGATTTAGGATTAGGGATTAGGGTTTAGGGTTAGGGATCAGGAATTAAGGTTAGGTCAAGGTTTAGGGTTTAGGGTTTAGGGTTATGGTTTGGGTTAGAGTTATGTTTAGGTATTTAAGGTTAAGGTTAATAATTCATTTAGGGTTGAGGATTAGGATTATAATTAAAGCTAAGGTTACATGTAGTGTTAGAGTTCTTTCATCGAACAGGTCACTAAATATACAATTACGGTTTAAAGTTAGGGTCAGAGATTAAGGTTTAGGTCATTATAAGATTTTGTAATATGTTTATAAAATCAGAGGAAGATATGTATAATTTTTAAACAAATTATTAAAAATTAATCGGATGTGATAATCTATTTGGTACTAATTTTTATCATTTTTAATTATTCATCATTTTTTTTATATTTAATCACTTTTTTGAAAAAATTTTTGCTACTTTTAGTTTTGTATCACTTCTTTTTTATTTAAACATTATCGTAAAATATTTATTGCATTTTAGAATTATTTATCACTTTTTTGGTTTTTAATAGCTTCTAAAAAATATTTACCATTTTTTTAACGTTTTTCACTTTTTCTCCAGTTTTATCACTTTTTTATATTTAAACGCTAATTTTTATACTTAATCACTTTTTTCCTATATTATTTCACTTTTTTTTATATTTTATTTCTTTTTTAAAATTTTTATTGCATCTTAGATGTTTTTATCAGTTTTTTAGTATTTAATTTATTTTTAAAAATATTGACAATTTTGTCAACATTGATCACTTGTTTATATATTTTATTGCTCTTTGTTATATTTAATCATTTTTTTTAACATTTAATCAATTTTCTTAAAATTTTTTCACTTTTTCTAGTTTTAATAGCGTTTTTGTATATTTAATCACTTTTTAAAAAAAATATTGCTTTTTGTAGATGTGTTTTGCTTATTTTTTTAATTTAATCCTTTTTTTAAGTTTTTTATTGCACTTTAGAATTATTTATCACTTTTTCATTTTTTATTAGCATTTTAAAAAATTTACCATTTTTTTAAACATTTATCAATTTTTTTTAAATGTTATCACTTTTTTTAACATGTACTAGCTTTTTTTAACATGTAATAGCCTTTTTGAACATGTAATAGCTTTTTTTAACATGTTATTGCTTTTTTTAAGAAATTGTCACTTTTTTTTGTTTTTTTATCACTTTTTAAAAATATTTATTGCATTTAAAATATGTATTCATAATATGAAATACTAAAATAATAGTAAGTATAAATATGTATTTACTAAAAAGTATAGTTAATTAATAGATTTATATTTAATGATATTTACTTTATTAAATGCAATAATCACACATATTATTAAATATATTCAAACGAATAAATCATTTTTTTTTAGACCTAAAAAATTATAATTATTAACTAATGATATCAATAATGTATATAATTATATAAAATAAATATTACTTTTTTAAAAAATTTTATTCACTTTTTTAGTTTTTTATCGCATTTTTAAAATATTTATTAAAATTTAGATATTTTTATAACTTTTTTGGTTTTTAATCGCTTTTAAAAAATATTTACCATTTTTTAACATTTATCACTTTTTTTTATATTTATTTTCTTTTTTAAAAAAATGTTTGATTTTTTTTGTTTTAATTTCTTTTTTTTATTTAATCAATTTTTTGATAAATATTTCAATTTTTTTAGCTTTTTTATTTAATAAGTTTTTAAAATTATTTATTGCATTTTAGAATTATTTATCACTTTTTCGGTTTTTAATAGCTTTTTAAAAATATTTACCAATTTTTTAACTTTTATTTAAAATTTTATCACTTTTTTAAAAAAAATTTCAGTTATTTAAATTTTTTATCACTTTTTAAAAATATTTAGATTTTTTTAACATTTACCACTTTTTTTAATATTTAATTGATTTTTTTTAGTTTTAATCGCTTTTTTAAAAAAATATTTCACTTTTCTTAGTTTTTTAGCATTTTTTTTTTTAGACTGGTCGCAGTTTTAGATTTACCACCCTATACCCTGCAAATGTAGGTCACTTTAAAGCTTATTCATACTTTATCTGAACGGAATAGTATAGGAAAAATAAAATAAATATTTGAAACTAAAACAACAAAAATATAAAAGTGTAGTTGCAAAGAGTATTTTAAACCAAAATCCAATCTTTTGATCGGACGATGGAAAACGAGGCGGCACCATTACCCACAATGTATTTTGGAACGGTCCGAAAAACAAGCCTTTTATAGCCCTATAAAGTCTTTTCATTTATGGTCCCGTATACTATCGCAAACATTACATATAGCGTAGATCAATAGCGAGAGCGCCACATGACCCTTGACTGTCACAACAGTGACATGCCCCCCAGCTGCTCCTGACATGCATTTTTTAGGTGTCATTTTGGCTCCTACTTTATCGCTATAATAAATAGCAATAGGCACTGTTTGGACTCTCCCTTCTCCAGCAGGCATTGTTCTCTTTCAAGAAAGACATCATTTCACACTCAAGGGCCCGACAAATGTAAGACCTATATCCCACATTTTTACGGAAGGCACCTATAATGTACTGGGCCTAGAGCCCAATATCATGGCCTAGGCCAAGAAAGACGCATATCAGGGTTCAATTTGTGTGGAATTTAGCTCAATTGACCGACACCAAGCATCAGAAGGGGATTAAGCGAATAAGACTCTTGCATGGAAGAGATCCAATAATGATTGTACTTCTTAATACATTCGAATCACACCTAATTCTATAAAAAGGGACCTTGTGCCACTTATAAGGTACATTTTCCTATCCTACTTTTCATAGCTACTTTAAACACTACTAAAGAGCTAATTTAACCGTCAAATGGTTTCTTATAAAACAAGTATAATCGAAGACCTTGATGGTGTTTTTGTTTGTTGGTACTTTGTTTTTGGTTCACACTAAGTAGCAATTGGGATGCCGGTTCATCCAATAGGTTGATAACTTGGCTATTTGACTATCATGACTAAACCATTTTACCTTGAATTTTTTTTTCCTATTAACTTAATTGCATGTTTTTTAGATGATTGGATGTTGCAATCTTGTAGAATGATCTAGTCACAACTTGTAGTTGCTTCTTGCTTGTTACTCCCTTCATCCCATTTTCTTTGCACCATTTGACTTTTTGGACTAATTTGACTTGAATTTATTCATATTATTTTTTATTAAAAATAATAAAAATACATATATATTTAAAACCTATAAGTTTTGATTTATCATTTATATATAAAGATATTTCATTTATAGACTAAAATGCTCAAAATTAAAAAAAAAATATAGATTAATTGCTGAAAAATGAATTATGCAAATAATTTGGGATAGAGTGAGTACTAACTACTATAATTACTAGGAACTGATATACATCGTATGGTATGAAGTAGTAGAAACCGTGGAATGGGATTGACGTGTAATCCAAACAAATATGCTCTTATTCTTTGATTAATACCAGACGACCAGGTTGGGCCTGGAGGCATGAATTAAGGAATTAGAGTTGGCCACGAACACGATGGAGCAGTAGAGAGCGCGCAGACCTCTTGGGAAACATATATATATCTCCTGGCACTCAAATGGACAACTTTAACGCCCCTGTCAAGGAGACATTAGGTTTACGTGATTCCTCCTCAACAACTCGTGCCCTGCAGGTCTTCTTACTAGTCTCAGCGCATGCAACGGGAGTATATAAAGGAATTCTGATTCGTTCCTTGACCTTTGGGTTGGGCAGTACCCTTCTCTTCATCCAATCCAGCTAATCTCACACTCAAACCCATAATCGGTTAATCATCTTCCTTAACACAAGACCTATCAAATTCTAGAGATGGACCGACATATTTATATATAAAAAACCATGGTGAATATACATTAATTTATATATTATATGCTCATAACTATAGGCCTGTTTGAGAGTAACTTCTTAGCATTATCAATAGATTTTTTAAAGATTTATTAATGATATAGATTAAACTTTTAAATAATTTTTTTTTAAACTTTGACGTTAATCACTAATACTAGTGCCAAATGAGATACTAGTCATGAGTAAATTAATATTATAAATTGATTTCTAAATTCAATCTTGTTTATTGGAGACCAGTCACCCCCAACCCAACTGGTCATATTACCATTTCCACGCAACTCATCAAATCTCTTCCATTGTTTCTTTTCTCACAAGAAAAATTAAAACAAATATCCCTTCCATTTTCCCACTACTTATTTTTCGGACACAAGACTGGTGACGACGCTCCCGATAGAAATATAATTTTCCATGAACCTGTTGCCCATGAAAAGTCGAGGCGCCTCCACATTGCCGGACCTGAGCGCGTCCTCGCACTGCACCACGCCGTCGCGCGTGACTCCTACGTCGTAGTTTGCCGTTTCCGGATCCTCCAGCAACTCCTGCTTCACCATTTCAAACGACTTAATCGCGGACTCGTACGAGGCCGCGCAAATTTGCAGCGCCGTTGCCCACGCCGGCGAGGCCGGCTTGGCCAGCATGTTGGCGATGACTTCGCGCGTGGTATTGCCATTGGCGGCAGCGGCGTCCAAGACGATGTCAGCGAGGGCCAAGAAGTCCTTCGCGGAGGCGGCCTTGGGGCCCGAGAGGGCCTTGAGGCAGAATCCGCGGTTTCCAACGTACTTATCGTTGCAGACTTTCTCTACCAGCTTGGAGGAGGCGACAGGAGCCGCCCTGCGGGCCACAGCGGGGGGGAGGAGGAGGGAGGAGAGGATGGCGAAGAGGACGACGAAACGTCGAAGAGGAGCCATCCTTTCCTTGTCGGTTGGAGGAGAAGAGAGTTGAGATGGATTCGATCGAGGGCGACGGTTGAGGGTACGTCTCAATTGCGATGGATTTTATAGAGAGAGAGGAGCACAAACAAGTTGAGGAAGGGTACCGGATGTGGCTCTCCCCCACAATTTTGTTACCAATTATCAGTTGCTCGTACAAGGAAATATTCATCCGATACATGGAAAAGAAAAGTGGAAACGTGTTGATATATTAGTTATTATCGGTGTATATCAATCTACTACTATTTCCATTCTTTGCATTATTTCAGTTTTTTTATTTAAGTTTGATTTGAATATATTGATATTAATATTTATTGAAAATTTTTCTAAAAAACTATATTAAAAAATATAAAAATTTTGCAGTTTCTAAATATAAAATTTTTAGTAAATATTAATATAAATAAATTTAAGTCAAATTTATGTTAAAAACCTAAAATGGTGCAAATAATAAGGGATGAGTGTAATATTATATGCTAAAGCATGATTATTTTCATGCCTAGAAATATCTTTTTCTTAACTGTTGCTGATGTATTTTTACTCTAACATTGTTACATCTCTTCTTTTTCACCGACATTCCAATTTTATTCTTCCATTGGCTATAAAATTGTGTTTTTTCTTTTTCAGATATACTTGGACTGTTGACTTTTTTAATTATTATGATATTTAAAATAAAAGTCAACTATATATTAATTCCAAAGTTTATACATATCAATTGAATTTAAAAGCTTAATCTTTTAAATATATAACTTCCATAAATAAATACTCTATTTATTTTATTAGCCATATGTTATGTAACTTATTTTGAAAAATTGGTGTCTTTCCTTTCACATTTTTCTTTATATATATTAGCACATCATAATTTTACAAAATCCACACAAATGTAAGCATATTTCATCTTTTCATTTAGAAAAAACATATTTTTCTTGGATTTAGACTTCTTCTCTCTCTCTCTCTCTCTCTCTCTCTCTCTCTCTCTCTCTCTCTCTCTCTCTCTCTCTCTCTCTCTCTCTCTCTCTCTCTATTTTGGGAATCTACTTTGATTGATATAATATTATTGTGGTGTGATACATTTTAGTTCTTTGAAATTCTCAGTTTGTATGTTTTTTAGATTTGAATTATGATATTTTATCTTTTGAAGTACAATTCTAACTAAATTTCATCTATATTGTTGGATCTACTTTTAAAAAATATTGATTTTTCATCATTTTTATATTAAAGCACAAACTTGGAAGCTATGTCATCAAAGATGCAAAAATGAGATAGAGACATGGAAACGAGTTGATGGGAGACAAGAAAAAAGAGGAAAAAAACTCTATATTGCAGAATATATATTAATTTCTTATTTATAATATTTGGTAATATGTTGCTTTTCCATTTGTCACATTTCCTACGTGTGTCATTTTCATTTTATAACACCCATAAATTCTTATTATATATTGCAATTATACTATTTAGTAAGTGTAATCTAAGATAAATATAATTACATAAATCATATAAATGTATAGTGGTCATGCTATCACTGTAAAAGACGTTTTTCTTGCATACTTTTTCTTTTACTAATCAATATCAAGATTTTATAATTTCGGTACAAAAAATATCCATCTTAATATTTTTTGCTACAAAATTTTTATTACTCCTTTTCCTTCCATGTGATTTATCGCACATTAACATATTTTAAATAAATTTTTATAATATATTTTCTCATGTAAATTTGCACATTAACTAAACACAAAAAAAAAATAATAATTCCAAATCCTATACATAAAATGAAATTAATAAGGAAATTTTAATTTCAGCAACAATACATCTTTAACATTTATTCTAAGACGTTCATAGCACTACTCTATTATAAAAATTTAATAGGTAAGAAATTTTATATAACAAGAATAATTTATTCATGAGGAAACAATTTATTGTCTAAAATAAAAAGATCACATTAATTTGCTCCTATTTTCATAAAAATGAAAAAATTAACTTACCAAAATGAAATCAAATTGACATTTATTAGCATTTAATTTATTTCAAAACAAACATAAAAAATAATTTAACACTTACCAAAAATAGCTTTATTATTCTCAATGATAAAAGGCATTAGTTTTTTATTCAATTGTAAAGGCTTGAATTAAATCTAAAATTCTTGTATGATTTTCAAAATTGTGCTTTATTGGTTGAACAAATGCATTAAACCAATGCTGAAATTTTTTGTAAATTGGTTTGGTCAACTATGCATTATAAAAAAATTTAAATTATATTATATTGTGTGCTAGTATTATTACCTTTATTACATATTAGACTTTTTTAATTCCTATTATAAATTTTCCTATATATATGAGTGCATATTAAAAAAATCTAAATTAGTAGACAATAATGGGCGTATTCTTTTTTCCATTTTTTTTTTCTTTTCATTCAATATTTTTATTTATTTATTTATTTATTTTTGGGATGGAGGCATTTCTCTATGATTAATTAGAGCATGTCGTGACAGCTTGTTTTAGTGTTTTTCTGGAATTTATTTATTTTTACTATATTATTATTATTAATATTATTTTCTTTTGCAGTTGAAAGAAAAAAAGTCACTCTTCGTCATTACTTTGGTTCCAACGTTTAATGTTATATATGTATATGTTACCTTACCTGTTGCCTAACGTTACATACGTCAATCCGCACGGAAAAAAATTTACTCTTAACGAACGGAATATACATAAACTCTTTGCCGTCGAGATTATTTATTGACAAAAAAAGGAAAAGAACGATCGAGTTTTGTTTTAAAAGATTGAAATTTCAAAACATAAAAGCAAAGCCCAGGTATTGGAGCTGAACTTGCCAAAAAAAATAAGGCGATCGACCTATTTCCGGCGGCCGTTACCGCCAGCATTTGCGACCTCAAATGAAATACTAACATAATTTTTCATAGACGCATTGCCGGCATCGATCTTGGGCAGATTTACTTTAGCCGAAGCCAAGGCAGTTTCGCACTCGGACTCCGTATCGCCAGTGACCTTGGAATCGTAGCTCGCCGACAACGGATCCTCCTCCATCTCCTGAACCTCCAGCGTGAAGGCTTGAATCATGCTCTTGTAAGTGGCCAGACACTTGTTGAGGGCGGCGGCGGCAGCGGGATTCGTGAGTTGCAAGGGAATCGCTGCTGTTATCTCGGTAGAGGTGGTGGTGGCGGCGTCGCGCGCTTGTTTCATGACGACTTTCATCAGATCGTTGGGGCTCTTGCAGGCGCCGGCTTCCGGGGTGGAGAGGGCGTCGAGACAGAACTTTCGGTCGGTGATGGCGGCACCGTTGCACACCGAGTTCGCCAATGCGCTGACCGTTGCGTTCGCCGGCAGAGGCGAAAGGATCAGGAGAGAGGAGAAGACGGCGGAAACGATAAAGAAATGTTTCGGGAAGGCCATTGTGACGTTGTTGAATGGGATCGGTGTGGCAGTCTCCTTCCTGTTTAAATGGAAATATTTTTAGTAAATGAAAGATCTGGAAAAAATTTTAGCCGTTATTTTGCTGTTTGCGCGGGTGGAGGAAGTGGAGGAAAATAATCCTATAGGCACAAACTTTTTAGCGGTTATAACTTATAGTAGCAAGCAATTAAGGTTATCCAATGTAATTCAACTTCAACAAACTTTATTTTCCACATACATTTAATATGGGACTCCAATTATTCCCATAATTTACTCGGTAATTTAAAGTTATCACCCTGAATTTAAATTGATATTTTTTAAACAAGAATTTAAATTGATATTAAAGTTATGTTATTGAAGTTTCAAAATCATCTACACTTTCTGTCCTATTTTTTTTACACTGTCTATCAAAAAATTTTAAAATTCTTATTTAAACTATTTAATAATTTTATTTTAGTAATTTCAAGTTATCTATTTTTTATAGCTAACTGATATTTATGATACTGTTTTCTACTTCTCCAAAGATATTTCACTTCAAAACAGTAAAAGGGATTATTGGGTGGTCGGCTCCCCAAATTTTTTGTAACAATTTATGCACGTATATTATGGTTAATTATTGGTGGCAGAGATATAGGGGCAGTTCATCATACATTAATTCAATTAATCCAACTGCATTATTCAGGTGGTCATAGGTGGGTCAAAGTAAAGAAATGAAAATGGGGCTGGAATTTGTATTATTTACAAGGTAATGCCATCGAGTAAGAATAACAAATATTCTCTCTTTTCTCTCTCTTAGACAACGTATCCTCCTATACACTCTACCAGCAATAACTAGCCTTAGATCCGGTTATTGAGTTGGATCACTTGTGAGCTAGCCCAGCCTCTTGGCTATTAGTAGCTTGTACTTGCCCACGAGTAGCTATCAACAACGAAAGTGTTAGGCGCTATTTACTTGCCGATCCCCATGCCCTTGGTGAGCAAGAATCGCCTCTGATCTTAAACTCATGTGATCCATTTATCGTTTGGGTTTGGAGAGTTCATTGGCAACACTAATTATGCCCATCAACTACAAAGACTCAGCAATCCAAGTGAAATCCAGCAAATTTGACAAATCACAAATTGGGTAAAGTCTAAGGCAAAGCAAACGCGATGAATTGGGTTTCCAAAATTGACAGAAATGATGCATCAATTGGGGAGATGGCAATTCAGGAAGTCAATTGGGAGCGAATCTAGTTTTTTGGAGCGTGAAAAAAGAGTTGACTAGAAGGTTGGTGCGGGTTTGAATCATATGCAATGACAAAGAGGATGGTTAGTGGATGATGAAGGGAAAGATTAACATCTGAAATAGCTTGTAGTGGTTTTGGTCAATTAATGGCATTACCTTGTAAATAAACTGAACTTTTCAAGTTTTTTTTTATTGCATTTTTCTAACCCATACATTCTAACCTATTAATGCGATTGGATTAATTGAATTACTACAAAATGAACTATCCCATATATTTAGTGGGTCAGTTATGACCCATCCTAAAATTTTGCAATATGCATATATATAACTAAATTTTACATATAGAAAATTTTACTATTTTTGTTAAGTTTTAGTGGCTAATTTATTTTTATATAATTGATTGAAACTCATTTTATTTATCATTTTTTTAATTTCTAGTGCTCCAGCCCATTATATAGCAAAAGAAAAGTATCATTTTCTCTGCAGTCATCTTCTGTGGGTTTTTCACTTAATCTTTTACTGAGAGTTTCTTAATCAAGTATCGATTCTCTCTGGTGCTCAACTTTTACTCTTATGTTAAATTATTCATGTATGAAATTGATCATTCAAACTTTTTTATAAATCATGTTAAGCTCTTTTTGGTTGTTGGGAACATGAAAATAAAATTAAAAAACCACTTCTTGTTTTAGTCCCTAGAAAAATAGAACCACAAATTGAATTAGTTATATTCAGATTGATCATATAATTCGAGTAAAATATTTTTCTTTGTCTAATTTTTTTGATATCAAAGAGTGTTATGCACCGTTTAAATTATGAATATATTCATCTTTTCTATGCTATAAAATATTTTAATATAATATCATGGTATAAAAATTTTCTTTATATTGTTGGTCCACCCTACATAAAATTTCTAGCTCTGCCACTATTAATTATACCTTCTCTCCAAAGTTAGGAACTATCTAGTATTTGTTTACCAGGGTTCTATTAATTTATGTGCGCATTCGTCATAACCTTTTTTTTCCATGTAAAATGTTGTAATTTTATATATATGAAAAGAATATAAAAAAACGTCAATCCTTAATAGACAAAGATCCAATACACGTGCAAAAATGTTCCAAAGCAAAAAGCTTTGGTAAAATAATGTCTGTGGAGGCGGTGTTTAATTATGCCTCAAAATGCTACATAATTAAGCAAACGCTATATTTAAGAATTTCACGCTTTTTGAATAATATAAAGTTATATGTATTAAAGTACGGTTTTTGGTGTAATTTTGAGATATACTGCATAATTTTAGTTAAGGTAATATAACTATTAAGAAAATCTTGAAATCCACTCCACTCCCTCACCTAAAATGTTGGCTTTGCTGGCCTTGCTTCAAAGTGTTTATATTTGGGCCTCTCCACCATCAATCTTTTATTACGACACAATTTGTAAGTCTCCTCTGTGATTCCTTATAACACCTCCAACTCCTGCCGAGTTGTTGCATGTTTAACAGAGTTAGGGGTGGGGTGGGGTGGGGGAAGCCCAGCTATCTGATCTTCGCTCCGGTATAATCCGAAGGTTACAGTTACAGTTGAAGAAATTGTGAACTTTGCGGGGAGGAAGCAACAAGAGGAAAACACGAGAACATTTTCTGCAGATTAATTGAAATTGTGATTACCAGAACTCTGGTGACAGCCTGCATGGTGGACAGGCCGCAGGCAATGGTATTTATAGAATCAGTCCTGGTCCTGGTGCAATTAAAAGTAATTATACAAAAATTACTTCTCTGGAGAAGTATGCACAAATCATTATCAGACCGACGACAGTACTGATCTTTACCTCCTCAAAGAAATTACTACGATGCATTCCCTATCAACAGCTTCCATTTCGTCATCAGAAGGAAACAAAACAAATCAAAACAGGATTCTCCACGAAATAAAACTAACACAAGGCTTCCCATCCCATCCCATCCCATGCCCTGAAGGGGAACAAATTCAGCTCCCCTGTCTATCCCTCTGGCAATTGCGCACCCAAAAACAATATGCAGGAGATCGCACAAAACCCATCAACTATACAAGCTACAACATCATTGCCGTGTGTCCTTTGGTGCCACGTAGCTTCTGCTTTCTGTCACATTGGAGTTTGCCAGGACATCGGGAGCAATTTCCCAGCTGCCGCTCCTCCTTCCCCAGCTGGAGTGCCTGTTATCTGATCGAATCACTGGAGCTCGATGATCTGAACCTAGAGTAGAGTCAATCTCTGAGATATTATGAGGAGGGCCATTGCTCCCTCTACTGCGAATGTCCTCCTCAATCTCAATATTACGTCGCTGGGAGATCTTTAATAGGTCTTCGCCTATTTCTAAATCATCTTCAACCTTTGGGCGCCGATCTCCACTTGAGTCTTCTACTTCTGCTTCCCGACCAATTGGCAAAATAGGCTTCGGAACCTCCTCCTGAACAAAAGCCCGAAACTTGTTCCTTGAGGGCTTCCGCTTGGTGCAGAATACCTCTAGAAAATTATTCAAACAGCCCTTATTATAAACATTGATCCTGCTGTCAGCTCTGTACCGGAAATTCTCATAAGTAGTCTGTAAGACAAACAAAGATTGGTTTGAGTTTCTTCCTAATCAAACATACTTTAAGTCATTTTTATACATAGGAAGCAAAAATAATGCAGTCTCACTACATTATCTTAAAAATAATGCACATTTCAAGCAAAATGAAAAGCTTGCATGAGAAATAATATGTATGCCATGGAGAATCCCAAGATTGTCAACTAGAACCAAAGTCCGCCAACCTAGAATGATCTAAGAGAGTCAAAGAATACGTATAACAAAGCCATTCCAAAACTACTAAAATAAAGAACTCATGACTAGGAATTTTGTCAAATAATTTACACTACACGTCAGTTGACAGTGCTGGTTATAGGACTCCTATAAATAGCTTGAGGTGAAGAGTAAGTGATGCAGAGAGTGAAGAACAAGTGCTCAATCGGTCAAGGGACTTGAAGATTAATTATCTCTCTAGTCCTAAACCAAAACTAATGTATGCTTATACAATAATTTGAGTAATGAAGTTTGTACCCTGCAAGTTAGTCCACAACCAACTGATCTTAATCCAAAGGAAGAAACAAGGAACCCATAAATGGTAGCATGCGGCATTTTCATAATTTGCTATCATATCCATATTTCAAAATACATTTTTCTTTAAGAAGCCGTACATTATAAGGTTGAAGCAAGCAATTAATATTGCACATTCCAGTGCTAAATAATTTCACTACCAGGATAGAAGCAAAAATTCTTCCAGACACACAGTTTGCAAGGCTTCCGAAGTAGAACTAAAAAAAACCTACATGAAGTCATAACTTTAGAGTTGCCCAGGTTAGTTATGCTAAAGGCCAGTTTTGCTCCTATCATAATCCAATAACCACAACCCATTTTGTCTTGCTTTCACACAAGAGCTTTGCTATTCCCAGAGCGTAAGCCCCAAAAAAATTACTTTTTTTATTAAAAGAACCAAAAGAAAAAGGAAAAAAGACCACTAGCAGTAAAAATTAAAAAATTCAGTTATCAGCACTTTGCACCAAAAATATGTATGCTTACGTGATCATGAGTTTAAGATGGCCAAAACTGATGCACATAGTGAATCCTATAATATGTAGCTAGTTTTACATCCAAGAGTTTTAGGAAGGTGGAGAAAGTAAGTAGCAATGATGGGCCGTTAACAGAAACTACACCATCACGAAAACATATATTAACAGATCCTTATTTACTCTGATTCCTCATTAATTTTAACACAGCTAACACTAGGAGCACATTTCAGAACTTAATACACAAAAGTCTACCCACCTGGTTTGTGCCGATAAGGTAGAGATGGAAACCAGTGAGTCCACCAACAAACCACAGGGAAATGAAACAATAGGCCATCAGGACAACAGATGCCGGAGATTCTTTCATAGCTTTCCAAACAGTCCCATGATAGTCATCCATGAGAATCTTTATGTACAATGCTGACATGGAGAACACATATATGCAGAGAAGAGTTGCCGATGAGACAAACATGAAGAAGAAACGGTAGTTGCGCTGCTCAGACAAACAGCAATGAGAAGAAATAAGCAAATCAACCATAAAAACAGCAGAAAACTACAGAGAACACAGAATGTGACCATGTGAAATCATCATGCACAATTGCACACAAAACAACATACCAGTCCAATACATTGCCCCACCCAAGGGCAATGGTGATCAAAACGCTCCACGCAATTGTTGCAAATAGAACAATGTGAACAACGAGGAGGGCGATAAAGCATACATGTGTCACAGTACTTCACCCGCACAGAAACTCCGTTCACCATAACTTCTTTTGTACGAGGAAACTGAAGGCTGGGTGTTTGCCTTCCCCCTATCTCAGCTGATGCAGATGAATCATACCGAAACTCTTCCTCTGGGGGATGTGAATTGCGTGGAATGATACCAGGGTCCCGAGATGACGTAAGGAAAAGAAGAATCAACACCTACAAAAAAGTTCAAATACAAACATTATTAGTAGGTGCAATAGATGTCCAGTTCTCCAATTTCATTGGAAAACACTGCAGCACCATCTACTTGCAGCAAAATTCATGAGACAAAAATGTAAAAATTTCAAGCACTGAGTGTCAGATTAGGACTAACATAGATGGTAAATGCAACAGCCACCGCCAGAATTGCCCACCCTGCATTATATGTTGAAAATGCATGGCGCAGATGCCTCGAAACAAATACACAAAAGATAACAACTGGAGCAATGATCAGCATCAAAGTAAAAAGCAAAGACCTAGCATCTGGCCCGAATATCAACCTCCCACCAAATAAGAATTTCTGCAAAATATAAACAGAAGAGGAATCAAAACCTTATATATGCAAAGGATCATATTGCAGAAATAGCACACATCGTTGCAACCCAGCAATTCAGGGAATACAGTGGATGCACAATAAGGGGCATAGTACATTCTAGGCATTTTTAACATCTTCCTCCATTCCAACAGCAAAATTGATCAACCACAAACCACCCATCCCGCCTGTGAAAAGAAAGGAAAAAAGCAACATATGGGGGGAAATTAAAAGAAATAAAAGGCACCAAAAAACCTATTCTAAGTTTAAGTTTAAAAGAATTTGAACTTCCGTACACAGGAACTATGAAACTTATGAACAACTACATCTTTTAACACTTGCAGCAAATACATGCCATATCCATTAGAAATTACTCTTTTGTGTGTGCATGTTAGGAGCTGATACAATTTGATCATGGCAGAAAACAATTTAGCAAAACCACCTATCCTGCTGAATTATTTAGAGCAAGATTTTCTGCAAGCATATTGAGAACAAGGTAAATGCAAGGAGGCATAACTTTTGTGTGTCACAAGTTATCACAACAAAAAATCACGATGTGAAACAAGATACCAGATTTCAAACTATGGAACAACATCAAAACATTGAAATCCAATGATAGCTTTGCCTCTATCTCTTCAACAAAACTTCAATTACACAATCAGTTTTACAAATATATTACCCTTAAGCAGAAAGGTTATGAGAACAAGAACTCTAGACCCTGCCACACATGTTACATATCAAATGTATTATTCTTGCTAATGCAATGACCAAAGATAGATAATTTATTGGAGAGGCGAGAGGGGGGGGTGGGGGGTGTGTAGCTATGAGAACAAGAATCCTAAACCTACCGTGCATGATACCTATAAAATGTATTACACTTGCTAATGCAATGACCAAAGGCATGCTGTTACAATTAATTTTGTGAGAAAATGAAAGCATTCTTTTTCCACCCATTTAATAGTTGCTTGTCATTCAACTTACCTATAACAAAACACTAGTTAGCATAAATGCTGGCAACTTCTGGGCACATAAGAGAACGTTTCATCCAAAATCAAAAGACGGCACAGGCAGAACAGGTATTCCCAAAAACTTCACAACAAAAGCTACCACTCAAAAGAATTGCAGCTTACTAATGAAAATACCTCAAAGAAACCATCACCAAAGTCCAAAAGGGGGTAAGAGTTGGCATAAGGGGTTGGTGAGGGGGTCGAGAGAGACATAGACCTCAAAATATCTACCCTATGCTTATGGTATTCAAAACTCTAGCGGTCCTTAATTTCCATCCGCTGTACCACAGCAAAATAAGAACTATTCAACTAAACACTTGCTTTTGGTAGCACACCATACAACGGACATCCCTATACAAGCCACATCATACCAGCAAATATGTGACTCACAATCTAAGAGTTTGTTATATACATCACATAAACAGACACATTTGCCTACTGATACAGGATTCAGGATATTGCAAAAATAACATCATTGCATCCCCATAAAATAAGTCTCAATCCCAAATACACCCAATCATAGATAGATCAGCACTATAGTGAAAGGCAGAAGACAACAAATATTAATTGAAGCTCTGAACAATCGTAATTAATCAAAAAGCAGTCCTGAAGAGATCGAATAGAATCTGCAACCAATTTGACTTGTCAGAATTATAAGCAGCTGATGAACTCCCATATCACTTGGGTGCAACATTATGGACACTTGATGCTTGTCCTTGGGAAGAGAAACAGAAACAATTTTGGAAAACAAAAAAAAAAAAAATGGATAGCTCATTCTATTCTCATTTCATGTAATAGCTAACATCACGATAATTTCTTTAACCTGTCTTCTCTTATGAGACGATCTCTACTAACTTTCCTCAATTTTTCATAAATATGGTATGAACAGAGCCAAAACTGTAATGACTTCATAAATGAATTGACAGCACTAAGCTTAGAACGTTTGTGTGCTTTCTTCTAATTGTTCAATTGAGCATTGAGCTTTTTAACATTTTTTGCTCTTACCTTGGGAGCCAAGAAGATTTGGAAATGTTAAGACCTCTTATTGACCAGAAGTTGATGGCCGAAGACAATTTACCATCACATCCTACCAATATTTCTAGTATAGAAAGAGTCTAAGGTACTCTGCTCATGAATGCTGAATTTTGAGCTCATTAAGCTCAGTAGAACATAAACATTCCGTTAGTTGATAAATTAATTATATATCAGGCCATTTCTGTAAGATTCGGGGAACAAGAGAAATTTGAATATCTCACATTCATCAGGTTTACAACAACAATAGCAGCGGATTGTAAACAACAGAAGTGGAAAAAACTTATAACTTCAAAATGACCATAAAAATTTGATTCCAAACATGGGTTAAACAACTACAATCCCACCGCTACTCATGAACTAAATTTTTAGCTTCTACTCAAATAACGTTCAGGATCCATTTGGTAACATCATAACTGCGTATTGCTATACACACCAAATTACATATGCTACAGGAAAAGAAAAAAAAAACAAGAACAATAGAAATACTCAACCTTAGCATAACCAGTTCGCAACTTCAGCAATGCTAAGAATGCTAAACATACACACAACACTACACCATAAAACTCCACCAACCCCAATAATCGAACTCAACTTGAAAGCCCAACAAAGCCCCACTAAAACGAGAAGAAGCCAAACAAAGATACAACTCAAAAGAAGTAATCTGAGCAGCATCAAGCTGGAAAACGAAGCAGTTAGACTATTTAAAATGAACAAACACCGAGAGAAGCAGAAAATGAAGAGCCTTACATTACTTCCTTTCCAGACTTCGTAAACCCGCTTAGCCATGAGAGATGCTTCGCGCTTTACAGGCCGGAACTGAGTCAAGGATCAGAACTTAAGTGGGCTTTCTCATTACGCTCACAATTCCAACGAATCTTCAAAAAATTCCAGCAAAATGATACACAGGCCTGGGGTAATCGAAGAGCAAGATAGGTTTTTTCCGGCGGTTAGGATTGTGAGCGAGAGGAGAGTGAGGAATTGAACGAATCGGAAAAATTGTTCTCCGGTTTCTTCTCTCTCTAATGTGTGTAAACAATCAATCAAGCGTCTTTAATTTTGAAACTCGGAAGAGTGATAGGGATTTCTGTGCTTCACTGGGCGAAATTACCAACACGACCCTGGATTTAACTTTATTACCCGGCCTCTAACGCTGGCAACTTAGCAGTAGACGTGGGACCAAGACGAAGTGGCCAGAGGCTATTGGTGGTGCCTGCAAGGAAAAAAGAAATTTTTCAATTTTTTTGAAAAAAGTTAGTTTCGTCATTAAACGTTACGTTTCTCACCATCATCACCCTACTCAACTATTTTTAATCGTTCCTGTCTGGTCCGTTCATCAGGCTTTCTCAACTATCCGTATTACGCCACTAAGGTACTAAACTGATTTCTTTCAGAACTTAAGAAATCCAAAATAAAATTTAACTTAATCAATTTGGAATTTCTAACAATTCTGGTAATGGAAAAAATTATCATTGCGATAACGCACTACTCTTACCGTAAAAAATCAGTTAATAATAGTAGTGATTCAGCTATGAAGACAAAAATATTATCTTTGGGTTAAAGTGTACATTTAGTCAAGAGAATTTGAAAAATAATTTAAATGCGTACTTAATGGCCAATGGCGTATTGTGCATTATGAAAGTAGCTTGATAGGTCGATGAGAGTGTGAAAAAAGTTAAAAGTATAAGGAGCTAATTGTCAGAAATGATAAAGTTTGACAGCCAAACCATCAGCTATGCCTTTTTAATATTTTATTGAAACTACATGAAGCCCAGCTGCCAGCCTAGCCTGACCATCTCTTTCCAGAAGCAAATATTCTTTCCCTCTCACTTGACTATTCATTTTCCCTCCGAATTTGGTGCTAACTATTTTTTATTTGTCGATTTCTCATTAATTGAACAAATAGCCGCTTAATTGAGTATTACTAATATTTAATAGGCCTAAAGCCCTTTTTTTTCCTTGAACTTTGCCAACTTAGACCTTTTACCCTTAAACTTTAACTTGGTTCGACTCACCCCTCAAACTTTATAATATGTCCACATTTTACCCCCTAGGTCCAATTAAATGAAAAATATGTACTAAAATGAAAATAAAAGAAAAATTAAAGGGTTAACTAAATCATTTGTTCAATTATTGGCTATTATGAGCAAATAATAAAAAACCTTAATATAAACTTATAGGCGAAAACAAGGAAAAGATGAACAATCTCAAATGTGAAACTAAAGCATTTGTGTTTATTGTTTGCTCATAAGGGTCAACCATTGGACAAATAATTTAGTTAACACTTCAGTTCTATTTTTATTTTTATTTTTATTTTAGTATACATTCTCTATTTAACTGGATTGAGGGGGTAAAATGGCCCAGTTTACAAAGTTTAAGGGGTAAGTCAAACCGCGTCAAAGTCTAGGAGGTAAGAGGTTTAAATTGACAAAGTTCAGGAAATAAAAGGGTTAGCCCTATTTAATATGGGTCATTGTGCTTATGGTGTGAACAATGAAAAAGAAAATAAGAAAAAATTACTAAAAACCCCTGAGGTCTAAGCAATCCCACACTTGTGTTCTCCCTACTTTAAATGCCTATATTTATCTCCTCCAAAACTAGCTTTGTCATTCACTGTTGTAAAAAATAAGGAAAAGGAAAATGGCAAACTTTGTCATCCTATCCTTGTTCTTTAGAGATTTTGTTCCTCAACTGATGCATCTAACAAGCTACTCTCATCTCTCATATCACCGGATAAACTTGGGCCGAGACGATCGAGCTGTCTCCTCTCGCCACTGCGGACACTTCCCAAATCCGGTGGCCGTGCTTCGCCTTTCTTCCTTTCCCGTCAACTGTTTTTTGTCCGTAGAAAGAGGTGTGAGGCTGCGAAAGTCATCTCCTCCTCGACGACATCGAGAACGACCACGGCCGGCGAGCAATCGAAGCCATCAGCTAGAGGAGACTGCTGAGAGGAAGGAGAGGAAGTCGGAGAGATCGGTGGTGACCCCGATGCTCCGATTCTTCATACTGCCGCCGTCGCCTAGGTGGCCCGTCCCCTCTACCCTTTTCCGCCTACTCCAATTTGTCAGTTCCTTCGCTCTATAAAAATGCCAGTAAGATCTCCACGGTTTCACAATCGAAGCGGGTTAATCGGAAATGGGGTGATGGAGCAGGTTCATCGGAAATCGAACGATCGTGACAGCGAGCTAGTGGAGCCGCTGCTGCAGAGGGTGACATTGAGGGTGAAGAAAGTGGCAGGGATGATGGCGGTGCTTGCGGTGGTGATGATAGCGGGTAGCAGTGAGGGATGGAAGGAGATGGTCCTAGTTTGTTAGATTTGATGGGGCAAAACTTTTTGAGAAGAAAGATAGGTGGTCAAAAGTAGATATTTTTTTTCTATTAATGGATTTAAACTTTTAGAGGGTAAATATATTCATTTGAAATAGGGAATGCAAATGTAGGTTTGCCCATCCCTCAAGAGATCTAAAAAACTTTCCTAGAAAATAATGGTTTTATAAGAGATAACAAAATTTTAATAAACATGAATAGTACTTGTAGTACTACATGTGTTTGGCACCACCGCACAACCGATCGTGGCAAACCAAACCTATTCTTTTTTTATAATCAGAATCAGATATATATATATATATAATAAAGGGTTTGCATGGCATATTTACATAGTATAAGAAAAAAAATGCTGGCCTAATTGGAGCCCAAAAAGCAACTGAATCGAGCCACATGGTATTGTGCAGTGTAGGGCAAAGTAATCAAAGTTAGGTTTTTACCTAAAATTATTTTGATTTTTTTATAATTATAAAGTCATAAAAAGCCGACTCTATAAAAAAAACAAAAAAAGCTCTTAAAAAATATAAAAATATATTATCATCCAAATTATTTTAAAAACTTTATATCTCACGATAATGTCACTTATTAAAACTCAAATTTCAGTTGAGTTTAGAAACCATGAAAAAACAATGGCACTTAATTTACTGGACAATCAAGAAATCTCATGTTTAATACTGCAGCTAAAGAATCGAAGCATTCAATTTGACCAGTATGAGGTAATTAATTGGTGAAAACAAATAACTACACATGTTTCTTATTTTCTAATTGTTATTCCTCCAATTTAATCAATTAAGTTTTAGTACTGGGATTGGATATATACATACACACCATATTTCTATTTTGTTTTCTTGACTGGCAATGTTCTCTAGAAGTTCTTTTTATTTTTTAAAATTTTTATGGAAAGCTTCTCCATATATAAGCTTTAAAAGAATAATAAACGCATCTACTTTATTTCACCTTTTCTTTTTCCAGTCATGTAACCCTTACAGCAATATATCTAATAATCTATATTTGATTTGATTTTACCCTTAACTAGAACTACATGTAAGCATCTACTACATCCAGTTTGTTATTCATATTTCTTTTTTCCTCATTCAACATACGGTAACATAAAAGATGGTTTGTCAAAGAATCAAAGCCAATATATTTTTGGGTTGTTTTTCCTTTTAATATGTAAGTGGGTTAGGATGGAAAATGAGTTTACTTATTTAGCCCATTTAAAGTTTTTAACTTAGTTGACCCAATAAAGTAGAGTCTTAAAATTTTTAGGTTTCTATGTTTTTATGATTTAAAACACATTTCTACCTGTGACTATCATAATTTACTTTTTTGTAGCATTTTTATGTGATTTTTTTACCTAAAATCGTAAAAATGTACATTTTTACGATTTAAAATGTGTTTTTGATAAGTATGGTGCAAGGGAAAGCGGATGGCCCCCGCAATGTACCATCATGTCAGTTGAGCACCATCAAATCTATTTAGGGTTTAGGGTTTAGGGTTATGACTATCTTTGAATTTTGCTAAAAGTAGTAAAAATAAACGTCCTTATTATAGTTTAGCAGGCAAATCAAGATTTACGATTATGTTGCAAAGCCCGAATAGGTACATCAAAATATGGATCACAATAAATACAGATCATTTTGAATTAGAGTTCGAGATTTGTTTCCATCAGTCACTAAAATAATATATCGGGTTGCAATGATAATTTAATTTATTTATTATGTGACAATTAAATATGTTTATGGTTAACCATTGATGGGCTTGAGGAATAGTTGAAGTCATACCTAACCAAAAAAAGATTTTAGCAAGACGCATTTCAAGTAATTATAGCAAAAATTGGACGGATTGACCCTTTTGTTTCTCCGACAATATGGACGTAGTAATTGTCGCTCTACAATACCATCATAAATATGCAATCTTTTTTTTTTTTCTCTTAAACGAATAGAATACTGGGGGTTCTAGCTCTAGGTATTTTACTAGTTAGTCCTTGTAAAGCTCCCCAACAACGCTTTTTTTTTTCCCCCTTTTGAAACAAGGTCCTTAATGACGTGACATAAAAACTCTTCAGTTATTTTATGAATTTGATTAAATTTTCACAAACTAAAAAAAGTCAAACCTGAACTAAATGAAGCAAAATCCCATAAAATTAAGTATTGTACTACAAACAAAGGGCAATCTACAGCTGCAACTAAACTAGCCCTAAACTATATTTGGATTAAATTTTAAAGTTGGCTCCAATTGACCATGGGCTCTAAACGAATGTATTTAAATAAGTGTCCAATATTTAGCCCCTACAAGATCATGGTATTGGATCATTGCTCGATTAGACCTCCATTAAACTGAATTATTTTTATCACGCCATGATACTGTAATCATTCATGTCATATGATTTTATTGTCATTTATAGATACATTAGTACTATTTGATTATGTTAAAATATGAGTAATTTGTTTGGCTGAAAATAAAAATTATTGAGCAAATTTGGACACAATAAAAACATTAGTGTTTTGTTAGTTACTGTGGCAACGTCGGGTTTTCGGGAGTCGCCATCAATCCGTTTACCTAGGTCGATTGGATACCTAAAATATGGTCTGCGAGAGTTCGGGGGTTCGGGAGTACCGTTACGTTAAAACAACTTTGTTAAAACGCCCAAAAATTGGTACCTTAGTTGATTTTAATTTTGTTTCGCTTTGCTTTTAAATAAATTTCAGTTAATTTTCAATCTAGAATTTTTAACTGAATTAATCGGATGTGAATTTTTGGTAATTAATTTGTATAGAATTTTATACTTCCGAACCATGGACTCTGCCGAGTCATTTAGACACGGAAGATTTGATTCCGAACCATGGACTCTGCCGAGTCATTTGGACACGGAATTTGGTGAAATTTTAAACAATTTTATCCATATTGTGAATATGGATTTTTATCTTTATATTTATTTAATTTATTTAGTTAAAAAAAAGTTGATATTTTCCAAACCGTAGATCCTGACGGATCATCCGGATATGGAAGTTAATTTAATTTACTTGAAATTTTATATTTCCAAACCATAAATCCTATCGGACTACCCGGATATGGAACAAATAATCCATCTTAGGACGGATTTCCAAAAATTTAAATATTGTTTAACCAATAATTTAATACAGATTAAATACATTAGAAGAATTAAAATTTAACCATTCTAGAAAATAAATAAATAAATATCCTAAATTACATCCTTAAGTGAATTTAAGGATTAAATCTAATACATGGTTAAATAATCAAAGAAAGAAAGAAAACAAAAAAAGAATAAATCTGCTGTCAGCGACTAATCTGTAACCAAAATAAAAAATTAGTAGCTCATAGGAACAAATTAGAAAAATTGAAAGACTAAGTTAAAGTCCTTAAACTGAGAAGCCATAACTACCAAATAGATATTGTAGGCAGTCCATCAAAAACATATTATTATTAATCCTTGAGCAATGATGAGATAAAAACAAACTATTCCTAACATTAAGAAAAACATAAGAAACATAATATGTTGATCTCACAGAGATTCTTTGTCTATGACAACACCAGACCAATTAAGATGTTACAGATCTTGTTACATCGTTATCCGCACCGAACAACCACACAATAAATACTACAGTACATAAAATGTAAATCACATAAATCTGAACAAGTAGAGGATTGACTTATAATACCAAGAAGCAAGCAGTTTCACACAGAAACCAAGAATACCATGACTGCCAACTGCAAGAAATCACTTAGACTTTTAACCAGCTAAAGGGTCATAAGGGTACATAAAAAATATAGAAAACTAAAAATAGTCCAAGTAAAAAAACAACAGTGAGAAGTCAATCACCTAAAATCTATAGTCTTTTATTGAATGCTAATATATAATATAAAATCACTGCATAAAACACTATCAAACATGTATAGAAATATATGGAATCAAAGAAGAAGCATTATTTCCCTTGGAAAACAAAGAAGCAAACCCTGTGCTTGCAAAGGACCGATGTTGCACATCTGAGAACATAGCACCATTAGAATTGGCAGTAACTGTTTCCACAGGCAACGGCTTCTGATCTACAACTGGAGGGGTAGAAAGTTCACCTTGGGATGGCGGAGCAGGATTTGGGGTGAATAGTCCACTGTTTGGAGCTTTCATATTTATCTCAGATGCAGAATGATTTTCAACCGAAGAATTTAACCCAATTACATGCCATAAAGCTGAGAAATTGTTTTTTTTTTTTTTAAACGAATCGAGACTTAATGGTCCCAAATCAGCCGTACTACTTATGATAACATCCATGACCTCTTTTGAGAGAATTGATTTAAGAGACTGCATTTAATGAGTGACCAAAACAAACAAAAATAAGAAAATTTACTGTCAATGCTCAATCTGCAAAGAAAATAAAGTTAGTGACTTAAATGTAAGAAAATAAGAAGATGAAGGATTGAATAAGAATTTTACCAATAAAATTAAATTTTTGAAACTTCTGAAACCGAGATCGTTGTGCACAGTTTCTCTTCTCCGTTCATTCGCAAGCGACAATGGAGGAAGGAAAAGCTCAGGTTTAAACGATGAGGATGGTGTCGAGGAGCGCAAGCGACGGCGGCCGACGTGGAGCTGGAACCGGCGAGGCACGAAAGACGGCGAGCTAGAAAACACTCCCGGCTGATCCGGAACAGAGCGTGCCGAGTCGGGAGACGGCCTTGGATGGTGTCGGCCCCTGTGTCGCCCTGGAAGGTGAAATTTTTGTAGAAGGTGACACCGGAGGCGTTGGCAGTGGAGTTCAGGTGGTCGACGCATGGCACCAGCTTCGACTTGCACGCCAGCTGCACTTCCGTCATGGTTACCGCCACACTTAGCATCAGAAGGATCGCTAGAATTGCAAGTTTCGCCATGGCAGTTGCTTGGGCTATGCTTTGGGCTCCTTGGACCTTGCTGGGAAATTCTTCGGCCGTATATTACAGAGCCGGGAGGCTCAACCTTTGGAACCCTCTGAAACGGATACTTGGTAATCTGAGTCACCATCGATGCTCTCCATAACAGCTCATCGTCTTCCATGTCATGCATCGGCAACAACGGCTTCAGATATTCACACAGCCCGACATGGCCACCGGAATCCAGCCGCGACGTCAGAAAGGCGGAGACAGAGGAGGACTGGGATATGCAGAGGTCTAAGGAGAGGTTGCGGATAAGTGGTGGACGGCGGTGGAGCGAGAGCAAGGCGGCGGAGCCAATGAAATCCGAAGCGGTGATGTGCGAGACGAGGAGGGAAGAATAGGGTGGCGGAGCAACGCGAGCGCAGCGGAGGGCGTTGTGACAGAGAAGAAGCAGAAGGTTTCGACGTTGAAGGCGTAGAACAAGAAGTCGTCGTTGCTCGCGCTCACGGTCTCCTCGTCTTGACTCAACCGGTGGAGCTCGCCGATGGATTGACTAAGTTGCTGGATGCTGTTGTGTTTGTAACGTAAAAGATGCAGGAGAGGATGAACAAGGGCAGAGCAAAGTTGAACTTGCTTTAATTGTCCGCAAAAGGGTCGCTAGAAGCTATGAACGAGGGAGACCAAGCAGGAGATGGCCAAGAGAGGAGAAATAAAAGACCCACACAGAAGAAGTCGCTTCCCCCCCTCCCCCAAGAAAGGATGGAATTTGAGAGAGAGATCAGATTAGGAAGCAGGTGAGAGTTCCCTCTTCAGCCGGAACCAGGAGCCGGGAAGAAAAAGAGATAAGAAGATAAGATCCAATCTCTAGGCCAGCTGGGTGGAGAGAAAGTCTGAGAGCAGGTGTTGACATTTTTGTCGATTCGTGCCGACAGTGAGAGAAAAAAAATGTTTTCCAGGGATTTCTTTTAAACTAAATTAATTAATTAATTTTTTTTAATTAATTGACTAATAATAAATTTTTTCTTAATTTTTAGTTTTCTCTTTTTTCTTAATTAATTTAATTTTAATTTTTGTTAACTTTTTAACCTCTTTTTTTTTTTAAACACACATACTATAAAAATAAAAAAAAAACCCCTCCTAAAATAATATATAATTTTTTTAAAAAAAAATTTTAATTTTTTAATTTTTTTTTTAATGGTCGGATGAAATTGGGTGTCAACAGCTGCCCCCCTTTGCATGCTTCATGGGACATGATGTATGCAAAGTCGTTACCAAATTTCGTCCGGCTTAGCTAGGCATTGAGAACATTCTCGCCGCCTAAATTATGAGGTTAAGTAACTCTCCTTAAGACCTCGACGATAGGAACTTTCCTATCGTTGAAAGTAAAATTGATTGAATGAGGTTAAGGAACTCTCCTTGAACCTCGACGATAGGAACTTTCCTATCGTTGAAAGTAAAATTGATTGGATGAGGTTAAGGAACTCTCCTTGAACCTCGACGATAGGAACTTTCCTATCGTTGAAAGTAAAATTGATTGGATGAGGTTAAAGAATTCTCCTTGAACCTCGACGATAGGAAGTTTCCTATCGTTGAAAGTAAAATTGATTGGATGAGGTTAAGGAACTCTCCTTGAACCTCGACAATAGGAAGTTTCCTATCGTTGAAAGTAAAATTGATTGAATGAGGTTAAGGAACTCTCCTAAAACCTCTACGATATGAGCTTTCCTATCGTTAAAAGTAAAATTGATAATTGATTGCTTTCGAGGCAAAGGTTCCATCCTTAGAACCCCGACAATAGGAGCAGTCCTACCGTTGAATGAAAATTGATTGTTTTCGAGGCAAAGGTTCCATCCTTAAAACCCCGACGATAGGAGCAGTCCTATCGTTGAAAGAAAATTGATTGTTTTCGAAGCAAAGGTTCCATCCTTAAAACCCCGATGATAGGAGCAGTCCTACCGTTGAAAGAAAATTGATTGATTTCGAGGCAAAGGTTCCATCTTTAAAACCCCGATGATGAAAATTGATTGTTTTCGAGGCAAAGGTTCCATCCTTAAAACCCCGATGATGAAAATTGATTATTTTCGAGGCAAAGGTTTCATCCTTAAAACCTCGATGATAGGAGCAGTCCTACCGTTGAAAGAAAATTGATTGATTTCGAGGCAAAGGTTCCATCTTTAAAACCCCGATGATGAAAATTGATTGTTTTCGAGGCAAAGGTTCCATCCTTAAAACCCCGATGATGAAAATTGATTGTTTTCGAGACAAAGGTTCCATCCTTAAAACCCCGATAATGAAAATTGATTTTGAGGCTAAGGAGCTTTCCTTAGGACATCGAGCGAAATTTATATGAAAGCAATTGAAATTGGAATAATTTTCTTCGAAAGTGTGAATTTTCATAATAGGCGAGCGCAAAGAATTAGGCTTCGATAAAACGAGTGAATCTTGATGATGACAATAACACTGACAAATTATGTAAAGGGAACGGATGTTTGGAATCAATATTCAAGGTTCATCTAATATTTTCTTCAGTAAATATAGATTCCCTTGTGAGATATGTCATCCGAATAAGGTTAAAGCTTAACTACCCCAAAATGTTATGCCTAGTAGACCTAATAGGATGCGTCTCAAGAGTAACAAAAATTACTCTTTACTCAGCCATTCCAACCTAAAGGCATTGTCCTATGGTTTTAATATCAGCATGGACGAAACTATCTTATAAAAAAAGAAATTCCCTGAAAAGAAAAACTGAAACGCGAAAGAAAATGCTGATAATAAAACTAAAGGACAAGAAAAACGGATCAGATCGCTTCTTTCTTCCACAATACTTCAACAGGGTGAGTAGAGGACCATTATGGGAGTGAACTGGTCGGGAAAGACTGTCGTGTCCAGTCTATCTGAATCATTGCTGGATCTGGTTCAGGAACAAAAGCTTGTATTTTATCTAGCAATTCTTCAGCAGTTGTTGCGGATATTATGATTCGCCGTGCCACTCTTGATATGAAATTCTTCTGCATAGCATAATTCATAAAAGCTATCAGACCTGTAAAGAAATTGTTAACATTTAAAAGCCCAATGGGTTTCTTATACAAATTAAGTTGGGCTATGGAAGCAATTTGAAAGACTTCTCCCAATGTGCCAAAACCACCTGGTAGAGTGATAAAAGCATCAGCATTTAAAAGCATTTGTAACACACGCTCTTGCAAATTTTTAACCACTAATTCTTCTCCAATCGTGCCCCCAGAAACAAATTTCAAAGGTCCAGGGATGATGCCCAAAACTTGACTTCCTCCTAAAGATGCTGCTGATGCTACACCTCCCATTAGTCCGACACTACCTCATCCATAAACTAAATGTATTTTTTGCTCAGCTAATACTCTACCCAAATGGTTGGCTGTCTTTAAATACTCTTCATCTTTTCCAGGAAAAGCCCCAGAAAATACACAAATACTTCGGGATTTACGAGTTGGGGTTTTCTCCATTCCTATCCTTACCCTTGTGAGAAAATAGGATATATTTATAGAGATGAAGAGATAAGGCAATAATTTTATTTTCAAGAATGGATACATTATTGCCAGCTATTCACAGTAGTCACGAGTATGACTCTGGTCAGGTATGGGTACACTATCGTTAAAAGAGGAGGAAAATTTTCAAAATAGCTGCTAGCATGTACAGTAGTCACTACTGTAGCTTACGTCAGGAGTAGGTACGTGATTGTTGGAAGAGAAGGAAAATTTTAAAAAGTGGCAGCTATATACAGTAATCATAACTGTATCTCATGTCAGGAGTGGGTACATTATTGGGAGGATAATTTCAAAAGCGACAGCTAGCATGTACAGTAATCGTGACTTTGGTTCACGTTAGGAGTGGATACATTATTACCAAAAGGGGAGGAAAATTTCAAAAGCGACAGCTAGCATGTACAGTAATCGTGACTTTGGTTCACGTCAGGAGTGGATACATTATTACCAAAAGGGGAGAAAATTTTCAAAAGCGACAGCTAGCATGTACAGTAATCGTGACTTTGATCATCGTCTTCCACTGGCTTTACGTCCAGTAATGGCTTCAATGCTTTCTATGAATCGGTGATTTGCATCTCATCTAGCTTTCTCACAAACTGCAAACAGGGTCGTTTAGGGTCAGATTCCCAAGACTGTAACGATCTCGTTCTTTTTGGAAAATTATCCATAATCCAACAACCTCAAATTGCACTATTCCGCAAGAATGCGCTTCAAGAACCTCTCGAATATCTTCCAGAGATTCCTTACGCAAGCCATTCTTGATGAATTTTATTCTATCTTCCCGATTTCTGGTAATCACTCCTGGAGAACGACATTTAGCACCGCAAATCCACCATCCACAATTATGACAGACGCCTAGCCTCTTTGCTCTTCTCTTTTTGGCATAAGCGCTTTTACCAAAGCCGGGCGTACGGGGAAAGAACGCATTTGGAACTTCACCAGCCGAACGAACCTTAGCTTCGATTAGCCATCGCACATTATCAGGAATGCCTTTGTGCATAAATACTCTGAATCGTTCACATCTAGCTTGATAAATCTTTTTAAGAACATTTATTGGGAATGAAGGAAAATACTTTCGTAGGGCGGAAAGAGAAGACTCCATTGATGAAGGAGGCAAAGAAAAGAATTAGTGATTGTAGGAAACGAAAATAACTAACACATATTTATAGTGATGAAAGGGATAATGCGTTAATTACACTTACAGAAGCAAGTACATTATTGTCAAAAGAAAAGACAAATGACAGCTTATATGTACAGGAATCATGACCATGGCTCTCATCTTCCACTGATTTATGTCCAGTAATGGCTTCAATGCTTTCTATAAGTCGGGGATTTGCTTCCCATCCAGTTTTCTTACAAACTGACAAACATGGTCGTTTAAAGTCACATTTCTAAGACTGTAACGGTTTCGTTCTTTATGGTAAGTCTTCTATAAACCGATAATTTCACCTTGCACTTTTCCACAAGAATGCGTTTCAAGATTCTTTCGGATATCTTCCAGATATTCCTTACGCAGGCCATTCTTAATGAATTTTCTTTTATCTTCACGATTTATGGAGATGTATCCTAAAGAGCGACATTTAGTATTACAATTCCATCGCCCACATTTATAACACACGCCTAGTCTCTTTGCTCTTCGCCTTTTGGCATAACGGCTTTTACCTAAACCGGGCATGCGGGGCATAAATGCATCTGGAACTTCACCCGCCAAACGGACCTTAGCTTCAATTATCCACTGCACATTATCGGGAATGCCTTTGCGTGTAAAAACTCTGATTCTTTCACATCTAGCAAGGTAGATCTTTTTAAGGACTTTTATTGGAAGGGAAGGAAAGTATTTTCGCAGTGCAGAAAGAGTAGAATCCATTGATGAGAGAAGAATTTGAGAGAAGAGGGAAATGAATCAGTTATTGTAGGATACTGGAATAACCGACTTTAGAAGTCACGGGGTATCTTATCCGCTGGTTAATCAGAAGGAAGAACACGCATTTATAGTGATAAAAGGGATAACGTGTCGATTACACTTAGGGGAGGATGTACATCTGTCAAAAGAAAATGCAAACTTTTCCAAATATAACAAACTGTATGTACAATAATTGTGACTGTGGCTCACATCTTCCACTGGTTTTACGTCCAGTAACGGCATTAACGGCTTCTATGAGTCGAGGATTTGCTTCCCATCCAGTTTTCTTACAAGCTGGCAAACAGGGTCATTTACAGTCAGATTCCCGGGACTGTAACGGTTTCGTTCTTCATGAAAAATGCTCCATAAACCAAGAAGTTCACGTTGCACAGATCCACAAGAATGCGTCTCAAGAGTCAATTGGATATCATCCAATGAGTCCTTACTCAGGCCATTCTTAATGAATCGTATTTTATCTTCTCGATTATCAGAGATCATCCCTAAAGAACGACATTTAGTATTACAAGTCCACCGTCCACATTTATGGCAGATTTGTAACCTTTTCGCTCTTCGCCTTTTGGCATAAGAGCTTTTGCCTATACCAGGCATGTGAGACACAAATGCCTCTGGGATTTCACCTGCCAGATGAACCTTGGCTTCGATTAACCACCGCACATCTTCAGGGATTCCTTTGTGCATCAGAACTCTTAATCGTTCACAGTGAACTTGGTAGATCTTTTTGAGGATGTTCATTGGGAGAGAAGGGAAATACTTTCGCAAGGCGGAAAAAGTAGGATCCATTTTCTAGGAGGAAGTAAAAGAAAGAAGGGGTGAAGGAATCAGTTATTATGGGCAACTGAGAGAACCGACTTGAGAGTCACGGAGTACCGTATCCGCCGTTTAACCGGAAAAATGGATCCTACTTTATTTTGGTATCATAGATATTTCTTATCTTTGATGTCTCATCAGGCATGACATTGATTCAGTCCTTGATTATTGAATTCATTGTCTGCTTTCGACGACAATATTTCTCGATATCCGCGCTTATCTTTGACCATAGCTATTTCTTATCTTGGATACCGCTAAGCTGACGTCAATTCTGTCCATCCAGGTGTAGCCTCGACTATTGAATCGAATACTAGGCTTTTGACAATATTGTCTACTTTATCCTTGAATTGCTGATGGGGCTGGGTCCAACATATCAGCTGTGCATCCGGCGGTAGATTGATAAGAGCTGATGTCATTGTGATCTCAGCTTATACTGCTGTAGCTGTGCCGTGGAAGTGCTTCCCATTTGATTCCTGTTCTGTATGCCATGCATGCATGATGTGAAATGCATGAATGTAGAGCATGTGTAACTAATGGTCCTTTTTTATTTTGGAAGTTCTTCATGTCTTTGCTTTACTGGATCCTCTTTGTAATTGTCTTCTATCATTGAATCTCTTTATGCTTTCCAGCTGTTGTCTATTGTCTCGCTTTCCAGCTATTGTCCATTGTCTCAAAAGCCCAACTCTTTTCAAAATCCCCTTTCTTTGACTTGTTCTTGAATTTTTGGCCTCAATTTCTTTAAAGTTGGCCCGCCTCATAATTTATATCTCTTTCGGGTACTCATCCATTTTCATGGATTTGATACCATCAAAGGCTTATCTTCCAATGTCTCTTTGCCCATTTTTTTGTGGCCGTGCCGACACTTACTTATTCCCAAGTTATAGTCTGAATGATTGTTCTTCCTTGCGCTCAAGTTTTGATCCATAAAACTTGCCCCCTTGTCTATTGAGCTTCTTTGTTGGCAGTCTCCTTCTTATGCTTCGTAGGGACTACTTTGCCCCCCCTGAATATGGTGTTTATATGGATAAAAGGTATCACCTCGCCTTTAACAGAAGGTCGAGCATTTCTAGACCTTTGTGATGGCACTTGATCGTAAATCTCTCTTACAAGAACCACATCTTTTTAAAGAAAGTCTAAAGCTATCTCATCACTTTTAAGTCTACACACATTAATGAATAATGGTTTGGCCTTAAAGAAAAACTTTCATCAATTTGTAAAGCTTGACAAAGTAATTTACGGTCTTTGTTTTTAATTAAAATATCCTGCCATTCTTCCCTTTCCAACTCGAAGACATAAACTGTGCAAGGCAATAAGGTAGAAATATGATTCACAAGGATAGCCTTTTAGCTGAATGAGGATGATATCGAGAGGTAACTGTTTGAATGTTTTTTTTTTTGTTTTGTTGCAGTCTTTTAGCTGAATGAGAATGATATTAAGAGGTTAATATTAGGTCTGAGTAAAGTTAAGTTTGAGTGGTGTGAAAGAATGGTCTTTTAATACTACTCGTGAGCAAATTTGATTATGGTGAAAAACTCAATAGTGATGACCTCAGCTTGCCACTCTTTCCAGAAAGTTAGACCTCATCTGTTGCCCCCCAACTATTGTGATCTTTATGCATGCTTGGTTTGAGGGTTGCTTTTGTGTTCTAAACCGCCTTTGCAGGTTTTCAGTCTAGAATCCATAGCTCACTTTTTTTGTTTTCTTTCTTTTGCTCTAACTTGAGCCCTTTTTCTTTTCTTTTCTTTTTTTTTTGTTTTTTTTCTTTGTTTCCCTTTCCTTTTTTTTTTTTTTTTTTGGTGAGCTATGGTGATGATATACTTGATAACTCTCTTGAAGTGAGATGACTCAAGTGGCCTTGCTTGTTCGTGATTGTTCTCAGTCCTTTTTGGTTTTGAATTTTCCCTTGTTGTCTTTTGATGGAAGGGATGAATTTCTCTTTTCTGAGTTTGTGTTGCAAAGAACTGAGATCATAGCCCTCCTGAAGTGAAATGATTAAAGTGGTCTTAGTTGCTTGTGTTTGCTCTCAGTCTCTTTTTTTTGTTTTGGATTTTCCCTTTAATGGCTTTTGATGGAAGGGATGAACTTCTTTCCTTTGTTGGAATTTATGTTGCGGAAAACTGAGAATCTTTTTTTTTTTTTGTATTGAGCATTTGTGAGAATTGGGAGGCCACTGAAGTCATTTAATATGAGAGCTACCTTGTTTGGAAGCTAACCCCAGACTTCTTGCAAGGATGTTGATAACCACTATGAATTCTTTTTTTGAGAGTTGGGGTGCAACATATGAAATCCTTCTTACTAGATTTGACAGCACTTTCAAGATCGACACTATTAAATCTCCCTTAACTTTTTATTTTCACCCACGAGTAGTATCGTTTTCAAAATAAAGTATGATAGCAATAATGGATAGTATAATGGAAAGGAGTGAGAGATGGATATAAAAACGGAATTTTTGGTAAGAAGTGGTAGAATGTGTAGGTGTAATAATTGAATTTTTGGTAAAAATTGGTAGAATGTGTAGATGTAATAATGGAATTAAAAAGTGGTAGAATGCACACGCAACATCTTTTTGCTAGAGAACAAAAAGAATTACCGGTTGTCGAAAAGTAAAGTGTGATAGCAATAATGGATAGTATAATGGCAAAGAGTGTAAAAATGGAAAGTAGTAGAATGCACGCATTACATCTTTTTGTTGTACCAGAAAAAGAATACCAGGTGTCCATCTAACAAAAACTACACCCTAGATTCTGGACTAAATCTAAGAGATTTTTACTATTAGATTACTTTTGCAAGCTTTCAAAGATACAAGTTTATTCAAAGGATTCCCTGTCATTCAAAAGTGTGTGCGGACTATTAGGTCAGATCTGACTTGGAGCCCTTTCAAAATTAATGTAATTCCAGCTTAAAATCTTCACTTTCAATTACCAATCACATCAGGCCTAACAACTTGGACTCGGTCAACTGTTGGACCTTGAGTTTCAGTACCACAGAATTTTCAGTTACATTTGGGATTTGGGTCACACCAACTTGGAAGAGAAGGTCACTTGGTCTTTACTACTATTGATATAGATGATAGCAGAATGTCTTCTTCAGCAAAGACTGTGATTAACTTTCCTTCAAAAATGAATTTCATTTTTTGGTGTAATGAGGAGGGAATTGCTCCGGCCATATTTTCTATCTTGGACTCTATATCTATGAGACGTCCTTCGGTTTGTTCTGCCATTAGTCTTGTTTGGAGCCGAGTTGGATATCGGTGTTGAGGTCTAATTTTACCTTTTTAAAGGAATATTTATTTTATTAGACTCTACATGTATGTGATTGATGCAATGGATGCATGCAATACATAATGAGATTATGTTTTTTATCAAAATTTATATGCACGTGATTGATGTAATGGAATACATGCAATGAGATTATTTTTATCAGATTTTATATGCATGTGATTGATGTAATGGATGTATGCAATGAGTGAGCTTGATTATCAACTATTGTGAAACTTCAAGACTTCTAGTTATTATTATAAAGACAAAAAAGTTAGCATAATTTGATGCGTGGTTTTGATGCATGAAGAATAATTGCACAGAACGGAAGTATAACAAAAGAAAAATAAGGTTATTAACAAGTTAAATAGTAATTAACAACTCATGAAGTATTATGGATAAACAAGTTAAAACCATACGAAGAAAAGTGTAGAGTAACAACACAGCATAACAAGGATATGCTTATGGTGTTTGTGAAATGGTAGAAATTCTATGGTCAGTTCTATGGTTAAGTGGGGAGTTCTATATGCATAAGGTGGCTTATCAAAAAGGCAAGGGATAGTTCCCGAATCCCATCACTAAATTATAGTGACAGCCCGATTCCTTACCCTCTAGGGTTTATGTAAGGAATGGATTAATTCGAGTCGTAGCTTTTCGTGGGCCCATGCAGAAACTAACCGTCTCAGAAGGCAATACACTACTTTGCTACTTTGAAACCGGTGAAGGCTTGGAGACCATGGCCTCACAAGGACAACAACACCAATTCCGCTTAGAAAGAATTGTGTTCGATTTGAGGAAGCTCGGGTATAGAGCTTCATATTGTGAATGCATTATGCATGTTTAGAATAAGTAAATATAACATATAAATCCACATAAAAATAAGCAAAACAGAACAAAATAAATCAACTTTTAGGCTTGACTCACTAACCAGGTCCCCAGCGGAGTCGCCAAGCTGTGGCAACGTCGGGTTTTCGGGAGTCGCCACCAATCCGTTTACCTAGGTCGATTGGATACCTAAAATATGGTCTGCGAGAGTTCGGGGGTTCGGGAGTACGGTTACGTTAAAACAACTTTGTTAAAACGCCCAAAAATTGGTACCTTAGTTGATTTTAATTTTGTTTCGCTTTGCTTTTAAATAAATTTCAGTTAATTTTCAATCTAGAATTTTTAACTGAATTAATCGGATGTGAATTTTTGGTAATTAATTTGTATAAAATTTTATACTTCCGAACCATAGACTCTGCCGAGTCATTTGGACACGGAAGATTTGATTCCGAACCATGGACTCTGCCGAGTCATTTGGACACGGAATTTGGTGAAATTTTAAACAATTTTATCCATATTGTGAATATGGATTTTTATCTTTATATTTATTTAGTTAAAAAAAAGGTTGATATTTTCCAAACTGTAGATCCTGACGGATCATCCGGATATGGAAGTTAATTTAATTTACTTGAAATTTTATATTTCCAAACCATAGATCCTATCAGACCACCCGGATATGGAACAAATAATCCATCTTAGGACGGATTTCCAAAAATTTAAATATTGTTTAACCAATAATTTAATACAGATTAAATACATTAGAAGAATTAAAATTTAACCATTCTAGAAAATAAATAAATAAATATCCTAAATTACATCCTTAAGTGAATTTAAGGATTAAATCTAATACATGGTTAAATAATCAAAGAAAGAAAGAAAACAAAAAAAGAATAAATCTGCTGTCAGTGACTAATCTTCAACCAAAATAAAAAATTAGTAGCTCATAGGAACAAATTAGAAAAATTGAAAGACTAAGTTAAAGTCCTTAAACTGAGAAGCCATAACTACCAAATAGATATTGTAGGCAGTCCATCAAAAACATATTATTATTAATCCTTGAGCAATGATGAGATAAAAACAAACTATTCCTAACATTAAGAAAAACATAAGAAACATAATATGTTGATCTCACAGAGATTCTTTGTCTATAACAACACCAGACCAATTAAGATGTTACAGATCTTGTTACATCGTTATCCGCACCGAACAACCACACAATAAATACTACAGTACATAAAATGTAAATCACATAAATCTGAACAAGTAGAGGATTGACTTATAATACCAAGAAGCAAGCAGTTTCACACAGAAACCAAGAATACCATGACTGCCAACTGCAAGAAATCACTTAGACTTTTAACCAGCTAAAGGGTCATAAGGGTACATAAAAAATATAGAAAACTAAAAATAGTCCAAGTAAAAAAACAACAGTGAGAAGTCAATCACCTAAAATCTATAGTCTTTTATCGAATGCTAATATATAATATAAAATCACTGCATAAAACACTATCAAACATGTATAGAAATATATGGAATCAAAGAAGAAGCATTATTTCCCTTGGAAAACAAAGAAGCAAACCTTGTGCTTGCAAAGGACCGATGTTGCACATCTGAGAACATAGCACCATTAGAATTGGCAGTAACTGTTTCCACAGGCAACGGCTTCTGATCTACAACTGGAGGGGTAGAAAGTTCACCTTGGGATGGCGGAGCAGGATTTGGAGTGAATAGTCCACTGTTTGGAGCTTTCATATTTATCTCAGATGCAGAATGATTTTCAACCGAAGAATTTAACCCAATTACATGCCATAAAGCTGAGAAATTGTTTTTTTTTTTTTAAACGAATCGAGACTTAATGGTCCCAAATCAGCCGTACTACTTATGATAACATCCATGACCTCTTTTGAGAGAATTGATTTAAGAGACTGCATTTAATGAGTGACCAAAACAAACAAAAAAAAGAAAATTTACTGTCAATGCTCAATCTGCAAAGAAAATAAAGTTAGTGACTTAAATGTAAGAAAATAAGAAGATGAAGGATTGAATAAGAATTTTACCAATAAAATTAAATTTTTGAAACTTCTGAAACCGAGATCGTTGTGCATAGTTTCTCTTCTCCGTTCATTCGCAAGCGACAGTGGAGGAAGGAAAAGCTCAGGTTTAAACGATGAGGATGGTGTCGAGGAGCGCAAGCGACGGCGGCCGACGTGGAGCTGGAACTGGCGAGGCGCGAAAGACGGCGAGCTAGAAAACACTCCCGGTTGATCCGGAACAGAGCATGCCGAGTCGGGAGACGGCCTTGGATGGTGTCGGCCCCTGTGTCGCCCTGGAAGGTGAAATTGTTGTAGAAGGTGACACCGGAGGCGTTGGCAGTGGAGTTCAGGTGGTCGACGCATGGAACCAGCTTCGACTTGCACGCCAGTTGCACTTCCGTCATGGTTACCGCCACACTTAGCATCAGAAGGATCGCTAGAATTACAAGTTTCGCCATGGCAGTTGCTTGGGCTATGCTTTGGGCTCCTTGGACCTTGCTGGGAAATTCTTCGGCCGTATATTACAGAGCCGGGAGGCTCAACCTTTGGAACCCTCTGAAACGGATACTTGGTAATCTGAGTCACCATCGATGCTCTCCATAACAGCTCATCGTCTTCCATGTCATGCATCAGCAACAACGGCTTCAGATATTCACACAGCCCGACATGGCCACCAGAATCCAGCCGCGACGTCAGAAAGGCGGAGACAGAGGAGGACTGGGATATGCAGAGGTCTAAGGAGAGGTTGCGGATAAGTGGTGGACGGTGGTGGAGCGAGAGCAAGGCGGCGGAGCCAATGAAATCCGAAGCGGTGATGTGTGAGACGAGGAGGGAAGAATAGGGTGGCGGAGCGACGCGAGCGCAGCGGAGGGCGTTGTGACAGAGAAGAAGCAGAAGGTTTCGACGTTGAAGGCGTAGAACAAGAAGTCGTCGTTGCTCGCGCTCACGGTCTCCTCGTCTTGACTCAACCGGTGGAGCTCGCCGATGGATTGACTAAGTTGCTGGATGCTGTTGTGTTTGTAACGTAAAAGATGCAGGAGAGGATGAACAAGGGCAGAGCAAAGTTGAACTTGCTTTAATTGTCCGCAAAAGGGGTCGCTGGAAGCTATGAACGAGGGAGACCAAGCAGGAGATGGCCAAGAGAGGAGAAATAAAAGACCCACACAGAAGAAGTCGCTTCCCCCCCTCCCCCAAGAAAGGATGGAATTTGAGAGAGAGATCAGATTAGGAAGCAGGTGAGAGTTCCCTCTTCAGCCGGAACCAGGAGCCGGGAAGAAAAAGAGATAAGAAGATAAGATCCAATCTCTAGGCCAGCTGGGTGGAGAGAAAGTCTGAGAGCAGGTGTTGACATTTTTGTCGGTTCGTGCCGACAGTGAGAGAAAAAAAATGTTTTCCAGGGATTTCTTTTAAACTAAATTAATTAATTAATTTTTTTTAATTAATTGACTAATAATAAAATTTTTCTTAATTTTTAGTTTTCTCTTTTTTCTTAATTAATTTAATTTTAATTTTTGTTAACTTTTTAACCTTTTTTTTTTAAACACACATACTATAAAAAAAAAAAACCCCTCCTAAAATAATATATAATTTTTTTAAAAAAAAATTTTAATTTTTTAATTTTTTTTTTAATGATCGGATGAAATTGGGTGTCAACAGCTACTTGTATTTCTGTGAAGAATTTTTAATTAGACAAACATTTGATAAAGTTCGAGATCCACAAAACCTAAGCCTACCACTAATTTGAAATACTTGGACTGCATTAAACTTATGAATTTGAAATTAGGCATGATTTGTTTATCTTTTATCCAAAAGTTCATGAACAGTTCAACTTTTTTTTTCCCCGATTTTCCCTGGATGCAATCGAATCTTTTTGAAGTTTGTTCCGATTTTCGCAAGGTCATCGTGTTTCTTAGGGCCTGTGTTGTTAATTACCCATTTTCAGTCGGTTTTCACATTTTTCTTAGACAAAAGGCGTTTTCAGTCTCTAAATTTATACTTGTCCCGATTTCAGTTCCTAAGTTTGACCCTTCTGACACTTAAGTCCCCGGTCCTAACAACCATCTACCTAAATTCTTTCTATTTGCTTTCTTTGTCCCTAATTTTTTTTGTTATTTTTATGTACTGTATTCTAAAGTAAAATATTGGTCATCATGATTTGTTTATTTTTTAGTTAAACCATTTCTCTTATTTATTAAGTGAATTGTTAACTCCTTAATACCTAAAGTTTTTTCATATTCTATCTTGGTCCCCAAAATTTTTTTGTTACTTTTTTATATTATTGTTTTCTAAAAAAAACTTTATTCATTTTGATTTGCCTACTTTTAGCTATAATTCAGGTGGATTTTGCTTTGGCTAATTTTTTTATTCTCATTTCTTTTTACCTTTATTAAGATAATGGTTAAACCATTAATTGGTTAACATTAATTAAATACAATTTTATATTTTAGTTATATATTTTTATTATTGATGATTGAGATTTTTAGCTTGACTTATTTACTTCAAAAGCTTTATGGTTTAATAAAGTAGTTGGACCCACAATTACTGTAATCAAAAGTGATTTTTTCAAATAAATTTACCATCGACATTAAAAAGTGGATTTTTTTTTTTTGGGAAAATGTAAATCTCATAGCAGTGGAGAAAATGTACAATAATCACCTAGAATACCAAAGTAAAGAACAAAAGAATCATAAATTAAACATAGAACTCCATCTAATAGTTTCACTAAATCAAAATGATTCACATGAACACAAACATCAAAATAAATTTGATCGACCCCTTGTTACACAGAGCAATGACTCTCCTTAAAGCATCAGTTATTTCGCTCCTTCCACATGTGATAAAAATTGAAATTTGAGTTGATAAAAAATATAAATTTTTAGTGAATTGTTTTTTAATGGAAAAAAAAATATCAATTTGGAACACATGCATTGTTATGTTTTACAATGTTATGTTTTCATAGCTAATCATTTTAATGATAAGAAAATAAAATAAAGAGAATCCAACTCAAAATTAAAATAAAATAAAATATTATTTAATGAATATAAATTTATGGGTAATAATTTATTAATTATTTATTCCTAATATTTATTTTAATACTAAATTTATTAAAAGGTCAAAATATACTTCATTCGATCTAAAAGGACTTTACTTCAAGCAAGTTGGGCACATAACCAAAGAAACAACAATAAAAGCAAGTTGGCTGTTTGGGCTGTCAAATTCGGCCCACTATCTTTGTTGAGAAAGTCTTGCAAAGACGTTGGCTCACTTCTTACCAGCGGCCGAACCTATTGTTTTCGGTATCGCCAACCCGGTCCCTTTTTTTTTTTTTTGGGGGTCTGTTTTTCCTTCTTTTTTTTTTTTTTTTGTTTTTTTGTTTTTTCATTTTTTCCAGTCCAGTCAACTTTTTTCTTTTATTCAAGCCTGTGGTTCTCACCAAAAAAATTACTAATATTTAACCGTCCACTTGCCCCTTGACATGTCTCTCCTATGCACACAAAAAAAAAAAGTGGAAATAAGATTACTGTTACCTTAAGTATAAGAAGCCCAAAAGCACTTTCAAAACAATTTTGTAAAAATTAAGTATTTGCGTTCTATTTTTTTACAAAAATAATGTCTATTTAGTGTTGGATGCAAAAAAAAAAAAAGTTGACTTGCTACCATTTATTTTGTTCATGAACTAGCCAGAATGCCAATGGAAGCTTTTTTTTTTTTTTATCTCTGTTCTCCAATGGTTAGATCGCTCCATATGTATGCGTGTCGATATCTTTGCTATATATGATACTACTAATTATACTAAATTTGCAATACAAAATTATTGAAGGATGTAAAAACCTGTATACCAGTGCAGGGACTGTTGCGGGAAAAAAAATCTTCACGTATATTACTCCTCTTACCTAACATTTATGCTAAAATAAAGGCTGTTAACTTTTTATTTGGATACTAAGTGTGAACGTTACATTAAGAGAGAGAGAGAGAGAGAGAGAGAGAGAGAGAACGAGTGGGAAGTACTTCTTTTGATGGCACATGGGGTCGGTCTTAGGAGTGTACCTCTTATTTTCTACTCGAAGTTTCAAAAGCAGTAGGTTCGGCCGTCCGAGGCTGCGGCAGATCAAAATGATGGAGCATAGTTTTTAATAGGTAGATTCACATGATTAATTTGTACACATGCACATTAATTTTCATATTGCATTTCTGTTGGATATTATAAAGTATGAAACAGAATCATGATTATGATATCGAGCAAGTGTGAGCGGTTCAGTTTTATTTTTTCACTGGTGCCTGTTTTATGATAACGAGTTTACGTAACCAACATTGTTACAGGATTATAAATTATATTAAGTTTCATAAAATAATAAATATTTAAATATTATTATAAAAATATACAAGAAAATCAACAGTTTAAAAAGTATCAAATTAATATAGCATGATATTGAGTATCACCAATAAATTTATTTGTTTATATTAAACTTTTAAGTTTTAAATAACAACAATTTTAGCAGACATATCATCATCTTCAGTGTTAATCATAAAATGAACTATTTTTCTCCAAAAATTATGCAAAAAAAGTGTTACCATAAGATTATAAAAGATCAAGCCAAAATCATATTTTAAAAGAAAAAAATTGACGTAATTATCAATTTGGATTATAAAGAAATTGATTATGTTTTTTTGTCTCTTGGCACTACTAAACCTTGTTGAAACATTCAAATTGTACCATTTTCTATATATAATGAATTTGTAAAAGAAAGATAATAAAAATATAACATGCTTTCGAATATAAGACCAAAGCTTAGAAAATGGAAACATGATATATATATATATATATATATATATATATATATATATATATATATATATATATATAATTTTGGAAGAAAAACTTGAAGGAATAATTGTGTTTGGTAACATTCGAAAAATTAAATCATTAATATTCTCACAATTCACAAAATCTCTATCTTTAAAAATTTTGTAGGATTCATTCTTCTAGTTTTAAGTTAAGTATACTAAGAATCTATACAGTAAATGTGTTTTTTAAAATTTTAAGGTAGCCCTTGTCAAAAAAAGTTTAGTTTGATAACTAAAATTTTTAAAAATTTTAATAAAACCTCAAAAAATAATTTCATCCATGAACTCTTAAAAATATACATAATATAAGCCCATAACTTTTATAAATCATAAAATATATCACTAAAGTTTGAAAAATGACATTTTGTTGATTGTGCTAAAAGCTTAAAGAAAGTGAGAAAATTCCTCTATTAAACATAAAATTTTATTATTATGAAAAGATACAGAAATTTGCTATTTTGTCCTTCGTGAGATGTGAAAAACTATTGGAAGGTTAAAATTTTATTTTTATATAGCCTTACTTTCTCAAAATTTTACTTTTAAGATATTTTTAAAATTATTAAACCTAATATATCCTTACATAGTTACATGAAAATTATGATAAGTAAGTATCATAGGAAAAGAAACACAAATCTTGCTATATTTGTACTAAATCAAGTTTCCAATATATCCGTTAGTTAAGAATTAACATAGTGTTAGTATTCCATCAAACAAGAAACACAAAAACTTGCCTACCCTATAATGGTCATCATTCTAAGTCATGATAATGAGGGGCAAATAAAAACTCTAAAACAAAAATCATAATTAATAAAAAATAAATAAATTTATGGCCATCTAAGAAATTAATTATTAATAACAAAATTTCAAATAGAAAATTAATGTCTGTTAAACGATAATGTTATTACATGGTAAATTGAAGAAAAAAAATTTAGGCTTATGTTTTGGGGCGGTTGACAAAAAAAAAAATAAATTAACAAAGTTTAGTTTTAGGTGAATAAAATAAGTCTATCAAATTAATTTTATATATTAATTTTATTTACTATAATTGGGCACATAGATATTTATAATTTTTTTATTTTCTTTTTAATTTGGCATACATCTTTAATGTGAATGTTAATTCTATCCTCATCTTGAATTCTAAATTTGGATGAAAGTCAACAATTGTGGATTTAACAGCTATGTATTACTATATTGTTACTTAATAAGGTTAGAGATATGTTTGGTATATGATGTATAAAAGATTGCGGTTATCTGACTAAAAAGGAAAATTTCATCACATGTCTACACCACATTTCACCTATTAAAAGTCTATCATGTCCTTCGTAGAAGCTCCTGCTTTATCTATAAAACACAAAAATTACTAATATGGATTATGGGATACTTACTTATAATATAGTAATACTTCTGTCTCGCAAAACTTGTCATCTTTACTATATAGTAATTAATTCATGATTTTCTTTCTTTCAAAATTTCTTATGCAAATATAAACTTTTTATATGAAAATAGTACCTTAAAGACTCTAGTTTATAAATATATTTTTAAAAATTTTTTACAATACAAATTAATATGAATATATTTAAGCCAAATTTTAGTAAAAAAAAAAAAGTTAAAATGCCAACATTTGTGAAACAAAAAGAGTAATATTTTGAAATTTAAGTTTGATTTTTTTATTTCAACAACATTCTGTACATACTTCAAAAAGTTACATTTTATGGTATTCTCAATTGCATTAATAATATTTTTTTAAAACGCTTATAAATTTTTGGGATCCGTTTGATATAGTTAAACAAACAAGTTTAGAAACATAGTAGTAATCAGCCCTCATTTTGTTGAAGTCAATCAACAAATATATATTTTTTTTCATAAAATGAACATCATATTTATGTATTTAGTATATATACTAGGTGAATCAGCCCTAAGTTGTTGTGGCAACTTGTTGTTTGGGACGCCAATAGCAAAGAAGCAAAGCTTGGAGACCAAGAGAACAAAAACCAATAGCTTGAAGCTTAAATTCTGCAAAACTTGAGTGTCAAATGGTAGACAGTAAAGTTTAAGAACCAATAAAGCAACGTGTCAAATTGAGGGATCTTTTCTATAATTCACCATTTTTTTCATATCCGTAGAGTTTTCTGAGTTGGACCAATATTGTTCATTTTCAGCCCAAAATAGTACTTTCTAACTCTTTATTTAGTATATAGATATAAATGTGCTTTGATATATATATATATATAAGTGTTTTAAAATGTTTTACAGTATATATACATACATCCATACACACACATTAAATTGAAGTTAAAAAGTGTATTTTTTCCTTAACTTTTTCCTAGGTAATGGTATAACCTCTCTATTCAACCCATGTAGATTTCCTTTCTTCCTTTTTAGTCCCTAAATTGTATATATTTGTAATTTTTGTACCTTTTCTCCTTTTTGTTTTTTTAATGCAAATTCAATTCTAAACTCCTACCACCCATAGTTTTCCATTTTGCTCTATTGATTTTGAAACACTTACTTTACGGTGCCCATTTTTTTTTCCAACTTTTTCCTAGGTCATGGAATAATCCTTTTATTTCAGCCCATGTAGATTTCATTTCTTAATCCCTAAACTCTATATATTTACCATTTTGCTCTCTCTCTCTCTCTCTCTCTCTCTCTCTCTTAAAGTAAACTCTAATCCTTTTACTCTCGTTGTTGTTTATTATGCAAATTCAACGTTAAACTCTCACTACGTGTAGTCTTTCCATTTGTTCTACTGATTCCAAAACTTTACTTTAACTTTTATACCAATGCTTAAACATCATCGTTTTTGGGGAATTTTATTTTTATATTATAAGAGAAAACTTTTGTTGCTATAATTTGTCTAATTTTGGTCATTACTTTAACTGTTCCAGACTTTACTTGGATTTCTGTTTAAACCCCTAATTCATTTTAGTTTTTTATTACTCATTTTTATGTCAATAATAAAATACCAATTTTAGTTCCTAAAATTCCAATTTTTTCCCTATTAATTTTAAAAATTTATTTTTTAGGTCACTCTAAATCTCAATTTTTTATTTTCATGGAAAAGTTTATTTTTTCAATAATTAAACCCATTTTCAATTATTATAACTCTAAACTTTCATCTCTTTAACCCCGAACTTTGTTATTTAATGATTGTTTATTATACTATATTTATATTAAATGTTACTGTAGATTAAACTGTCACAACTTCAAAATTTTGTGTTTGCTTTTTTGGTTCCTATATTTTTATTTTAGACAATTGATCATCTAATTTGAAGTATTTGAGTTCCAAAAATATTATTATTTGTTTTTCTAAGTTACAAACTTTGGTTATTTATAATTAAATGTCCAAACAACAAATTGCTGTTGCAATATGCTACTCAGTCACCTAGTATCAGTTTTAATTATTAGTCATAATAGCAAAAAAAAAAACAATAAAAAGTGATATAAATTGTATTAGCGGTTATAATAATTGTAAGACTTGGGAGTATAAATAAGAATATAAGTAGAAAATCGATGTTCACGAACTCCTACATCGTCGTGAGTCGTGACTAGCTAGTTAATTAAGCCGAAATATTGGTATATGCGCAGCACATGCGCTGTCCACACAAAATACATTTTTTCTGTCCCCATTATTTTGGCAAAATGGTTAGGGAATATTATTGTAAGTAAGATGTTAGGAGTTTGACTCTTGCCTCCATCACTCACTTTCCTATATAATGTTATTTAAAGTTAATTTTAGTATCTTTTGAGTTTTGAAAAACAAACTTTTTTTTTTCTTCTTTATATTATATATATTTCTTACCCTAATACTTATAAAGATGTTTTTGTGTACTAAAAAAAAAGAAAGCACAAGCACAAAAGGAAAAAGGAAGTATGAGTTATTAAAGAGAAGCGGAGAGGGCGAACAATCACGGGCAGTTCCAAAGCGTGTGAAAAACAATTTATTATTAGTACTGCGAATAATAATTGATACGTAGTATTTAAGAGTATTCATACGTTCATACTCCATTTAGACAAACAGGCATTAGTATACTACAGAGCAATTATGAAAGGTCAGAGGTTGACTCGATCTCCTGCGCTATAAATAAGAAGACAAATCTGGCTTAAAATTAACACACAGCCACAGGGATGGTCTGGGTTGGGAACTGCTGGACTAGCCGGTCCGTTCTGGTAATAATTTGCAGCCATTTAGTTTGGGTATCAGCAGGTGAGGGTTCGGCGGCCATAGCTGGAGGCTTGTCGCTCAACTTCTACAAATCATCGTGCCCAAAGGTGGAGGCGGTGATAAGAAAGAAGGTGAAGCAAGTGTTGAAGCAGGACATTTTGGAAGCCGGGGGCTTGCTGCGTCTCCATTTCCATGATTGTTTTGTTCAGGTAATAAATTAATTAGCCTTGCAGTACTTAATTAATGTGAACTTTATAATTAAGTGGCTGATTTATATGTGTGTATGTGTGCGTAGGGGTGTGATGGGTCGGTTCTGCTGGAGGGATCGGCGAGTGAGCAAAGTGCGTTGCCCAACTTGTCATTGAGGAAGAAGTCGTTCGAGATCGTGAATGATCTACGAACCCTGCTTCACAAGGAGTGCGGACCTGTTGTTTCCTGCTCTGATATTCTTGCTCTTGCTGCCCGGGATGCCGTTTTCTTGGTAACTGGCCTGGACTGGACTAATATTAATAACGCTTTTTCTTTTATTTCGCTCTCTCCATTCCATCTCTCTCTATTCATATCTCTATGTTAATCTCTTAAACTATAAGACATATCCTTTACTAATTAAGAGAATTAATGGAAATGATATATATATATATATATATATATATATATATAGCAATGGTCATGAATGATGTATAGAGAATAAAGTAGAATGGATTAATGCATCTAAAGAGTTAAATTAGCTCAATATGTATATATACACACACATGAAACCGAAACCAAGCATCCATATTTCCCAACCAAGGACAAGGAACATAATAAGATTAATTTTCATGTTCCTGAAAATTCATAAAAAAAAAATGGAAAGGAAAAATCATTGTGTCAGGACCATCTTTTCAGTGCTTGGCTAAGGCCAAGAAGAGAAGGATGAGAACATACAAAATAAATTGAGAGGGACTTAATTGAATATGGTCTTGGTGATGAGAATGCAAGACTATGAAAACTATGTGTTTTAATGACACATATAAAAGTTCTATGTGAACTATGTCATGAAATAAAGTTCTAGTACCAAATTGGACTAGTAACTAGTGACTAGCATGGAATTATGCAATTCTATGGGCCAAATTGCACATAAATGGAAGACTATGTATGGTTTGGCAGGAAATAAAGTTGGAGGACTCAATTGAAAACTTGAACTAGTGTTGCAATTGAAGCTGCAAACCAGACTTGGACAAAACTAGCCATGCAAACTTGTTGGAGGTCTAAGTGGGCATTAGCCCACTTTCTTGAATTATTTATTATGGCCGGCCATGCAAATGTATATTTAATGGAGAATTGGCTTAGTGGAATGGCTTAGTGGAGGCTTAAAATAATGGAGTATGGGAAAAAAGAATAGTTTAATGGATGGTGGAAGAAAGCATTATAATATGGCCTTAGTGGAGGAGAATTGGACTTATTTAATGCATAAAATGGGAGCACATATCCGGCCATGCATATATGTATTATTCTATGGGGAAATGATGCTAGTGGAGCTATATTATATGGAGTTTCTTGGAGAAGGAAAAGAGTTGTTTAATAGGGAAACATATTTTAATGTGTTGGTGGAAGATTATGGCATTGTTTAATGGGAATTTGGAGGCCAACAACCAGCCATACTAGGAGAACAACATACATTCTCTTGCCTTGGCATTTTGTTGCTGCATTTGTGAGCTAGAGAGAGAGAGCTTGGCCGAAAACTCCAAGTGTTCTTGGTGTTCATCCTTGTTCTTGGTGTTCATCATTTGTTCTTGGCTTGTTCTTGAGCTTTCTTGCTCTAAATCACCAAAACCTTGAGAGTTCTTGTGAGTTTATGGTTTAAACCTTGAAAAGCTTCCATTTTACATGAAGAATCAAGTTTGATAATGAAGAATCAAGCCATGGCCGAATGGTTCAAGTGGTGTTCTTGGTGATTTCTTGAAGCTTAAGCAAGGAGAGAAGCATGCATGTGGTGTTTATGAAGTTGAGCTCAAAGTGAAGGAAGAAAACTTTGAATCTTGAGGTAAACTCAAGTACGCTTGGATTTCTTGGTATATGTCCATGAACAAGTGTTTATGTTGGCTAATTAATGGTTGTTTTGTGTTAGACAACCTTGGATTACAAGTTCAAAGCTTGGAACTCAAAGAACACTACATGGCCGAAATTGTGCATGTGTGTTTCTTAGGTTGAAGGACTTGGAGATTTTGAGCTTGGATTGAAGTACTCAAGCTTGCATTGTTGTTTTTGAGCCAAGACACCATTGTTGTGAGAGTTTGAGCTTTGTTGGTGAAGAACTTGTGTTGGCCGAATTTTCTCAAGCATTATTTGAGGGTAAGGATCCATAGTCTACTTGATTTCTTGGTACATTTTCCATGACAAGTAGATAGAGCTACTATTTGATGGTCAAGTTAAACCATATGATTTTAGTATGCTTAAAGGGCATTGTTGAACTAATGGTTCTATGGGTTGATTAGCTAATCAATAATGGCAAGTGTTAGAGTTCTTGGTGAGTTTGGCCAATCCATCAAGTAACTTGAGCGCTCAAGGGGAATGGAGATGAAATGATGAAGACTTGGGTGCCAAGGCACATGGACACTTGCTAAAAGGAAGATGGCCGAATGGTCAATGGGTTGTGTGTGTGTTTATGTGCTTTTGGTGCTTGTTTGTGCATGCTAACCCATTATTTATGTGATATACCTTGCTGCCAATTTTTGTACACCATGTGTTTTCCATGTTTTCTTGTCTTTGGATGTAGGTACAAGCTTATTAAGGAGGTTAAGCTAATGCATAGCTTAATAGACCTTATATGGTCGTAGTGGATCCTTACTGAGTTATAAAACTCACTGCCCTTATTGTTGAACTTTTCAGGAAAAGGAAAAGAGCTTGAGTAGTATTGGCCTTGTATTTATATTGCTTGGTTTTGAGTGCCAAGATTTGCTTGTTAAGCAAGATATGTGTGCCATTCATTCTTGGCATTGAAATTGAGCATTTATATATTCAAGTCTTATGCTAGTCAAACTTATGAATTAAGTTTGCAGGATGTTAACAGTGAGACTTGTGCTAGAAAAGTGCATGTGTTGTGAGCAATGGTTTTGGAGATTATGTGTAGTGTTTTGGCCTATGGATGGCTTACTTGGGCATGTACCCTTTGTGTTCCTTGTGTAGCACATTTGAGCATTTTGGGTAGTATTTTGAACTATGGGTTTTGAGTTTGGGTAGTAAGTTTTGGACCATGTGTTGCTTGTTGGACTTAGACTTTTAGGCCATGGATGGCTCTTAGTACTTTGGACTCTATGGCACAGAGTGTGCATGGGCTGGGGCCTGTGTGGGGTGAGTGGCACAGAGTGTGCATGGGCTGGGGCCTGTGTGGGGTGTGACATACTGTCTGTGTCAGACTCAAGCGTTCTCTCTTTATTTCTCTTACTCTCATTTTAATCCCATAGTTCAAAATACTACCCAAAATGCTCAAATGTGCTACACAAGGAACACAAAGGGTACATGCCCAAGTAAGCCATTCATAGGCCAAAACACTACACATAATCTCCAAAACCCTTGCTCACAACACATGCACTTTTCTAGCACAAGTCCCACTGCTAACATCCTGCAAACTTAATTCATAAGTTTGACCAACATAAGACTTGAATATATAAATGCTCAATTTCAATGCCAAGAATGAATGGCACACATACCTTGCCTAACAAGCAAATCTTGGCACTCAAAACCAAGCAATATAAACACAAGGCCAATACTACTCAAGCTCTTTTCCTTTTCCTGAAAAGTTCAACAATAAGGGCAGTGAGTTTTACAACTTAGTAAGGATCCACTACGACCATATAAGGTCTATTAAGCTATGCATTACCTTAACCTCCTTAATAAGCTTGTACCTACATCCAAAGACAAGAAAACATGGAAAACACATGGTGTACAAAAATTTGCAGTAAGGTATATCACATAAATAATGGGTTAGCATGCACAAACAAGCACCAAAAGCACATAAACACACACACACAACCCATTGACCATTCGGCCATCTTCCTTCTAGCAAGTGTCCATGTGCCTTGGCACCCAAGTCTTCATCATTTCATCTCCATTCCCCTTGAGCTCTCAAGTTACTTGATGGATTGGCCAAACCCACCAAGAACTCTAACACTTACCATTATTGATTAGCTAATCAACCCATAGAACCATTAGTTCAACAATGCCCTTCAAGCATACTAAAATCATATGGTTTAACTTGACCATCAAATAGTAGCTCTATCTACTTGTCATGGAAAATGTACCAAGAAATCAAGTAGACCATGGATCCTTACCCTCAAATAATGCTTGAGTAAATTCGGCCAACACAAGTTCTTCACCAACAAAGCTCAAACTCTCACAACAATGGTGTCTTGGCTCAAAAACAACAATGCAAGCTTGAGTACTTCAATCCAAGCTTAAAATCTCCAAGTCCTTCAACCCAAGAAACACACATGCACAATTTCGGCCATGTAGTGTTCTTTGAGTTCCAAGCTTTGAACTTGTAATCCAAGGTTGTCTAACACAAAACAACCATTAATTAGCCAACATAAACACTTGTTCATGGAAATATACCAAGAAATCCAAGCGTACTTGAGTTTACCTCAAGATTCAAAGTTTTCTTCCTTCACTTTGAGCTCAACTTCACAAACACCACATGCATGCTTCTCTCCTTGCTTAAGCTTCAAGAAATCACCAAGAACACCACTTGAACCATTCGGCCATGGCTTGATTCTTCACTATCAAACTTGATTCTTCATGTAAAATGGAAGCTCTTCAAGGTTTAAACCATAAACTCACAAGAACTCTCAAGGTTTTGGTGATTTAGAGCAAGAAAGCTCAAGAACAAATGATGAACACCAAGAACAAGGATGAACACCAAGAACACTTGGAGTTTTCGGCCAAGCTCTCTCTCTCTAGCTCACAAATGCAGCAACAAAATGCCAAGGCAAGAGAATGTATGTTGTTCTCCTAGTATGGCCGGTTGTTGGCCTCCAAATTCCCATTAAACAATGCCATAATCTTCCACCAACATATTAAAATATGTTTCCCTATTAAACAACTCTTTTCCTTCTCCAAGAAACTCCATATAATATAGCTCCACTAGCATCATTTTCCCATAGAATAATACATATATGCATGGCCGGATATGTGCTCCCATTTTATGCATTAAACAAGTCCAATTCTCCTCTACTAAGGCCATATTATAATGCTTTATTCCACCATTCATTAAACTATTCTTTCTTCCCATACTCCATTATTTTAAGTCACCAAGACCATGTTCAATTAAGTCCCTCTCAATTAAGTGCCTCTTCCAATATTTGATTTCTCAGGTTGTCCTTTTCAGGCACATACAACCTGTTCTGGAAATACGGCATCCCTTCCTTATAGGAAAACCCTTGAAATAGTTCTCATTTTCTCTATCCAGACACTAGTCCCATGTTTTCATCACCAGCCTGAGCTTCTCTGATAAGCTCCTTCCATTCTGGTGTATTAGTGAGTACATTTAGTTCCTCACTTTGCAAAGCTAGCCATTTATTTGCCAAGTACACAAGGCTATGGCTTTCAACTTTACTCTCTGCTTCTCCACCCTTGAGCACTCCAGTGTAGTTTCTGCTCAGGGCATCAGCCACTACATTGGCCTTTCCAGCTGTGTATTCAATTACACAGTCAAAGTCCTTCAAGTACTCTAACCACTTTCTTTGTCTCATGTTTAAATCTTTCTGGGCGAATAGGTACTTGAGACTTTTGTGGTCTGTGAAAACTTGGAATTTATTAGCAAGAAGATAATGCCTCCATTATTTTAAGGCAAAGACCACAGCTGCTAATTCCAGATCATGTACTGGATACTTCTTCTCATGGGGTCTTAATTGTCTAGACCCAGAAGCTATGGCTTGCTTGTCCTGCATCAGGACACATCTTAGTCCCACATGAGATGCATCAGTATACACCTCATATTCCTTTTCAGGGTCTGGTAGGACTAGCACAAGAGCTAATGTCAGCCTCCTTTTAAGCTCCTGGAAGCTTTCTTCACACTTGGGTTCCCAGATAAATTTTTGGTTCTTTCTGGTCAATTGGGTCATCGGCGCTGCTAATACGGAGAATTTTGGCACAAATCTCCTGTAATAGCCAGCCAACCCCAGGAAGCTTCTGACTTCTCTCACAGTCTGGGGTTGTTTCCATTCTAGGATTGAATTTACCTTTTCAGGATCCACAACCAATCGCTGGTCATTTATTATGTGACCCAAAAACCCAATTTTTTGTGCCTAGAATTTGCATTTACTTAGCTTCCCAAAAAGCTTATTTTCTTAGAACAAGCCCAGTACTATTTTCAGGTGTTCTTTGTGAGCTTCTTCATCCTTGGAGTACACCAAGATATCATCAATAAACACCACCACAAAGTGGTCTAGGTGTGCTCTGAACACCCTCTGGATTAGGTCCATAAAGAATGTAGGTGCATTAGTAAGCCCAAATGGCATTACTGTATACTCAAAGTAACCATGCCTAGTCCTGAATGCAGTCTTAGGTATGTCCTCTTCCCTGACTCTTAACTGGGAATATCCAGATCTTAGGTCAATCTTGGAAAAGACCCTTGCTCCTTTCAACTGATCAAACAAGTCCTCAATCCTGGGGAGAGGATACTTGTTCTTTATGGTCAAGGCATTCAGCTTTCTGTAATCAATACAGAACCTGAGGGTTCCATTTTTCTTCTTCACAAACAACACAGGTGCTCCCCAAGGAGACACACTGGGTCTGATGAACCCTTTCTCAAGCAGTTCATCTAACTGCTTCCTCAGCTCTACCATTTCAAGTTGTGCCATTCTGTAAGGGGCAGTGAATACTGGTGCAGAAGCAGGTACCAGCCTTATTTCAAATTCTACCTCCCTCTTGGGTGGTAGTCCAGGTAGGTCTGTTGGAAAGACCCCCGGAAAATCTTGAACTATAGGTATCTGCCTAAGTTCATTGTTTGCTTCCTGGTCATTTAGTTTTAGGCATTCATACTTATTTTTTAGAGTTACTTTGTTCACTACTTCAAGCTGGCCATCAAGGATCTACTCTAGTGTATTATTCAGCTGGCATAGTTCATAACCAGGCACTATTAATTGTCTAGTTTGACAATCAATTATCACTTTATTTTCCTCTAACCAATTCAAGCCCAAAATTATGTCATAATCAGGTGTGTCTAACACCATGAGATTTGCCTTCAGTTTTAGCTTGCCTAGTTGAATTTCATAATTTTCAACTATGTGACATGCATACAGAACTTCATTGCTAGCTGTTTTTACCAAGTACACATTGGTCATAGTTTTCACTTCTAATTTCATGGTCTTAACTAAGCTAAGTGAAATAACACACAATGAAGCTCCAGTATCAAATAATGCAGAAACTAGCTGGCCATTAAGGTAAATAGTACCTTTTAAGGCCCTCCTAGCTCTCTGCTAGCTAGTTTCCTTCTCAGCTGGTCTAGCCTTAGCATCATGTGTACCAGGCATTTTCCTGGAAGCCTCAAACTGAAACACTCTGCCATGGGGTTTGTCAGCCCTGTTCTGGTCTGGTGTTGCCCTCTATGTCTGCCTCCCTCCTTGAGGTGGCACAGGTGCCTTTCTCTGGGGCATGGGACCTTGCCCATATGGTGCTCTGGGATTAAACCTTCCCAGTACATTCCTGTCCTCAGCTCTCTTTGGACAGTCCCTGACCCAATGGTCTTGGGCTCCACATCTGTGACAGCCACTGGAAGACTTAAAACATGGCTTACTGCCATGAAACTTCCCACGGTTAAAGCACTGGGGACTAGATGGCAGTGGTCCCCTTTCTTTTTTGCCTTCATTTCTGCTTGCATGGTGCTTAGCTTCATCTCTTGGCCTTTTCTGATGTTGGCCTTTCTGGGGTTTACTGCTATTCCCAAGGCCACATCTGAACTGCTCCTGATGTTCCTGCTCCAGTGCCAATACTCCCTGCATCACTGAGTAGTAGTCCTTGGCTCCAACAGCCCTGAGGATCTGCCTCAACTCAGGCCTCAATCCCCTCAAAAATCTCTTTGCTTTGAGCTCCTCCTGCCTAGAATACTGGGGTGCATATCTGATCAAACTACTAAATTTCTGCTCATATTCCAAGACACTCATGTTGCCCTGCTCAAGCTGATCAAATTCCACTTGCTTCTGGTCCTTCTGAGCCTCACTGACATACTGCTGGTGGAAAACTTGGAGGAAGTCTGCCCACTTCATTGCCCTTCTCCTGGCAGGTGGCTTTCTCAGATTCTTTTCCTGGAAGGTTCTGTGTATGGCTCTCCGCCAGAGCTCAGCGTTGCCCTCTAGCCTAAATGTGGCTAGCTGCACTTTCTGAGTAGAAGTCACTTCCATCCTTTCAAAAATTTTCTCCACCTGCAGCTCCCAGATACCACTCTTGCCATGCCCCAAACTACCACTGGCCCACTTGGGTCCGATTATTAGAATAATGCAGCGGAAGTTACTCACACAGAAGGGGTTCTGTTATCCATTATGAGCACCTATGGCGTGACTCCAGGATCTATTCTGGTACTAGCTTGTTACTCAATTTCTCTGCAGCTGTGCCTGGCCTCTAGCCAAGGCTTCCATGTCTTTTATCAATCAGGCCATATTGCCCTTACAATATTTCTTCCTGTACCTTTCTTGTAGTTTCAATCTGGAATACTCTTCCAGTATCCTTACTTTATCATTTCTTGCTCCAGGACATACTCAGGTCCTGATCCATAATTTATATTTCAGTCCATGGATCAAAATATGCACTGGTGGAGGCATAGCTGGCCTTTTTATGACAATTCCAGTCTCTTCAATGAAGATGGGGCATGTCTTGCCCTTCATGGCAATTGCCCTTTGTCATTAACCTCTCGGGGTCTTTATCTTTCTTTCTTGGTAGTACAGTCCTTTACCCAGTAACTCTGGGTGCAATACATAAAACAACTTTCTTTGATTCTATAGCATGGCTCTTAGCCATGAAATCTTCCTTGAGTCTCGTCTGAAGGTCCATAACAAGCTACCTTTTCTTTTTGTTGTTATCACTTTCTTGGCTTAAGCACCAAGCCTTGATCATCTATCTTTCTGAAAACCCCTTTTTACATTCTGCTGGTATTCCCAAGGTTTCTCAAGATTTGCCCTGTGGGCCACTTTTATTATCCTTTCTTGGCTTAAGTGCGAAGCATCAGCTGCTTCTCTTTCTAGATGGCTCCAGCTTCCTACTGGTCTCTCATGGCTTACTTCTGGAGTTCTTGCTTCAGGGCCATAGTCTTTGAAGACACTTCTTAGCCTTAGGTATTCTTTATTGTCATGCTCGGGAACACCCAATGAGATTACAAATCTCTGCTCATGCTCCATTACTGAGAGTCATAACAGCAGTAGCTTATCTTGTTTCTGGTCTTTTAGTGAATCACTGCAAACATTGTTGCTGAAGTACTCGCTGACATTTAGTCCACCTCTTTGCCCTTCTTCTGGGGTCTATTTCCAATACTAGGTACATTCCTGGTTCATTCCTTGAACTCCCGCTCCTTATACTGTGGAACATATCTAATTATCGAATCTCTGTTGAATCCAGGTACTTATAACCTGACATTCGGCTCTTGGGCCAAACTAAACTTATAGGCCTCTGTCTACATCTCAAGCACTACTATATGCAAATCATCTTTAAGTCGGACTATTGTATTTTTTGTTTGCCTCAGGGATTCTCTTTCCCTGCTTTCCTCTGTCCTGGGCTCTCTTGTATTATCATTATCAGGTCCCCCTTTTCAGGTTGGTCCCTGAATTCCCTTCATGTCCAGTTCTTCTGCTCTGGTCACTCTTCTGTTTCAGGATTTTTCTTTATTGCCTAGCAAGTTCTGGGGCTTATACCTGACCTGTTGTCGTGGCTTTTCTCTTTTTAGCCTTCTTTTCACTCTTAATTCTCTTTATTGCCCAACACATTCTAGGACTTACATCTGATCTCTTTCTCTGGTCAGAATGCTCAATTACTGGCACAACTCCTGCATTGCTTCCAATATTTCCTCTGGGTATCAAGGCCCAATAACAATCTAGGCATCAAGGCCCAGTAACCATCGCCTCAATGGCTCATTAGCCCCAACTTGGGCTTCTGGCACAAAACCAGTACTTATTACCTCTAGCACAAAGCCAAGATATTTATTCCTTCTGGCACAAAGCCAGGATATTCATTTCCATTGGCACATAGTTAGCATATTCATTTTGGGCCTCTGTTCACATTCCTGGTTCTTATCCTGTTCACAACAACAAAGCAAGGCACAATACACAAATATGCTTAATATTCATAAGTGACTCAACCTAATGGACTTCTTATGTGGGAACAAGTCTATACTACCACAATCATTGACCAGAACACTGGTCCTTCTAAAATAATCATGCTCTGATACCACTTTTGTCACGCCCCAAACTACCCCTGGCCCACCTGGGTCCGATTATCAGAATAATGCAGCGGAAGTTACTCACACAGAAGGGGTTCTGTTATCCATTATGAGCACCAACAGCGTGACTCCAGGATTTATTTTGGTACTAGCTTGTTACTTATGTACTTTTAATGTGTTGTCAGGGTGTTCTTTAGAGTCAAGCTAGCACCTACGTGGAATTTTAGTGTTTCAATTATGAGCTTTCTCGACTTAGCTAATTTTTCATGCACATAATGCCCTTAGATGCCATCTTATCCTATCAGCAACCAAATCCATACAAATCTAGGTTCACTGGAGATCCTTCCTTAGGTACACATATTCAGCCAATTGTACTTGCAATTCAAGCAAAACATTCACTTATTCCATTAAGTGCTTAGAATGTGTGCCCATCATGTGTACTAGTCCAATACGTGGCAACAAAGAAGCCTATCTCATTTTCAAGTTTGAAAACACATTTTGCATGTCCATGAGCAATCAGCCAAGTCTAGTACACATAACATGAATATCCATCATGGCCTCTTGTCACGCCCCAAACTACCCCTGGCCCACCTGGGTCCAATTATCAGAATAATGCAGCAGAAGTTATTCACATAGAAGGGGTTCTGTTATCCATTATGAGCACCTATGACGTGACTCCAGGATCTATTCTAGTACTAGCTTGTTACTTATGTACTTTCAATGTGTTGTCAGGGTGCTCTTTAGAGTCAAGCTAGCACCTACGTGAAATTTTAGTGTTCCAATCATGAGCTTTCTCAACTTAGCTAATTTTTCATCCACATAATGCCCTTAGATGCCATCTTATCCTATCAGCAACCAAATCCATACAATCTAGGTTCACTGGAGATCCTTCCTTAGGTACACATATTTAGCCAATTGTACTTGCAATTCAAGCAAAGCATTCACTTATTCCATTAAGTGCTTAGAATGTGTGCCCATCAAATGTACTAGTCCAATGCATGGCAACAAAGAAGCCCATCTCATTTTCAAGTTTGAAAACACATTTACATATCCATGAGCAATCAGCCAAGTCTATTACACATAACATGAATATCCATCATGGCATTCCATCTGCATAAAACCATGCAAACATGGCATATAATCATCCAAAGCTAATCACGATCATAATGGCAGCAACAAAGCATCACCTACTTGGAAAAATGTACCAAGGATGCTATATGTCTCTAATTAGCCAGGTTCAGGTTTTACAGACCACGCCTTCACACTACCCAAACTTCGACTCATAATATCCTGGAATACATTCCAGCTTAATAGACCTTGTTCCCACAACTTCTAGACTCCATAAGCTTGCACAAAGAAGTCCAACCATTAGCTTGCTTCACTAGCAATCTATACCACATAAGTCACTTAGAGTCATATGAATATATTGAGCAATACCATACACATACCAACCCTTTTTCAGGTCAGAATGAGTACTCCTGTACCCGTAGCTTGATCTTTCAAGCAATCCAATTCCTACAAAAAGGATATCAGGGCGGGTGAGTTATAAAACTCAGTAAGGATCCCGATGGCATCCAATGCCTAGTGAGGTAATAATATCATGATTCTCAAAGTTCTCAATATGGCTTTCAAAGCCTAAGTTTGTGCCAAGAACATAATGACAATAATTCCATGTTCCTACAAAGGAAAACACTAAAACAAGAAAACACAGGATATAGCACAATAGCAATAATAATAATAATAATAATAATAATAATAAAAATAATATAGGTCAGCATGCACAAACAATTTCAGAGAAGCACACAACTCAACACACACTGCACCGTTCTCGAACAACGTGTCCTGTGACACCGGGGCATTGCAAGCATTAGCATTTACCAAGTCATTTCCAGTCGACCATTCTTTATTTATCCGAGCTCATTATCTTGGGATCGAGTTGGCCAAACTCGATGCCAAGACCCTTAAATGCTTGCATATTTACTCATGAGTAACCATAATTTCCACAACAATGATGCCTCGCCCCCATATGCACTTATGTGCCCAATTATTAACTAAGAGAGTATTCATGAGTCCTCACATAAAGTAACAACCACTTAGCACTGCATGCACACCTATTATCACTTGGTTCTTTGACCGTCAGATAGGGGCACTAATACTCATTAAGGAAATCATGGAAAATGTACCACGCAACAAGTGAGAATTGGAATCCTTACCAAAGGTTCTGCAATCCTTTGCTCAATGCCTTTGCCTTTTATTGCTTTAATGTTGTTGGAACTTATCTTTTCCATAATGGACCTCAATTTAAAGTGGTAAGGCCCAATTTAGCCTTTCTGTGAACTCAGGCCCATCTTCTGTGAACTCAGGCCCATATTGGCCTTTTCGTGGAATCCAGGCCGATCTTAGTCTTTTCTGGAACTTAGGCCCAACTTGGCATTTTCTGGAACTTAGGCCCAACTTGGTCTTTGTCCAAGTCTTAAGTCAATGTAGCCCATTTTGCCAATAATGCCATTGTGGCCCATTTAGCCAATATTACCCAGAACACTGGGTTTCCACTTAAGGACCTTAAGCACACTTGTTGACAAAATTGTCCTTTATTTCTTCTTTGTCATTTTAGTCCCATATTTCCATTATGAACACTTATGCCACCAAGAACACTTGGTTTACACATCATCTTCAAAATTGACACCATGGCCGAATGTCCTCTTCATCATTCTTTATTATTTTTGGTCCATATTTCTTCTAGTAAGTCAATAATGCCAAGAACACTTGGCTTGCACACACATCCACACGAATGGCACTATGGCCGAATATATGCTCCATTTCTTCTTTACGATTTTAGCTTTACATGTCTTCTAGTAACTCAAAGATGCCATGAACACATGGTCCCACATGGCTAACATGCCAAGACACCAAATTTACAACATGGCCGAATTCTTCAAGCTTGGTTTCTTGCAACTTTTGCTTGTACTCTTGCTTAGGATGACCATATATGCTCTATAGTACTAAGAACACCTGGAAAAGAGCTCCACATATATGCCAAGAACAACTTGGCCGAATCTCCAACATGCATGTAACCTTCATGGGTCTTTGCATGCATGGCCTCCAATGCTTCAAAATCGCTAAGAACACTTGGCATTCTTCACAAAACTCCAAGGCCAAAGGTAGAACTTTAACCTCTCACATGGCCGAAAATGAGCTCTACTTTTCCTTGATGTTCTTCTTGATTTCCTTGCTCCTCATGGCTTAGAAATGCCATGCATGTTCATGAGCTCTTGAGTTGAGCTCAAGAACACTAAGAACCTTATATGGCGGAATCTTCATCTCCATCTTTCTTGATGTTCTTCTTCATTTTCTTGCTTCTCATGGCTTAGAAATGCCATGCATGTTCATGAGCTCATGAGTTGAGCTCAAGAACACTAAAAATCCTCCATGGCTGAATCTTCAAGAGAGCATTTCTTGGACCTTTTGCTTGATTTCTTGGTCTAGATGTGTTTAGAAGCTTGGATATACTAAGGAAATGTGTTTGCATGTGTGAGAAGGAAGGATTTTAGCCATGGCCGAATGTAGGATTGAAGGAAGGAGATGAGAGCTTGATGAATGTTCATGGCCGAATGTGTAAGAGTTTTAGTGAGAAGGGAGAACATATGAGCTAGAGAGAGAATGGTGAAATGTTTGAAATGAAGTGGAGTGGTGGTGGCCGAATATTTCCTTGCAAATGGAAGGAAATGGGTTTCAAATGTACACCAAATGTGCATTTCATGAAGGGTGGCGGCCATGACATGTTAAATGAGGGAAGATGGCATTCAAATGCCATCCAAATGCATGTCAAATGCATTTCCATGAGGGGTGGCCGGCCATTAATTCAAAATGGGAGGAAAGATAGTCAAATGGCCAATAAACTAATCCTTTAGACAAATGAAAGTGGAGAGATTAAAATATGGTAAGTGGAGACAAGTATGAGCAACATATATAATTAAATATGGTGAAGGATTAAACAATTGTGAGTGGGGTTTGTAGTGGGAGACAAGGATGGCCAAATAATAATATTAAATGTAGAAGTGGGGGACATGGTTGTTGGGAGGATTATAATATGTGTAAGTGGAGGCTTATGTGGCAAATATTTAAATGGAATAAATGGGATGGACGGCCCTGGTTAATTTTTTACCATGAAATTGGGCAAATCCCACCTTTAGTCCTCCATCTTTCCCAATCTGAGCAATTGAGTCCTCCTGCAGAATTTTCCTTTGAGCAATTGAGTCCCTCAACTTCAAATTCCACCATTTACATCACCAATCCTCTTAGCCTAAGCCAAGTATATTCCAAGAGTGTCCAACACTCATTAATGCCCATTCCACAATTAATTCCATGTTTCCTCACTTTAATTACTAAGTTTCCAAATTAGGAAACTTTTTATGCCGCTAATCCACTTAACCCGGGACTTAGTCATTTAGCCCTTTCCGGGTGTAACAATACTCCCCCCCTTAAGAAATTTGGCCCTCCAAATTTCCTAGGAGTCAAAATTCATCCTGCTCAGGTAGCCTGTAATTTATCACCAGGACACTGGTGGACTACCTTAACTGTCAAGCAGCCCCATTTTTTGGCCATAAAAATACCCATCACCCTCTCTCAAGATCTCAATTCTCTCTGTCAACTCCAGATTATACTGGATACTCTCCTCATAAGATCTTACTTGCCTTGATCCACAAGTCATAGCTCGTTTCCCGTTCATAAAATTAAGCCCATCTCATCAGTGATCAACTGATATTCTTTGGTAGAGTCTGGTAAAACCAGTATTGGGCTGTAGTTAATCTTTTCATAAGTCCTTCATACTGAGGTTGCTTCCGTTCCAAGATAGCTTAAATCTTTCTCGAGATCAACAGCTAAACTATGCTCATTGATCAACTGTCCGAGGATTTCAATTTCCTTAGCCCAGAATTGGCACTTAGTTTGCCATTCGACTCCTGTTCTTTATCAAGCTTTAGCACCACTCTTAGGTGCTCTTTATGGGCTTTTCATTTCTTAAGCACACTAATATGTTATCATTTTTAGTGAGCCCAAATGGCATCATCGTGTACTCAAAGCGACCACTTTTGGTCCTGAAAGTTGTCTTTAAGACATTTTCTTCTCTGACTCTCGGCTGGAAATATCCAGGTTCGAGGTCCATTTTTCTCTTCCATATAAAGCACAAATGCTTTCCAGGTAGATGTTCCTGGTCTTCTAAAATCCTTCTCGGCAACTTATGAATATTGAGCATATTTGTGTATTGTGCCTTGCTTTGTTGTTATGAACAGGATGAGAACCAGGAATGTGAACAGAGGCCCAAAATGAATATGCTGGCTATTTGCCAATGGAAATGAATATCCTGGCTTTGTGCCAGAGGGAATGACTATCCTGGCTTTGTGCCAAAGGTAATGAGTACTGGCTTTGTGCCAGAAGCCCAAATTAGGGCTAATGAGCCATTGAGGTGACGGTTACTGGGCCTTGATGCCCAGATTGTTACTGGGTCTTGATACCCAGAGGAAATATTGGAAGCAATGTAGGAGTTGTGCCAGTAATTGAGCATTTAGACCAGAGAAAGAGATCAGATGTAAGTCCCAGAATGTGTTGGGCAATAAAGAGAATTAAGAGTGAAAAGAAGGCTAGAAAGAGAAAAGCCACGACAACAGGTCAGGTATAAGCCCCAGAACTTACTGGGCAATAAAGAAAAATCCAAAAACAGAAGAGTGACCAGAGCAGAAAAACTGGACATGAAGGGAATTTAGGGACCAACCTAAAAAGGGGGACCTGATAATGATAATACAAGAGAGCCCAAGACAGAGGAAAGCAGGGAAAGAGAATCCTTAAGGCAAACAGAAAATACAATAATCTGACCTAAAGATGATTTGTATACAGTAGTGCCTGAGATGCAGACAGAGGCCTATAAGTTTAGTTTGGCCCAAGAGCCGAACGTCAGGTTATAAGTACCTGGATTCAACAGAGATTCGATAATTAGATATGTTCCACAGTATAAAGAGTGGAAGTTCAAGGAATGAACCAGGAATGTACCTAGTATTGGAAATAGACCCCAGAAGAAGGGCAAAGAGGTGGACTGAATGTCAGCAAGTACTTTAGCAACAATGTTTACAGTGATTCACTAAAAGACCAGAAACAAGATAAGCTACTACTGCTATGACTCTCAGTAATGGAGCATGAGCAGAGATTGGTAATCTCATTGGGTGTTCCCGAGCATGATAATAAAGAACACCTAAGGCTAAGAAGTGTCTTCAAAGACTATGGCCCTGAAGCAAGAACTCCAGAAGTAAGCCATGAGAGACCAGTAAGAAGCTGGAGCCATCTAGAAAGAGAAGCAAATGATGCTTCGCACTTAAGCCAGAGAGGATAATAAAAGTAGCCCACAGGGCAAATCTTGAGAAGCCTTGGGAATACCAGCAGAATGTAAAAAGGGGTTTCCAGAAAGATAGATGATCAAGGCTTGGTGCTTAAGCCAAGAAAGTGATAACAACAAAAAAAAAAGGGTAGCTTGTTATGGACCTTCAGACGAGACTCAAGGAAGATTTCATGGCTAAGAGCCATGCTATAGAATCAAAGAAAGTTGTTTTATGTATTGCACCCAGAGTTACTGGGTAAAGGACTGTACTACCAAGAAAGAAAGATAAAGACCCCGAGAGGTTAATGACAAAGGGCAATTGCCATGAAGGGCAAGGCATGCCCCATCTTCATTGAAGAGACTGGAATTGTCATAAAGAGGCCAGCTATGCCTCCACCAGTGCATATTTTGATCCATGGACTGAAATATAAATTATGGATCAGGACCTGAGTATGTCCTGGAGCAAGAAATGATAAAGTAAGGATACTAGAAGAGTATTCCAGATTGAGACTACAAGAAAGGTACAAGAGGAAATATTGTAAGGGCAATATGGCCTGATTGATAAAAGACATAGAAGCCCTGGCTAGAGGCCAGGCACAGCTGCAGAGAAATTGAGTACAAGTAAAGGCTGGGGTAAATGTTGAAGTTGAAGACAGGAAAGACAGTAGAAGGCCTGGCGAGAAGCCAGGATATCAAGATTAGTTTAGTAGCAACGGAAATAATCAAAAGAAGGAAAATGCTGATAAGGAAATGGACAAGGTTAGGTTGGGTTAGATAAACCCCGATAGGTAACATTCTGTTGACAGTTGTGAGATATCATCTTGAAGTAATACTATTACATCATTGTCCACAGTGCCTGTTAAGCTAGACAAAGGCATGAACTTAGAAGCGTGCACTGATGAATGCATGGGAAAAACTACCAAGAATGAATTTATGAATGACAAACGAGGAGAAAATTTGCATGATTAGGCAATATATAGCCTATAATGTCATAGCCAGATAGTACTCACCCTGGCTTTGTGCCAGTAGGATAATTATAAACAGTGGTGCCAGGAAAATTTACCTGGCGATGAACCACAAGTTTTTGGAAGGTTTTCCTGGGTTAGTCCCAGAAAATTATTTAATGGTGGTAGAACTTAAACCCAATTTGATGAAAGGTGATTACCTAAGGATAAAGAGGAAGTTGAAGAAATCCAGAGGCAGGGGAAAGAATGCCCTGATTAAGGCAGAAATATACTGCTGCCCACCCCAGAAATGGATATGGTGGGAATGAGCCTGAAAGGCAGACTGCTCACCGTTAGCATAGTTTGACTACTGAGCCAAATGCCAGGTTTTAAGCACCTGGACCCAGCAGGGATATGTAGGACAGAATGGGAAAGTTGCCGAGAAGGATTTCAGAAGGCCAGGAACATCTACCTGGAAAGCATTTGTGCTTTATATGGAAGAGAAAGATGGACCTCAAACCTGGATATTTCCAGCCGAGAGTCAGAGAAGAAAGTGTCTTAAAGACAACTTTCAAGACCAAAAGTGGTCGCTTTGAGTACATGGTGATGCCATTTGGGCTCACTAATAATGATAACATATTAGTGTGCTCAAGAAATGAAAAGCCCATAAAGAGCACCTAAGAGTGGTGCTAAGCTTGATAGAGAACAGGAGTCGAATGGCAAACTGAGTGCCAATTCTGGGCTAAGGAAATTAAAATCCTCGGACAGTTGATCAATGAGCATAGTTTAGCTGTTGATCCCGAGAAAGATTTAAGCTATCTTGAAATGGAAGCAACCTCAGTATGAGGGACTTATGAAAAGATTGACTGCAGCCCAATACTGGTTTTACCAGACTCTACCAAAGAATATCAGTTGATCACTGATGAGATGGGCTTAGTTTTATGAACGGGAAACGAGCTATGACTTGTGGATCAAGGCAAGTAAGATCTTATGAGGAGAGTATCCAGTATAATCTGGAGTTGACAAAGAGAATTGAGATCTTGAGAGAGGGTGATGGGTATTTTTATGGCCAAAAAAGGGGGCTGCTTGACAGTTAAGGTAGTCCACCAGTGTCCTGGTGATAAATTACAGGCTACCTGAGCATGATGAATTTTGACTCCTAGGTAATTTGGAAGGCCAAATTTCTTAAGGGGGGGAGTATTGTTACACCCGGAAAGGGCTAAATGACTAAGTCCCGGGTTAAGTGGATTAGCAGCATAAAAAGTTTCCTAATTTGGAAACTTAGCAATTAAAGTGAGGAGACATGGAATTAATTGTGGAATGGGCATTAATGAGTGTTGGACACTCTTGGAATATACTTGGCTTAGGCCAAGAGGATTGGTAATGCAAATGGTGGAATTTGAAGTTGAGGGACTCAATTGCTCAAAGGAAAATTCTGCAGGAGGACTCAATTGCTCAGATTGGGAAAGATGGAGGACTAAAGGTGGGATTTGCCCAATTTCATGGTAAAAAATTAACCAGGGCCGGCCATCCCATTTATTCCATTTAAATATTTGCCACATAAGCCTCCACTCACACATTATAATCCTCCCAACAACCATGTCCCCCACTTCTACATTTAATATTATTATTTGGCCATCCTTGTCTCCCACTACAAACCCCATTCACAATTGTTTAATCTTTCACCATATTTAATTATATATGTTGCCCATACTTGTCTCCACTTACCATATTTTAATCTCTCCACTTTCATTTGTCTAAAGGATTAGTTTATTGGCCATTTGACTATCTTTCCTCCCTTTTTGAATTAATGGCCGGCCACCCCTCATGGAAATGCATTTGACATGCATTTGGATGGCATTTGAATGCCATCTTCCCTCATTTAACATGTCATGCCCGCCACCCTTCATGAAATGCACATTTGGTGTGCATTTGAAACCCATTTCCTTCCATTTGCAAGGAAATATTCGGCCACCACCACTCCACTTCATTTCAAACATTTCACCATTCTCTCTCTAGCCCATATGCTCTCCTTTCTCTCTAAAACTCTTACACATTCGGCCATGAACATTCATCAAGCTCTCATCTCCTTCCTTCAATCCTACATTCGGCCATGGCTAGAATCCTTCCTTCTCACACATGCAAACACATTTCCTTAGTATATCCAAGCTTCTAAACACATCTAGAGCAAAAAATCAAGCAAAAGGTCCAAGAAATGCTCTCTTGAAGATTTGGCCATGGAGGATTTTTAGTGTTCTTGAGCTCAACTTATGAGCTCATGAACATGCATGGCATTTCTAAGCCATGAGAAGCAAGAAAATGAAGAAGAACATCAAGAAAGATGGAGATGAAGATTCGGCCATATAAGGTTCTTAGTGTTCTTGAGCTCAACTCAAGAGCTCATGAACATGCATGGCATTTCTAAGCCATGAAGAGCAAGGAAATCAAGAAGAACATCAAGGAAAAGTGGAGCTCATTTTCGGCCATGTGAGAGGTTAGAAGAAAGTTCTACCTTTGGCCTTGGAGTTTTGTGAAGAATGCCAAGTGTTCTTAGCGATTTTGAAACATTGAAGGCCATGCATGCAAAAACCCATGAAGGTTACATGCATGTTGGAGATTCGGCCAAGTTGTTCTTGGCATATATGTGGAGCTCTTTTCCAAGTGTTCTTGGTACTATAGAGCATATATGGTTATCATAAGCAAGAGTACAAGCAAAAGTTGCAAGAAAGCAAGCTTGAAGAATTCGGCCATGTTGTAAATTTGGTGTCTTGGCATGTTAGCCATGTGGGGCCATGTGTTCATGGCATCTTTGAGTTACTAGAAGACATGTAAAGCTAAAATCGTAAAGAAAAAATGGAGCATATATTCGGCCATAGTGCCATTCGTGTGGATGTGTGTGCGAGCCAAGTGTTCTTGGCATTATTGACTTACTAGAAGAAATATGGACCAAAAATAATAAAGAATGATGAAGAAGACATTCGGCCATGGTGTTAATTTTGAAGATGATGTGTAAACCAAGTGTTCTTGGTGGCATAAGTGTTCATAATGGAAATATGGGACTAAAATGAGAAAGAAGAAATAAAAGACAATTCTATCAACAATTGTTCTTGAGGTCTTTAAGTGGAAACCTAGTGTTCTGGTTAATATTGGCTAAATGAGCCACAATGGCATTATTGGCAAAATGGGCTACATTGACTTAAGACTTGGACAAAGACCAAGAAAAAGCCAAGTTGGGCCTAAGTTCCAGAAAATGCCAAGATGGGCCTGGATTCCACGAAAAGGCCAATATGGGCCTGAGTTCACAGAAGATGGGCCTCAGTTCACAAAAAGGCTAAATTGGGCCTTACCTCTTTAAATTGAGGTTGAGTAAGTTGCACCAAGTATTCTTGGTAAATTATGGTTCTCATGTCTAATGAAAAGCAAGTAAATAACTTGTTAGTATTTTGGGCTTTATAGGTCCATTATGGAAAAGATAAGTTCCAACAACATTAAGCAATAAAAGGCAAAGGCATTGAGCAAAAGATTGCAGAACCTTTGGTAAAGATTCCAATACTCACTTATTGCATGGTACATTTTCCATGATTTCCTTAGTGAGTATTATTGCCCCTATGTGATGGTCAAAGAACCAAGTGATAATAGGTGTGCATGCAGGGCTAAGTGGCTGTTACTTTATGTGAGGACTCATGAATACTCTCTTAGTTAATAATTGGGTGCATAAGTGCATATGGGGCGAGGCATCATTGCTGTGGAAATTATGGTTACTCATGAGTAAATATGCAAGCATTTAAGGGTCTTGGCATCGAGTTTGGCCAACTCAATCCCAAGATAATGAGCTCGGATAAATAAAGAATGGTCGACCGGGAATGACTTGGTTAATGCTAATGCTTGCGGTGCCCCGGTGTCACAGGACACATTGTTCGAGAACGATGCAATGTGTGTTGAGTTGTGTGCTTATCTGAAATTGTGTGTGCATGCTGACCTATATTATTATTATTATTATTGCTATTGTGCTATATCTTGTGTTTTCTTGTTTTAGTGTTTTCATTTGCAGGAACATGGAATTATTGCCATTACGTTCTTGGCACAAACTTAGGCATTGAAAGCCGTATTGATAACTTTGAGAGTCATGAGATTATTACCTGTGTTGTTTGTGAAGAAGAAAGATGGAGCCCTCAAGCTCTGTATTGATTACAGAAAGCTGAATGCCTTGACCATAAAGAACAAGTATCCTCTCCCCAAGATTGAGGACTTGTTTGATCAGTTGAAAGGAGCAAGGGTCTTTTCCAAGATTGACCTGAGATCTGGATATTTCCAGTTAAGAGTCAGGGAAGAGGACATACCTAAGACTGCATTCAGGACTAGGTATGGTCACTTTCAGTATACAGTAATGCCATTTGGGCTTACTAATGCACCTGCATTCTTTATGGACCTAATGCAGAGGGTGTTCAGAGCACACCTAGACCACTTTGTGGTGGTGTTTATTGATGATATCTTGGTGTACTCTAAGGATGAATAAGCTCACAAAGAACACCTGAAAATAATACTTGGCTTGCTCCAAGAAAATAAGCTTTTTGGGAAGCTAAGTAAATGCAAATTCTGGACACAAGAAATTGGGTTTTGGGGTTACATAATAAATGACTAGGGATTGGCTATGGATCTTGAAAAGGTAAAGTCAATCTTAGAATGGAAACAACCCCAGACTGTGAGAGAAGTTAGAAGCTTCCTGGGGTTGGCTGGCTATTACAGGAGATTTGTGCCAAAATTCTCCGTATTAGCAGCCCCGATGACCCAATTGACCAGAAAGAACCAGAAATTTATCTGGGAACCCAAGTGTGAAGAAAGCTTCCAGGAGCTTAAAAGAAGGCTGACATCAGCTCCTGTGCTAGTCCTACCAGACCCTGAAAAGGAATATAAGGTGTATACTGATGCATCTCATGTAGGACTAGGATGTGTCCTGATGCAAGACAAGCAAGCCATAGCTTTTGGGTCTAGACAATTAAGACCCCATGAGAAGAAGTATCCAGTACATGATTTGGAATTAGCAGCTGTGGTCTTTGCCTTAAAACAATGGAGGCATTATCTTCTTGGTAATAAATTCCAAGTTTTCACAGACCATAAAAGTCTCAAGTACCTATTCACCTAGAAGGATTTAAACATGAGACAAAGAAGGTGGTTAGAGTACTTGAAGGACTTTGACTGTGTAATTGAGTACACAGCTGGAAAGGCCAATGTAGTGGCTGATGCCCTGAGCAGAAACTACACTGGAGTGCTGAAGGGTGGAGAAGCAGAAAGTAAAGCTAAAATCCATAGCCTTGTGTACTTGGAAAATAAATGGCTAGCTTTGGAAAGTGAGGAACTAAATGTACTCACTATTACACAAGAATGGAAGGGGCTTATCAGAGGAGCTCAGGCTAGTGATGAAGACATGGGACTAGTGTCTGGAAAAAAAAAAGGGAGAACTATTCCAAGGGTTTTCCTATAAAGAAGGAATGCTGTATTTCCAGAACAGGTTGTATGTGCCTGAAAAGGACAACCTGAGAAATCAAATATTGGAAGAGGCTCACTCTAGTAAGTTGAGCATGCATCCAGGAGCCACAAAAATGTATCATGGCCTGAAAGCCTACTTTTGGTGGCCAAATATGAAGAACATTAGTGCTCATGTGGCAGCATGTGAAGTGTGCCGGCAGGTGAAAGTTGAGCACTAGAAACTAGGAGGGAAGCTTCAAAGCTTGCCCATACCTGAAAGGAAATGGGGATCCATATTAATGGATTTTGTGGTAGGAATGCCACTAACCAGAAAAAAGCACGATGCCATTTGGGTCATAGTGGACAGACTAACCAAGGCAGCTCATTTCCTTCCCATGAATCTCACTAATTCCCTGGATAAGCTAGCCCAGCTTTATATCAGAGAGATTGTAAGACTACATGGGATACTTGATGATATTGTGTCTGATAAGGATCCTAGGTTTGTCTCTAGGTTCTGGAAATCCCTACATCAAGCATTGGGCACAAAGCTCAAGTTCAATTCTGCTTACCATCCTCAGACTGATGGGCAGACTGAAAGGACAATTCAGACCCTGGAAGATATGCTGAGATGCTGTGTCATTGACTTCCAAGGTGAATGGGATGTACATCTTCCCCTGGTGGAATTCTCTTACAACAACAGCTATCATTCAGTGATAGGAATGGCTCCATATGAAGCCTTATATGGCAGGAGGTGTATAACTCCACATTGCTGGCATCAGCCAAATGACAAGTTGGAGTTAGGGCCAGAAATTGTTCAAGAGACCACTGAAAAGATAAAGCTGATCCAAGCAAGGATCAAGGCTGCAAGTGACAGGCAGTAAGCCTATGCCAACCTGAAAAGGAGAAGGGACCTGGAATTCCAGGTAAATGACTGGGTATGGTTGAAGGTTTCTCCCATGAAAAGAGTGATAAGATTTGGAAAGAAGGGGAAACTAGCACCCATATACATTAGGCCATATCTAATATTGGCCAAGGTTGGAAATGTGGCTTATCAGCTGGAATTGCCTCCAGAGCTTGGGAACATACATGATGTGTTTCATGTGAGCTTACTTAAGTAATATGTTCCAAGTTCAAAACAGATAGAGATACCTACTAGTGTCTCCGTAGCACCAAACCTTTCCTATGAGGAAGTGCCAGTTAAATTCCTGGCGAAAGACACTAGGAAGCTGAGAAGCAGGTAGATCTCTATGATCAAGGTCCAGTGGAGTAATCATACCACTAAAGAGACAACCTTGGAAGTTGAACAGGAAATTGCCCAGAAGTACCCTCAATTGTATGTTAACCTGGCGAGGAATTTGGAGGACCAAATTTCTTAAGGAGGGAGGGATTGTGAGGACCTTCTCTTCAGTGCTTGGCTAAGGCCAAGAAGAGAAAGATGAGAACATACAAAATAAATTGAGAGGGACTTAATTGGACATGATCTTGGTGATGAGAATGCAAGACTATGAAAACTATGTGTTTTAATGACACATATAAAAGTTCTATGTGAACTATGTCATGAAATAAAGTTCTAGAACCAAATTGGACTAGTAACTAGTGACTAGCATGGAACTATGCAATTCTATGGGCCAAATTGCACATAAATGGAAGACTATATATGGTTTGGCAGGAAAAAAAGTTGGAGGACTCAATTGAAAACTTGAACTAGTGTTGCAATTGAAGCTGCAAACCAGAATTGGACAAAACTAGCCATGCAAACTTGTTGGAGGCCTAAGTGGGCATTAGCCCACTTTCTTGAATTATTTATTATGGCCGGCCATGCAAATGTATATTTAATGGAGAATTGGCTTGGAGGAGAATTGGACTTGTTTAATGCATAAAATGGGAGCACATATCCGGCCATGCATGTATGTATTATTCTATGGGGAAATGATGCTAGTGGAGCTATATTATATGGAGTTTCTTGGAGAAGGAAAAGAGTTGTTTAATAAGGAAACATATTTTAATGTGTTGGTGGAAGATTATGGCATTGTTTAATGGGAATTTGGAGGCCAACAACCGGCCATACTAGGAGAACAACATACATTCTCTTGCCTTGGCATTTTGTTGCTGCATTTGTGAGCTAGAGAGAGGGCTTTGCCGAAAACTCCAAGTGTTCTTAGTGTTCATCCTTGTTCTTGGTGTTCATCATTTGTTCTTGGCTTGTTCTTGAGCTTTCTTGCTCTAAATCACCAAAACCTTGAGAGTTCTTGTGAGTTTATGGTTTAAACCTTGAAGAGCTTCCATTTTACATGAAGAATCAAGTTTGATAGTGAAGAATCAAGCCATGGCCGAATGGTTCAAGTGGTGTTCTTGGTGATTTCTTGAAGCTTAAGCAAGAAGAGAAGCATGCATGTGGTGTTTGTGAAGTTGAGCTCAAAGTAAAGGAAGAAAACTTTGAATCTTGAGGTAAACTCAAGTACACTTGGATTTCTTGGTATATTTCCATGAACAAGTGTTTATGTTGGCTAATTAATGGTTGTTTTGTGTTAGACAACCTTGGATTACAAGTTCAAAGCTTGGAACTCAAAGAACACTACATGGCCGAAATTGTGCATGTGTGTTTCTTAGGTAGAAGGACTTAGAGATTTTGAGCTTGGATTGAAGTACTCAAGCTTGCATTGTTGTTTTTGAGCCAAGACACCATTGTTGTAAGAGTTTGAGCTTTGTTGGTGAAGAACTTGTGTTGGCCGAATTTACTCAAGCATTATTTGAGGGTAAAGGTCCATGGTCTACTTGATTTTTTGGTACATTTTCCATGACAAGTAGATATAGCTACTATTTGGCGGTCAAGTTAAACCATATGATTTTAGTATGCTTGAAGGGCATTGTTGAACTAATGGTTCTATGGGTTGATTAGCTAATCAATAATGGCAAGTGTTAGAGTTCTTGGTGGGTTTGGCCAATCCATCAAGTAACTTGAGAGCTCAAGGGGAATGGAGATGAAATGATGAAGACTTGGGTGCCAAGGCAGATGGACACTTGCTAAAAGGAAGATGGCCGAATGGTCAATGGGTTGTGTGTGTGTGTTTGTGTGCTTTTGGTGCTTGTTTGTGCATGCTAACCCATTATTTATGTGATATATCTTGCTGCCAATTTTTGTACACCATGTGTTTTCCATGTTTTCTTGTCTTTGGATGTAGGTACAAGCTTATTAAGGAGGTTAAGCTAATGCATAGCTTAATAGACCTTATATGGTCGTAGTGGATCCTTACTGAGTTATAAAACTCACTACCCTTATTGTTGAACTTTTCAAGAAAAGGAAAAGAGCTTGAGTAGTATTGGCCTTGTACTTATATTGCTTGGTTTTTAGTGCCAAAATTTGCTTGTTAGGCAAGGTATGTGTGCCATTCATTCTTGGCATTGAAATTGAGCATTTATATATTCAAGTCTTATGTTGGTCAAACTTATGAATTAAGTTTGCAGGTTGTTAGCAGTGGGACTTGTGCTAGAAAAGTGCATGTGTTGTGAGCAAGGGTTTTGGAGATTATGTGTAGTGTTTTGGCCTATGGATGACTTACTTGGGCATGTACCCTTTGTGTTCCTTGTGTAGCACATTTGAGCATTTTAGGTAGTATTTTGAACTATGGGTTTTGAGTTTGGGTTGTAAGTTTTGGACCATGTGTTGCTTGTTGGACTTAGACTTTTGGGCCATGGATGGCTCTTAGTACTTTGGACTCTATGGTTGCTTAATTGCCAAGTTTCCTTGGCTCACGAGAATATGAATGTGTGCATTTGAAGTTTATATGCTTGTGTACTTAATATGGCCGAATGTTCATGACATGAAACGTATGTGTTTTCAAAATTAAAAATTAATATGGGCTTCTTTGTTGTCATGCATTGGACTAGTACACTTGATTGCCCACAAGTTAAGCACTTAAAGAGGAAAAGTGCAAGTTGCTTGTAATACAAGTTAATGGGTCGGGCCTACTTAAGCTGCAAGTAAATTGATAAAGTAAACAATAAGGCTGTCAAAACTTCCTGGGCTACCACCCAGGCCCATAATTGAAAAGCCCAAAACTATCTAAAGAAAGTTGGCTAACAAAACTCTGATAACAACACTTAGAAACCTTAAGTGTTTTGGACTTTCTGGGTAGAGGTTGGTGAGTGGCACAGAGTGTGCATGGGCTGTGGCTTGTGTGGGGTGTGACACACTGTTTGTGTCAGACTCAGGCGTTCTCTCTTTATTTCTCTTACTGTCATTTTAAACAGTGGGTCCATTTGTTTTATTTGTTGTGTTAAATCGATCATATAACGCTATTTTATTTCAATAAGATCTATCACCTTATATTGTGTGTCCTATTAGAATCCTTTGGTTCTATTTGAATCCTTTCCATCAGCCGAGCCATTAAATTTAACAAAATTTTGGTAAAAAAAAAAAAAAAACTTCAATTCCTAAAATTTATTCATTCTGCTCATATTATTCCAAACTTTATTTATCCTCCTTTTTAACACCTTAAAATAGACATCTAACAATTCAATCATTTCCATTCCTCGCGCATCAACCACTTTTCCTAGCTGAAGGAAACAAAACCCAGATTAGGAAAAAAATCAGTGCACTCTACCTGAGGAGATGGTCGATCCACAGTCCAAATCTGGGCCTGAGAGGATGGTCTCTACCTTGCGCGAGCTGAGCCTGAGAAGATGGTCTCTTCATCGTCCAAATCTGCGCACCATCGCCCCACCACCCCGTCTCCTGCTGCTACCGCACTGCCCCGTATCCTGCGTCGATCTCACTATCGAATCCTTCACCCACCACTCCATCCAATCCCTCACCTAAATCCCGTCCTCCACCAGCGCCTCCGACGCCCCCTCCGCCGTCCCTCCCTCGGCACAAGCCCGCTCCCGCCAGCGGCCTCCCTCCTCCCCACGAGGCCAATCCCAGCGCTCCCCCTCCCAAGGCCCGTATTGATTTCGTCAATTGCCCATTCACAAATTCTCCCATTCAATTGTCGATTGCCGATTCTCCCATTCTCCTATTCGGTTGCCCATTCTCTCTCCGATGCCAACGAACTTCGCAGGAGCAGAGCGGAGCGGAAGGGAAATCGAAGAGATAGGGGGAGCGGAATGGCGAATCCAGATGCGGCGGCGATTCTTAACCACCGACGACGTCGTTGCTTCGACGAGAAGAAACCGGAGGGCCTTGGGACTAAGGCAGTGACTGCGGTGATGGTGACAGAATCAGGTAAAATAGCAAACTAGTCTAGGAGAAGAAATTGTTGATTTGTTAGATGTCTAAATTTTAAAGTGTTAAAAGTAAGATTAATGAATTTTAGGGGCTGGAGTTGTCATTTTTATCAAGTTAAAATTAATGACCCAACTAATGGAAAGTACCTAAAGGGCGAGAGGAGTCTCATTTATTATTTGTTTATGACAAAAAATAGAGTTTAATATGGCCTACCGTGGAGATTACTCCTTTTCTTTTTGATAGTTTACTCCTGGTGCATATATATTAAACTTAATTAATTATGATCATGGGTGTGGCTGGCTATATAGAAAAGATATCAGTAGGATACATATATATGCTTTCACATGAATTGAAGTTAATTATGTAACGATTTGAGCAAATTATAGATGGTATACTTTACTTATATTGAAGGACAGAATATCTGGATAAACTACTCAGGATATCTTTGGGTTTAAATTTAATAGTAGTTATTTTGATAGTTCAGTGTACTGTTATATTTTTTTAGTGTTCTATAGGTGCATTTTATTTCAGAATGTTTTTGAAATTGGGAATTTTATTTTTAAAAATATTTTAAATTGATGTTTAGGGGAGTAAAAAAAAACCACTCAGTAGCAAGGTCGTCCACGTCTGCCTCAGTACTGTTGATTCCCGGTCGAATATTGATTATTGGTTAATTTTGGAATTTTACGCAATCGAGCATGCATGTGACATCCTCCTAGTCCTAGCTAAGTAGCTATATTCCAAACGTATCCCATTCCAAGGTTCAGCTCCTCCAACGTCACCTCGAATGAGCCACTCTGTCCTACATTTACCTCACATTTTTTTTTTAAAAAAGAAAAAGTCTTGCATATATATATATATATATATATATGTATGTATTTTAATAGTGGTTACTAAATAATTCTTACAATACGGTATCACGAATAAAATACATCTAAATTAATGAAAAAACAGGAAAATGGTTTGGCTACTGTTAATTTAGGTATAGAAATTAATTATGGGGCCGGGGCCAATAGCCATTAAAATGTATGCTAGAGCTCCTCCATGTGCAGGTTAGGTGACCGTGAGTTTTAATAACTCAAAGTGGATAACTCGAAGCTCGCAACCCTAACTAATCATCCATCCATCGTCTGCTTAACTTAACTGATGAAGAATATTCCCTGCACACTGGCGAGCAGCTTGTTTCTTTTCAACCTAGCTACCTACTAATTAGATTGTTTGTTAGGGCAGTTCCCTCCATTATTTATTAATTTTGCAAAATAATTAACATCTCCGACTATGTGTTTGTGCTTGTGTGTGTGTGAATATATAGAGGCCATCATCATCTCAAAAAATTAATGTCTGCTTTTAAACGTTTGACTTGGTAATCTCTTCGTACGTAATATATAAATGACATATAAAAAATATGCGCCTATAAATTTAATTAGTTAATTGCATTGGATGTACGTATGTATATATTTTTTTAATACATATAAATTCACTGTACCTGTGTGTGTGTGTGTGTGTATCAGATTTCAAAATGAGTATGAATTAATTTCGTAGGATTAATACGGCTATGTATATGGCAAGCGAGTATTTTGCAGGTAAAAAGCTAGTTCAATAGAGCAGATTGCCATTTCTTCGTTTCGACTTAATTTCAAGTAGCAAACAGATCAGGTCTGCATGCGATGCGAGTACTACTTACTGACACATATAAATTAGATAATCCAAGGATGGAGGTAGCTAGCTAGCTCAATCATGTCGTGTCAAGTTTCGTTTTAATAATAATACATGCATTTATCCTTGCTTGCACTTGCAGTCCGGAGGTCCCGACTACACCATACCACTGGGCAGGCGAGACGGCTTAAATTTTGCTTCCCAAACAGCCACACTTTCCAGCCTCCCACCACCGTTTGCCAACACCACCACCCTCCTCGCCGCCTTCGCCGCCAAAAGTTTCGACGCCACTGACCTTGTCGCCCTCTCCGGTGCCCACACCATCGGCATGAGCCACTGCAACTCCTTCACCTCCCGCCTCTCCCCTCAGGACCCCACCATGGACAAATCCTTTGCCAACAAGCTCAAGTCCATCTGCCCAACCCCCAACTCCCCCAACACCACCGTCCTCGACCTCCGCACCCCCACCGCCTTCGACAACAAGTACTACGTTGATCTCATGAACCGCCAGGGCCTCTTCTTCTCTGACCAGAACCTCATGACCGACGCCAGGACGCGTGGCATCGTCGCGAGTTTCGCAGCCAACCAGACGCTGTTCTTTGAAAAGTTTGTCGACGCCGTGGTTAAGATGGGGCAGATGGGAGTTTTGTCGGGAAATGTCGGCGAAATTCGGGCCAATTGCTCGGCGATTAATTCCAAGAGCAGCGCCAACTTGCTGGCTTCTGTGGTGGTGGATCAACCAGTGGAGGGCCCCGAGGTTTTGTCCAAGTTTTAGGATCACATCATTTCTTTGATTTTAACGTTGTCTTTTTGACTTGTAAGGTTTCTTGTACTGCTACTGCTTACCAGTGTTTTAAGGTTAGTCCTTGTCTTCCGTGTTCCCAACTAATGTCGGTAAAAAATCTCTGCTGCTTTCCTGAGTCCTGACAGCCAGCTTCTTGGGCTATTCGGTCAAGCTTTGAGTTCAGTTTGTGTGTAAATGACGGATCCAAATTTGATTACGGGTACCAATTGAGCCCAACTACGCCCCTATCCTATAACACTAGGCCATATCATTCAAGCTGGGGCCTTGTTGTTGGCCCAATATTGTTAGTCCCAAGCCGTAACTAATATTGCACTGTAGTTCTTAATAAGGACGTGCCAACAGCAGCGCAGCGTAAGCATTTTTCATTGTCGTGAAACGATATGCTTCAACTATGGGTAACTATAACTCAAACGAGTTAAGAATCCTTGTCGTTCAGTCAGGGTGAATTCAAATTCCAATCATTTTTTGTTCCTTTGCTTCTAAATAAATTAAGATCAGCTCAAAACTTAGTTCAATCTGGTTTAGAGAAAATTTGAATAAATTTACGAACTAACAACATTTATAGTTTTGCAAATACCAATAAGCATGTCGTCAACTGGCAATTATATGACAGAAATAAGAAGCTGAAGCTTAACAAATATTATAAGTTTTGATAACTTTAATTAAGGACTCCCGTGGCGATGCTCGGCAGTTTAGGAACCAAAGTGCAACCATTTTGTTAGAAATAAAGAAAATAAGAGAGAAAGTGGCCGAGGAGAGAAGAACGTGTTTACGGCGAAAAAACTAGGTCCCAATTCACCTGTTTTCGCAAACAAAATCATATTCCATGCAAGAAGGTAAAGTTAGGGAATATTGAACATGATACTAATGATATGGATAGATAGAGCAGAGAAAATCTGTAAAAAAAATGTGTAAAAACAGCACTTTTCCGAGCATCATTTGTCTTTTTTCGCCCTCCTGTAACCCTGTTCAACCGATCGCTTTAGCTTTTTTTTTTTTTTTTTAATTCAGCTTTTGTTTTGTTGATTTGATGTTGAAATACTTTTTCTTTCATGTATTTGCCCCGTATGTTTTTGTATTGTGCCTTATTTCTACAATTGAATTTTCATTTTATTTATAAAGTTGCATTTGTTTGGCTGATTTTTGTATTGTATTATAAAGTGATTTTTTTTCTTTCGTTCTTGGATCCTTTGATTGTGTTAAAACCAGTTTACATTATATAGGATAGAATAAATTATTATTTTTAATTGGTTTATATCTTGTGCTTGACACCTTTTTCATATATTTCTATACAAATCAATATCATAACTGAAAACTACACACACTACTCTTAAATCACTTTTAATGACATAGAACTAATTCATTTTAACTTAAGTTGACTTAATACAAAATAACTTATTTTTATTATTACATTTTTCACTCGGATTAAATTTCATTTGAAAGTCAATGTTATTTAGATACAATAATCCATTCAAAATAGAATTTTTAAGATGCATATACTTTAAAAGAGAAAAAAAATTATAAAAATTTAATAATATCATAAAAATTTAACGATTAATAGATTATTATATCTAAATAATATTGGCTTTCAAATGAAATTAGTTCTAATTAAAAAATATGTAAAAATAAAAATAAGTCATTTTAGATAAAGTTAACTTAAGTTAAAATGAATTTACTCATACTTTCAACAAGCTTAAGCTACTTTCTTGTTCTCACTTGTACTTTAAGTTACTCAGGATACAGCAACACCTACTTACACAAAAATTGTAACATAATATTTAATGAATACAATAATTGTAACATAATATTTAATGAATACAATGCAATATAATTGATATTAATGGAGGTATTATAATGATTACTATAATCACTATGATCCTCACAATCCTCTAATATCCTAATTATCCATATTTATTACAATACATTTATATAGATTGCGGACAGCAATACAATTCACTTTGAGTTCTTAATAAAGTGGAATAATTACAATTTGTCTCCTAAGGTTTAAGTGAAATTACACTTTGCTCTTTCTAGTTTAGAAATATACACTTTGCACCTACTTTTTAATACAATTTGGCAGCAACTTCTGAAGTTTTAATTTAGACATTACGGTAGCAATCTTTTAGTAATTTCATACCCAATTTGTTTTAACTTAAGTCAATGGACTACAAAATGAATTATTTTTATTTTTACATTTTTTTTCTTGAAACTAATTTTAATTAAAAATCAATATTATGTAGCTGAATAATCCATTAAAAATACAATTTTTACAGTCTTACTAAATTTTTATAAATTTTCTAATTTAAAGCCTTAAAAAAGAAAAATTCATAAAAATTTAATAACATCATGAAAATTTACTTTCAAATGGCTTATTACATCTACATAACATTAACTTTTAAATGAAATTGGTTTCAGGTTAAAAGAAAATAATATAAAAATAAAAATAAGTCAATTGACTTAAGTTAAAACGAATTAGCTCTCAATCTATATGATAGTTTTTTTTATAGTTAATGGATATTTTAAATTATCAATTTTTTCTGTCTATATTTCTTTCAGATTTAAAACAGTATTTTTTAAATGTTAATTAATTAAAAAAATACTATACAGATTAAAATTACTTGAAAATAACAACCATACAATCTAAATTAAGATTTTAGAAATTGCTATTGGACTGTATTAAAATGATAGGGTAAAGTATATTTTGAAACAGAATCAGGTAAAGTGTAATTTCATTTAAACCTCAGGGGGCAAATTGTAATTAACCCTGATAAAGTTGTATTCCCACCCTATAGAATAATGATGAGAGCGGGACTGTCTCAGTTCTGGGCGGGAAGGGCTTCGATTCTCCCAGTATACATGACATCGCCACACACAACATAATAACATTAAGGAAAATTTACAAATACCTTATTATAGTTTGCCCAAACCTATAGTTACCCTTTGTATAATAAAAAACCTATAGTTGCCCCTCTCTCTAGCAACCTTGTCAAGCCATTAGTTTGGTGGTGGGCCCCATTGCATATATATGAAGATTTGCTAAATGAAAAATGCCCCTAGGAATCAAACTACAAGAATCAGATCAGATCACAACAAGTTCTAAAATCCTCCTGTCACTTTGAAGTTTTTAAATTAAAAGCAACAATGAAGCCTAGTCCTCAATCATCGACCAAATGGCGAATTCACAGCTGAAAATCAAATGTTTTCAGTGTTCAGATAGTTTCCATATACCACTTGATGGTGCCGCCTGTTCCTGGCTTTAAATCCTAGGGGCATTTTCGGTCGACCAACTTTTGCTCATTGAATGTTTTCAATGTTCGGATAGTTTCCATAGGCCACTTGATAGCCCTGCCTATTCCTGGCTTTGATTTCTAGGGGCATTTTCCTCCGACCAACTTTTGCTCATCGTTTCCCCGATTTTTGCCTGCCTCATATTTTTTCCCCCACCTCATCCACCACTGACCAAAAAAGTGTACATGTGTCCAATTAACCATCTGTCTCTGTCTCTCCTCGCCAAGTACTTGTATGCCAAGATAGGATATGTGGAATAGGTGCAGCAGTAAACAAGTACAGGGGGTAAGGAAGCTCTATTCAATGGCTCTTATGTGTGTGAGGATGGATTATATGGCTGTTGAATTTGTTCTCCAAGCATAGCTAATATCATATCTTTGGATTGTATAACTCTGTAACAAGCCCATCCAACCATGATTTCACCACTGGTGGTGTCGTGAGCTCTTACACGATGCGTTAATTGAAGTCCACCAGTTGAATTCTCATATAGAAAGGCATGGCTGAGGTTGATTATTAAATTATTCAAAGCAGTTAACTCTAATATAATGTTGAAATCATCAAGTCAATTTTTTTCAGAGTTGATGATTTTCGTTCTACCGATCATTTCGGCCTTCCATCCTTCAACTAACTCTTCTATTATTTCCCATTCCTGAAGAGAATGTGAATTGCTTGCTAATAATGAGAGTGGAGAGATCAAGCTGAGCAGATGACCTCAAAACCCAACAGCTCTGGAGTTTTTTTGGTTGCTTTCTAATAATGACATGTTTTGGAGTTTTTTAGGGGCCGGGTGCAGTTTTTGGATTTTTTTTCTACAGTTGCTGGTTGCCATTTTGAGGGCATCTTTGTCTTTTAACTAATACCAAGCGGTTGGCCTTATGGGTTAGTAAGAGAGGGGGGCAACAGTAAAGTTTTATTATTATGCAATGGTAATTATAGGTTTGAACAAACTACGGGAAGAGCATTTGTAAATTTCCCCAATACTAAATATGGATTCGGGTACTTTCATGCCATGAAAAAGTAAATATAATGATGTGTACAGGAAACAAAAATAAAGGACAATGTCTGATTTTTGAAAGAAATGGGGAGACATAATTATCACAAGGCTGCGGTAACTCTAGCGTGGTTTGGGATAAGCTCAAACTTTTTTGCAGAGCACCACTAACAAACCGACCCACCTAAATTAGACACCAATCACCAAGCTCATCAAGTCATCATCGTCATCAAAACCATCAATCAATCTATAATGATAAAGATTCCCGAATGATCTATTCTTATTACTAAAAAAAAAAAAGAGGTATATTAACCAGTAATGATATATGTTGTAAGATCTCAATTAATTACTTCTCTTTATTTTTAAGACATGAGATTCTACGAAACGTGCGAGAGAAAATGAACAGGGAATGTTTAGCTAATATCGAATATAAATATGAGCTTAAACAATAAACGAACATTATTATTGTTCGCGTTCAATATTTTATAAATTATCAATGTTCGTCTCCGGCCATTGCTTTAGTATATGAACACTTGTTCGTAAATAGGATAAACAAACGTGTTCGAGAAAATATAAACAATTAAATAATTAAATACAAGCAGACGAACCAACTAATAAATACATAAACATCCATGAAATATTTATGAAAAAAACCAAGCAACAAATATGCGATAAGTATCTATACTTATCTATAAAGAAATTAAAATGGAAAAATAAATATATTGAATATCAATAAATAATAAATAAGTATATAAATAATAATAATAATAAATAAATAACAAACATATAGATGAATATAAATGAATACTAACTAACATATTAATAAATATAAATGAAATAATTACATCTTTATTCGTATTTGTTTAGTTAAATACATGAATATAAAATTCTATTTCTGTTTGTTCTTTTGATAAAATAAATAAATATAATTAAATTCTTGCGGTTTACCAAACATACTCTTCATTTAAAGCAAAAAATCCCTACATTCACTTGTGGCAAATGCATGTAGAAGATATTGGCCTTTTCTAAAAAAATATTGATAAAAAATACATAATTAGCAAGTGGACCCTTTAAAATTTTTTAATAGACCCATATCATTTTCATGATATCTATATTGAAATACAATAATATGCCCCCTTATCTAAAGAAAGAAAGTGAGTCAGTCTCTTCTCCCCCTTTGACAATTAGGATAACAATAAAAGTTCTATACTGATCCTTTAATTTTCATATATTTTTCTATCTAGGTCTTCATGAACTTTTTTTTAAATTTAAACATAGAAAAAATTATGAAGCTAATTAAGTACAAGATAAAGTTAACAAACGAAGTGGAGGATATATATAATGGCTAAAATGAGATTTTGCCTCTTACATTATATACAACATTTTAAATATTTCACTCATCTTTTTTATAATTTATATATTTTTCTAATTGTTCGCCCAATGACATAAAAAAGATACTAAATTAGAGCATTCTTAAAATTTTTTTCTAAAAAATATTTTTTTCATTGTTACATTATTATATATACAAATCTTTAAGTTACATGGTCTAATATTCAAGTTTAATAGTTATATATGTATACAAACAACCATTTCCAAAAGGGAAAAGTACAAAAAAAAAATGATCATACTTTTGGCTCTGGACACATTTGGTTTCCAATTTTTTAGGTGGTTCGAATTTCATAACTGAAGTTTTAAGTTGGACCCAAAGTCGTCATTCTACTATTAGAATTGATGATGTGTTAATGAAGTGGTGAATTGACTATTGAGGTGGCCACTGATGTGTCTCTCCTTGGAATCTTTCCTTCCTCGCATCTCTACTCTTATCTCCCTCTATCACATCTTTGCTCACATCTCTTCTCTATCATCTCCGCTTGCATCTTTTTTCCCATCTTTGCTCGAAATCATCCGACGGTGCTTGGGAATTGCAGCATCTTTGATTCCGTCTCGAAATCTTTGCTTGAAATGGCGTTGATTGCTTCCTCGAATAGCGTTGGTTACTTTCTCCAAATCTCTGTTTGAATCACATCGGTTGCTTCCTGGGAATCGCAAATAATTCACATCAGAAAGGGAGATGGCTGCACTAATTTTCAAGAAAATTGATGCTGGTGCAATTTCCAGGCAAATAGGGGCGATTCATGGCATCAGAGGTGGGATTCAACACCAACCAGCAGCCGCCAGATTAAATCGGACCTTAAATCCTCAATTTAATTTCTATGTCATTTTGGCTGCTTGACATGTCATTTTGTCATGCAATTATCCTTTAATTGCCACCTAATCATCTCATAATAGAATATTTTGTCATTTGATGGTAATTTTACACCGTTAGTTATATTGGTCATGTTATTGGTACCATTTCAAAACATTAATACTTGATTTGGCATAAAATTTTGTCTTCAATGATACCTTTGACACCACTTAAGAGATCGGTAACCAAAGTTGTCCATTTCCAAAAATTTAGTCACTTTTTTTGTACTTTTCCCTTTTTGAAAATGTTAGATTCGGCACTGACACTCACGACGCATTTCCTATGATGTAAAAATTTATTAGATGGTCTAAATCATACGTAATTCTTTGTTCTAACTTTCACTAATTAAGCAGGTGAAACGGCTGCGATTGACAATTTGTTGGTGGTCCACAGAAGCACAACACAAGAGCCCAAAGTCTGCCACTTTTGATAAAGTGGAGAATGACTCCCACCACTCTGATAAAGGCGACAAAGGGCCCGTGTCCCTCTCCATCCCCTAAATTGATACGCTCGTGGGCCCACTTCCTGAGCTCCTTCCCACGCCTTGCTCGCCCAACCCATCCGGCGCACTCACTAATCATCATCGCCCGCAACCTAATTAGTTGCTTGTACGGCATAAATACACATACATAAAAGAGAACAATGGATGAAGTTGGCCACATCTTAATTCTGCTGGTGATATTGCATATGTCAACAAGTCCTAGGGACTAAAAGTGCGATGGACCATAAACGTTTTTTTTACACTTCATGAATTATGGGGTAGATGTAGAAGTGTGAAAAATAGTAAGTGTGGTGTGCCACATAGTTTTTAGACAAGAAACCCATGTCCCAATTAACCCCCTCACATAAACCGATTCTCACTCAAATCCTGATTTGCAAAAAGTGTTAAAAATACCAACAAGTCCTCCACCTTCTTTAGTTAAATAATTTGAGTCACCGGCTCCAACAATGATGTCTTCTCGCATGTTGATCAAAAAGTTAGCACAAGTAATAATCACCATTAATTTTAATCATCATGCCAATTGACCTGTAATCGTTACTATTGCACATCTTGTAGTGTCTATAATGTGCACAAAGAAAGCTTACACACAAAAAGATTAACAGAAACTCCTTCAGTAAAAAAGATAATATAAATTCCATGAGGTCGGGCAAGAATATGTGCTGATTAGTGAATAGGGGGGAGAGCTAGACTAGCACTAGCTAGAAGAAAGTGATGGAGAAGAGCAAGTCGTATCCTCACTACTCAGCAATATCTCTGGCCGCAGGGGAGTTGCAAGACCAGCCAAATTCCTATAGCTTCAATGGCCCAAATGAAAAAGGAGACGGCTTTGCAGCTTCCAACGATCCAGAGCTTAAGAGGAAGAGGAGAATCGCCTCATACAATGTGTACACCATGGAAGGCAAGCTCAAATCAAGCTTCAGGAACAGCTTCAAGTGGATCAAGAGCAAGTTCACCGATGACAATACCAAAACTCCTTACGGTATGTGACACGTCTGGTCCGGAATTAAATTTCAGCCCTTCAGTTTTAATCAACCAAAAGCATAAGATTGTTGTATGGCGATTTCACTTGCTTCCAACAATAAAATTAAGCTGAGACATGTAGAGGCTATTGAAGGATTGGAAGGTTGGTTTGAAAAGTCCCTCATTTGCTGGAGAAAGTCTTGGGGTTAATGTCGACCGATGTTGGAATTGTAAATGGACATCAGCTTCATTTGATTAACTGTATGCTGTGATTGTAGAAATAACAGTTCGGTATGAAGCAGGCGCAAAGAAAAATCAGTAAACTGAAATCCTTGAACCGAACGCCCCACGAGGAGAGGCTCGTCTCCTTTTATGTACCTCAAAAGGGCCTGTAGAGTCTCCATATGAAACACACACATGACACACCCATAAACAAGTTGAGAAGAACCAAACGCCGCAGTTTTACACTTTTAAAAGAACATTTTTCTACTAAAACTTGAGTGAAATCATACAGATTATTTGTTTGTTTCCTAATTTGATCCTTTCCACTGCTTTACTAATGAGATTCATAGCATCTTAATTTGTTATTCACTTCTTGTGTATACAACTGGAAAAATATAGCACAAATACATGTCCATGTCCATGTTTATTTTGTCAAGACAAAATTTAAAAGTATCAGTTTTTGAGGACGGAGAGAATTGTATACGTACTAGCACATCATGAGCTAAAACTGGAAATCCAAGCTATCAAAGGCACAAGAAAAAGGCATACTGTGCAGACACTGAATAGTCGACCGATTGATGCATAGCTTCCAAGTGGAACAAAAGAATATGCACTGACACCTTCATAGCAGATTGTACAAGTTAAGAGCAAAAGAAATCTTGGACAGCTTAACCTCATCCTGAATGGCCTAATCATCAATTGCATACACTTCAAACTGCTTCCTTTGGTTCACAGTACCAAGCTCTCTTGTTGATGCAGACCGGCCAACCTGATCATATCTGTACAGATTACCATTTTCCCTGCTATAGCTTTTACGAGGCTTCTGCAAAGGAGGTAACGGAGGCCGATTCCTACTGCTATTAGTATAGACCTTAATGTCTGGTGACATCTTTTGGCGAGGGGTGGAGAGAAAAAGTGGGGAACTCCCAATCTGGTGGCTTTGCTTTGTGCTAGAAGAGGTGCTACTACTACTGCTGCCAGGCTCCTGGAAATAGGCATTTGGCAGTTCAATCTTCTTGATTTCCTGGCACAAATACATGACACGTTTCATAATATGCCCATAATATGAATCCTATCATAGAATGAAGAATATACACAACCTAAGAGCACATTCATTCCTTTCACTTTCTTTTTTCTGCTTTCTTTTCTTAATGTGGGGGTTATGTTATATGAGGTTTGTCTTGCCCTACAGACTCACTGTAGAAGTTTTCAGTTCCTTGCCTCTTTAGCTACTCTGTCTTCAGCAGCCTCATCCTTACGCCCGACTTCATGATTTCTTTGAGACCGTTTTTTCATTTTAGCACTCCGGTGCCTGTGAAAAGGTAGTTACCATTTATTAGCTAAGCGGATTTACCTTACATCAATACAGATCTCCGAAAAGACAAAGGGGTAATTAACTGACCACTGTACACACTTAAGCCTATGTACTCAGCAAGTTCAACATAAAATGAAGAGCAAGTAAAATGGTTTTGGTTTTCATCATTGTAGTGCAAAATCAGATCATAAACCACATAAAGCGGAGTACTTGAAAGTATACATAAAATTATGCTATAAACAATCTCAATCGTATGCCATGCATCCTCATAGACAAGATATTGATGTCAAATTCCCGAGTGTTTCATGTACCATTTCTTTCAGTTTGTATGGAAACTATATTTGATTCAGTATGGGAAGAGCAGAATGTATGCGGGCTTTTGAATCTGAAACTTCAGCAATGTGTATTCTTTGATAAACTATGTCCAATGGATGACAGGTAAAATGAGTTAAGCTTACTTTCTCCTTTCAGTGACCTGAATTGGCTCATCGATCTCTTTGTAAACAACTGGCAGACCAGAAAGATCACATGCCAGTGGAATTGTTCGAAAGAACTGCATGCAGAAAACATTTCTTTAGCTAAAAGATGCAGGAATAAGGTTTGCGGGTGAATAATTCCAGTCAAGTTGAAAGTAGCTGTTTCTCTTTGCAACTTATGGACAGTGAGAAGAGCAAAACTCTAGCACTTGGATAAACACAATGGTGGTTGGGTGGTTCCTTTTAATCTCAAGTGCTTCGAACCCTCTTTTTCCCTATACTGCTCCAAGCTGAACCACTTGCTGTCCCAAGTAAACTAGAAAGGGAAAAAAAAGGCTGTGGAACCATATAAGCTTTTAATGTACACATACTTCGCTCTGGAGGGCTGATGATGCAGAACCACGATTTGAAGGATCTAAAGCAAGAAGAGTGCTCAAAAGTCCCAAGGCAGACTTGGGAAAATCCCTGAAGGAATCTTTGAGACTAGATTTATATGTCTGTGGAGGGCGGAAGGTAGTAGAAAGCTTCAGTCTCTTCCAGTAATCCTCAGAAGGCGTCCCACACAGTTTGAAAATTCTGTGCAGCTGCTCAACCTATACAAACGAAAGAATTATTGTTTTGAGTAATAGCATTGCAATATAGACTGCACCAAAAGCAATGGAACTGAAAAACTGAACGACAAATGATTTAGTGTTGATTGCTTTTAGCAAGAACCTCTGTCCTTCCTGGCATTATTGGCCTCCCCCTAAACATCTCCGCTAGAAGGCATCCAGCACTCCAGAGATCAATTCCCGCTCCATAATCTGTTGCACCTAACAGTAGCTCAGGAGCCCTGTACCAAAGTGTCACTACTCGGCTGGTGAGGGGACGCTTGTGATCAGGAAAATAGTAATTTGCAAGACCAAAATCAGCAATCTTCAACATCCCATTTTTGTCAATCAGAATGTTTGATCCCTTAATATCACGGTGTAAAACTCCCCGTTCATGACAATGCTGCAAACCTGAAAGCAGTTGATGCATGTAACATTTTATCTGCATCAACAATCTATATCAGAAGCTGAAGAAAAAAAGAAGCTCCATTTTCTGAAATTCCCAAAGGATTAATGGTCCACACAATCTTAACCTGTGGTTCTGTAAGCCTCTCCTCAGGCCGAGTGATGATTCTGGCCAGGTCGGTCTGCATGAATTCGAAAACAAGATAAATGCTGTATTGCATTCTTGATGTTGCCAACCCTTCAAGCTTCAAAATGTTAGGATGGTCCAATGTCTGTAAGATCATGATCTCTCTTGCCATAAACTTCACGCTCTCAGGTTCTGATGTGTCAAAACGGACCTTCTTCAGTGCAACCAGCATCCCGGTCTCCCTGTCACGAGCTTTGTACACGTTGCTATAGGTACCCTCACCAATCTATTCACAGGCAGCACGAGACATTAAACTGTTCAGACAATTTGCTTCTTTCTGGATATCAAAATTCACACTAATTCAAACTCAAACCTATTATCACATGCTAACAGAATCAAGAATTTGTAACTGCTAGATACTTCAACTAGGCCAACTTGGTAAAGTCCCAGAAGACTTGATTGGAAATAGATTTCTAACAACTAACTTAATGTTGTTCAAGTGATGTCTCAGAGGCTACACAGCCAGCAGCATCAAACAACGCTGTTTGGTTTTTCAGGTAATAATTCTGATGAGGGCGCAACAAAAATGATAAACACTTAACACAGATGCCTTGTCAATAAAGAATATAAATAAAATACTGATCAAAAGTTTTTCGCAAGTACCTTGTCAATCTTATCATACGATTCCGCACTTTTTGGGACCAAACCAGCCAGAACATTCTTGGGGACATTATCGACAAGCCATTTAGGCCACCCATCAACCAGCTCATTCTCATTACCAGCTACAAATAACCTTCTCTCAATGTTTTCCCTCCTTTTCTCTCCACAACCACCACCTACTTCTCTTCTTCCACCACCTTCACTCCTAACAACCTTCTTGTTCCTGGGAGGATCAGGCCTAGGTGCCCGACCTGGTTCCTTTTCCATATCATACCTCTGACCAGTGGACCTTCTGTGAGCCACAAACCCCTCTCTTTGTCTGTACTCCTTTTCCATTTTCATCTTCTCAAAGCCCCTGGGTGCTGATCTCAGTGAAGCTTTGGCTTGAGAAGACCCCATGGCTTTGTGGGCACAGACCAGTTTCAGTTTCCAAAGTTTCTATATTCACATGTGCCAGCAGGGAAGAATTACCAGCAAGAACGCAGAGAGGACACTTGGAGAGGACAACGGACAAAGGGAACCAACCAGGAAAAGATGATGTGTCCTGAAAGGATTTGCCGCCCTTGGCCGGCAATGTTTGGAGCTTGCTGCGTGCATGAAACAAATGGGACATTTTCATCACTCATTTATTTATGGGCCCTCAGTCTTGCGTTCTCCGTTGAAATGGAGCCGCACAGACTGGAAATCTATGTGCAATTTTAACGTTTAAAATTATCTCGAGAAATTTTCTAGGGGCTGTCTCCGGACTTCAGGCAAGACAAGCAATGCAGAAATTTTCATCCTTAGAATATGTCCTATTACAGCTGTAGATAACCGGTTAGATATTTGGTGAAAATCTTTTACCATTGACATTTATCAAATAGAGTGGGGGAAAAAAAGTCATTAAATAACAAAAGAAAGGAAAAGCCATAGTTATGCCTAGCGTGAAAGCAGATAAAAGAAATAGCAGCTCCTGCATGGAGCAGTGAGGAGTAAATAAAAGGGTAATTCCAAATCTATTATCCCGAAATTGGACAGCAGGATCTTCACTTGATCGACAGAATCCGACCCTGTGGCATACTCAGTCAGCATCCCAACGGCGAAACCAAACATTGCTCATCTACACGAAAATCCGGAGTACAGTTATTTAAGGCATGTAGATTTGCAGCAGCCTAAGTACAAAGGCTTCTGAGTTCACATAAGTATGACTGATTATAACACAGTAACATGTCGGGCCACATCATCTATTAGTCCAAGTTCAGCAGGAAGCAACCGCTGAAGAGACAAGTCTGTTTACCTATTGCCCAGGAAGCATGAAGAACTGGTAGAAAGGTACAGCAACCAACATAGATAAATTGATCTATCATGGTTGCAGACCAGTATAATGTTGATATGATTAAGGCTCACCAAAGTACCTAGCGCAACAAATTTGCATTTGTCACCAAAAACTCTTTAGCAGTAATTGCTGCAAGGCCAAAGACAGAAGTTACTGTTTTTATCAAACAGAACATGCCTAGAACGGAATTGAAGTATTTCCTCCAGTTGAAACAATACTCAGTGAAAAACTAGACAGGCATCTGCACAGCTTCCACGATGCTAACAATGTGATGGCTCCCATCAAGCTTTTCATTTCTTCTAAAGATTTTTGCCGATGGAAAACGGATGAGCAGTACCGCACAAGGTAACTACTGCTATATATACAGCCTTCAAACGCAATGGCCTCCCAAAGTTCAAGCTGCACCTAATGATTGTGTAATTTGACAAGAAGATGATCAATAGCAAGTCATACTAAATCCTTTCTAAAAAAATGGGGACTCAATCATCAACAGTGGAAAGCCCGAGTTCCCAATAACATGGCGATGTTCTTTTGCTTTAATGTTGGCTATGGAATTAATGAGCATCTGAAGACCAATTTGACTTCGACTACTGGTGTTCTATCGTGCTACAACAACCAATGTACGTCAAAGTAGCATCAAGCAGAAAGTCACCATGAAGTGACTTGAAGCAAGAAACCAGCTACAGTTTTTTCTACACTACCACAAAATTTCTGCTTAATCATTCGTTCATATAAGTTTCGAGTCATGAGAGCAAACCCGCTTCGATAAGCGTCATGAAGCAAATTCTGTCCAACAATTTTGTAAGAAGTCTAGAAAAAGAAGGAACACTTGTCACCTTCCATTAGCAATCTCATTCTTGGCAAGGAAGCCAAGGAAAGGGCCTTGATTTGACTCCTCAATCTTCTTGCGCTTAAAGTAGTCCTGCAACTCCTTGGCCATCTGCCTATGAAATTCCAGAGTGATCACGCCCTTGTCCACCCCAGAAACAGGCTTGGAGGCCAGCTGCGTCATGGCCATGAAAGAAGAAGGAGAGGAGGGACAGGGTTAATGGTAGTTGACAGAGATGGCTCTCTGAAGGGAGGAGCCAGGGGTCTCCTTTAGTGCTCATGAAAAAATGAGCAACCATATGAATGCACTATTAAGCAGATCAACTCAAGTGGACTTGCTTCGAGGGTCTCTACCCATGCAATAACATTTTTATTCTTTTGCATACTGGATGAACATTTTTAAAACAAAACAATGCTTGTTTCTTTCTCCTCTTACCACCAAGAAGTCATTTCTCACTGCTACCAAATTTGGCTCTTCTAACACCAATAAATATCCTCTGGCACCCCAAAACACTGATGCACCTTTGACTTAACTATTGATGGAATACTCCACCATTGAGTCTTTCCGGACCTTCCATTATCTCCTTTATGCCCTTTTATCTTCCTTTGCAAGGACTGAGGCCATAATTGAAGATTCATTCAGCCACTTATGGCCACCCCTCCTTCCACCCGAAACATCAGACTGTCACAGTAATCAAAGTACAAACCTTTTTGTCTAAAACAAGCAGCGTCAACAATGGTTTGTCTACAAGAATCGAGTAGCAAAAAAATATAACACAATACTTACGATGAAAAATGGACAGTGGAGTCGGCAACCAAGAAAATGTGAGAAAACCAAATGAAGCCTATCATTTGAAAAGAAAAAAAAAATACAAAACTGGAACCCCCGATCTGATATAGACAGAATTCGTCTGTCTGAAAAAATGGAGATGCTGATAATTGTTCATCCCTGTGCTTGCATCTGCAGTAGACTCAAGAGCTCGTTTTGTTTTTCTTTCAGAACTCGGTTTGACAAATGGTGCAGGCAGCCCATTGATGGGGAGATCATTTTATGATGATCCCAGAACTCAAGATCATGAACAAACTACATAATTGTACATGAACAACTCTTCACATTTCCATTCTCAAATTCATCATCCGATCCATCGATCTCACTGTAACAAACAACATTCGCATATCAGCAACAGAAGGCAGTGACATCCGTTTGTTGTGAATCAAAGCAAACAAGGAAGAGAAGAATAAGAGGAGAATAATGAAGCAAGCAATATTTTATCTTCATTGTCGCAAAGCAAAGCTATGAAGAGAGCAGATGCGCTAGAAGAACAAGAAAATTACTTGACAAGACTTCTATGTCACAAGAGGGCAGAAATCTGATGTCAATACAAGCATGCCATACAGCAAAACTTGCAAGGGCAAACATGACAAAATCATCCACAGCTAAATCACATTGACATGGAACATCAATTAATCTGTGTCTAACTAGCCATATGAAAAGTGTGCTTAAGGTGCGTTGCATCCAAGGTTCCAGGTGTGAAGCCCAAGTAGCCTAGCCTCTTTTCACCAGGAGAGCAAGGTCAAGAGCTACTCTTTGGGCGTGACTTAGTTTGCATCACGCAAATAGAAAAATGTAAAAAATAAAAATCTAGAGAAAAAGATGTAACAAAAGTTTGCTACCCAATTACGTAAAGCCAATAAAGAGAAGAAAATATGACATATTTTTCTTAGGTCAGTGTTGGTCTTTCTTCCTGAATGTTCGTGATTATTTCATTATTTGATATTTTGGTCATTGTTAATAGATTTGCACCGCAAGTCATCAAATTGCATGACTAAGCTAGTGCTTAGTACTTTGCACATTGGGATACTTTCCTCCTTGGTGCAAATCTTCTCAGAACACTGGTTTAGCATCTTGCACAAGTGAAATAACAAACTTAATTGAAGGGAAAAAAACCAAGCAACAAGCATCTCCAAATGTCAATAGAAAGGAAAAGATTGCCAAACAAGTCTAATCCTGAAATTTTTCCAGAAGCTTTTTACTTCTCGTTTAGAAGTTGAACGATACTTTTTTTTATGAAAGGAAGTTGAATAGCATGCATGAATTCCTCTACAGAAATATGGTGAATTCCATGAGTTATATGCTAGTCTGGTTCATCCAGATTCCAGATGCATATCAGAGTACATGCACTTTGTGTTCACTTCTTTTTATCTTAGTCTTGCTAGTGGTCCTTATTAAAACCTAATTAAAAGCATATACATGCCTCTCCAGCTTATAAGAATCATATTTTGTCATCTAAAATAAAGAAAAAACACAAAATTTTGAGTCTCCTAATGTACCATTTCTGGATCCAATGGGACCTAGGCAAGAATCAGGGTTTATGCTAGATTAACATGGACATGGTTCAAATGGCTCTCAGAGAATAAATATTCAGTCTTCCTGAGCAAGTGTGCATGTATCCTGAAGATTATATGTTGTTTGCATTGGCAAATAAACATTTAAAGAGCATGTAGGCCATGTGTCCATGCGCATATGTGTAGGTATCCATTAAAAGAAAATCTTTATTTATCAGAAATTTTCTAACAAGAGTAGTATGCCTGAGTACTCCTAGATCAGAAATTTTCTAACATAAGTAGTATGCCTGACGACTCCTAATTCTATAGAACATTTTAAGTTTGCAAACCACAACTGGTAGAGAGCATGATCAACTGTAGTCAGGCTAAGCGAGCATGATCGACTGTAGTCAGGCTAACAGGCAAAGTTTATGACCAACTCATGATGAGTGACTGAAGCCAAAGCTACAGCAAACAAGAATGCTACAAGAACCAAAACCAGATGTAAGAATAAATTTATGTCACATCAGACATGATTATAAGTTGTTGCTTGTGATACGGTCTCATACCTTGGTTCAAATTCTCTGATCTCCACAAGTTCATTACCACAATCATCCATCCACTGCACTTTCCTTCTGTCTGCATGGCCAGGGTCCTCAATCTCCTTTTCTCCTGACACCTCAAGCACATCAATATTCTTAACCAGTGATGAATCGTCATTTGAAGGCTTCTTCAAGCTACTCTTAAGAGCAAACTTTCTTGCATTAATATTGCCATCATCAAGATCAGGTACAACGCCTGTGTGTTCGTCAGAATCAAGAGGCCCAGGCAAGGAATCCTGCTGTCTTGTAGGGCCTACCCTAAGATCAGATGGGCTATCAAGTCCAGCAGAAGTGCGGCCAAAGCAAACAAAGGAGGCGCACCCGCGAGAGAACCTGTTCTTAATGGAAGCCAGCTGGAGTTCAGGATCAGTGTCTTGGTCCACCAACTGGTAATGGTTCCAAGGTGCAACTCTCATGGGCCTGTCCTCATTCTTCTGCCCTAAGAGAAGAAGGGTCAGGCCCTTGCTATACCCAGAAGCTGAAGCAGAGAAGAACCCTCCTCCTTCTACTGCAAATAACATCAGTGCTGCTCATCTGAGCACCCAGAATGCAGCTACTGTGCAGTTCTTTCTGTTCATGAAAACTGACTCCACAATCCTTTCATTCCACATATGCATCACAAACAGACAGATTATCATATTTGTAAACTATCAAATGGCGGAAGAAGAACAAAGTATTGAGCTCATTATGGAACAGCTGAACCTTGAAAATATCCATCTATGCAAACCAACGAAATCAAACCCTCACAGCTTCCAGTATTAGTTAGGGTTGGTAATGACATTGTTAGTTGCCTAAACATATTGGAAAAATCATCGCAGAGTGCAGACTGCGTTTGAATTTATCAAAGAACTAATATTATGTTATTGGAGACCCTTGAAGAAAAGCAAACGCCATAAATATCCAAGAGCAACAAATCCAAACAAACAGAAACCGCAATAGAGAAACAGCAAAGAAAAGATTCCTTGGCTCAAGTCTGTACAACAAACAGCTTCCAAAGTAAACTCATTACATCAAAATCTATCACCAATCAGACATAGATAACGAACAAGATTAATTCAAGAGAATACGACAAAATCAAGGGAAGAGAACGGAGATCTCTCTACTTAAGAGTTACTACAAATCATCAACTTCTGTTAACATGCATTAGTTGGGAGAGCTCGCTCATAGAGACAGAAGCAACAGAAAGAAGAAAATGCACAAAAAGTTGGCACTGCCAGCACAGAGTTGAACTCAAAATCTTACTCGCAAGTAATGTTGCGGCGATCGGAGGATTAGATACAATAATGCGCGAGAACTGCTAGAATGCGACGGCGAAGATCTGACGAGAGAGAGGAGGGGAACTAAATCGGTGGCGCAGGCACGACGGATCAGCCGCAAATGCAGGTGCTGATCGGGCAGGAAGAAGAGAAACTTGCGAAATAATGCAGGAAAAATTAGAAGGTAAAGGAAGACGAGGAATATTATATTAATAAAAAAAACTACTCAATAAAGTTAATGCTTTATATTCTGAGTTTACTTCTGGTTCGAATTATTTAAAGTGAGGGACAGGGACAGGGACAGTGACACTCATGGCGCATGATAGTGATGTATGTCTTTCTTATATATTTTTTTGTCACTTTTTTTCAGAAAAAAAATTGTTTCTTTTATACTGATCTTTTCTTCTCCTTCTTCTTTATGTTGTCTATGTTAAACTTATGTCCACAGCTGTACATGTACCGCATCTTTTTCATTCTGGTAACTACACAAACTAGAAATCTGAATTAGCATTTCGTTAAAATCACCAGTAGAACTATTTCTTCCTAATTTCTTCAATTTATTCAATGATTTCTTTCCAATTTCTTCAACGATTTCCTTCAAAACAAACAGTAGAACCAATTCCAACACTGATCAGAAACTCAAAAAATCAGAAATGGAATCCTCCGATAAAGTCCAATCAACTTTTTCTCCAGTCTCAAACACCTACTTCTTTTTCTCTCATATATCTCTCTCTCCAAATTTATCGTCCTCAGGCATTATTGAGCAAGACTCATAACTGTCTATTAAAGGATATTTTCTTATTTAATTTTATATAATATTTTTATTGACATATTAATCACTTTTCATATATATTTTTCATTGACATATCTCATACTTTTTATATATATTAGGTAAAAAATTTCACTTCAATTTTTATTGACACAACTCATGCATTTTCATATGTTGTTTTCATTTTCATTTAAACTCCAATACATCATTCACATCAAAATTTTGATTACCTAAGAATTTTTCCTCAACATATATTGCATTTTTCATATTAGGCTAATAAATATTTCTGAATTATAGAACAAGTTATTGAGTTCATTGTATCTATTTTTTTCATTGACAGATTTGAATTTTACATTGACACATTGCACATTTTCCGTTAGTCACCATGACATTTTTTTACGGACAGTGGTAAATTTGTTCTAACAGAAAATATAGATTGTAAATTTGAAATTAAAACAAAAGTTTGATGGCAAAATTGCTTTATAACAAAACTTTTCTCCTAAAATTTATATTGGTTGGCAAAAAGAATATTTTGCACATGACTCATTCTTTTCCTTCAATTCCCACAATCGAGGGTATGATTGGGTTTGGCGGTTGTTAAAGGCGATGCTGAGCTACACAGAAGGGGAAGGATGCCAATGATGATCCTCTGAGCTAGTAAGATATACGATCAGATGGAAGGAACTGCAAGTTTAGTTCCACTTCTTCAGATTAATTTTTAGGGGGGAAAATCAGAAAATGGTTATAGTATAGGGTTGGTGAAGACGATTGGAAGAGAGTGAACATTAATGAGTAGCGGATGTAATAAAAAGAAGCTGAATAAACACACTAGGAATAAAAAAAAATTAAAGTATGTGTAACATTGGAAGTAAATATTCCTATCCATCATAGACATATAGAAATAGTACTTCCTCTTCTTCAGATTCAGAATGCATTTTAAAATGTAGTAATTAAAAATTGTTTACTCTTTTATACCATCATTAAATTTAAAATTTCTGAAATTAATACATTGTAGAATGAATTTCAAATGTTAATTATACAATAAGAATAGTTTAAATTTTATTTTCATATTTGGGGTGCCATCTCATCCTTTTATGCCACATCACACAGCCGGCCTCCTCTCTACCAACGAGTCCGGCTTCCTTAGAGGCCGGTGGCGGTTTATCTTCTCATACATTCAAAGAATAAAGGTAATGTGTCCTTCGATAATGGAAGACGTCGTCGTCGATTTTCATTTTCAAAGGAGTTGTGCTTGGCTCCCCTTCTTACTTGGTAGATTAGCGATCCTTTTTCAGCTTTTATTCCTAAATTCCAGTGAAGATTTCAGTTTTTTAGCTTGTTTTGTAATTTCCTGTTCTTTACTTTGTTAAACTGCTAAGATTAGAAATTTTCTAAGCTGTCTCATTTCAGCGATGGCTTTCCCTTTGGTTGAAACTGGAAGAGCACATGCAACAGTAGTAGAATTAGGATTTTTGGTTCAGGAGACAAGCCCGGAGGAGAGTTGACGGAGCCCGGAGAATAGGGACAGCATTGAGACGAGACGAAGGTGGAGGTTGGGACTAAGTCGTACTAATTTAAAGATAAGAAAGCAACTCGTACAAGTTGAAAAAGTTGGAGAACTAATGATGCATTTGGGTTATGTTAGAATATCTGTTTAAAGCTAAAGAAAATAATTACTCATTTGATCCCTACTTTATTTAACATCTACCTTACTGACCCTATCTTTATATTCTTTCATCATTTTAGGGGATAAAAATGCATATTTAATTTTTAATTTTACTTGAATTAACTATATTTAAATCTTTCCAAAATTTCAGTGGCAGCGCTGCAGTGGCGCATGGTCCACCACTACTCCGCACATTAAGCGGAATGGTATGCGCTTCAGCAAGCTACACCCACATCTTGGATTCAAGACACCCATTCCATTCTTCTTAAAAACCCATAATTCTTAGTATGTACAAAAATTCTAAGTAGCAAAATAAAAAATACTGCCAAAAAAAAAAAAGTATGACAAATGTAACAGCATTATTTTCAGATAGTACAATCTATACATATATAGCTTAGGATTGCAAGGATAGATATAATTTTTAACGTGTCATGTTTCGTATGGTAATAGCTTTCTGTTATTTTTCTTCTGTATGATAAATCTTAGGGTACATAGCTAATTACATTGATTGTGTTTGATTTTTATTTTCATTTTATTTGAAAACCCAGTAAATTTAAAAAATGAGTTATTCATAATTATTTGGATATATAAGGTCAATCTATATATCATTAAAATTTTATATTTAAAGAAGTCAAAAAAATATTGTTTAAACATTTTTTAAAAAAAATTATGTTTTTTTCTTGATTTTAGTTAATTGGTTGGGTAAAAAATCAATTAATTTGTAAAAAAATTATATTCAAATAACTAGTAATTTAATAGAATATTAATTTTGAAATGAAATTTGTTCTAAACAAAAAAATAACAAAATTTAAATAATGATGAATCTATGCATGTTGCTGACTCCTGGTTGATCAACAAAAAGAAAACTGCGCCCACCATCGTCAATCTCAGCCTTCAAGCTTTGCCTCAGAATAACAGGGCTAAAGAACGAATTAAAAGTAGCCTTCGCCGCAAGCGTCAATTTTGAGTCTTTGACCACAAAAGAACCCCTTGCGAAACCCGACGATCTTTTTAACACTTGCCCAAGTATTTTTTAAGACTTGCCTAATCTTGCTCTGGCCACATCAGACCTCACTTAGAGAGGAAACTCTCAAAAAAATTTATTTCCCTATTCACAAAACTCAAACTGAGTTTTGCCTGTGCCCCTCTAGTCGTTTAGATATCTTTATTATTAATAGGGTGTAGCGCCGGGCATTAGGTTTGGATATTACAGTTTGAATATGCATGCAAACCAGTACTCCTTCTCAAATTCATTAGGGAATTCTCTTTTACCATTGTAAATCAGCCCTTAAGGCCGAGCTCCGTGCGATCTTTGGGGTCTTATTTCTAGCATCTGATCATCATCTCCCCTTTGTTATGTTGCTAACTAATTACTTATAAGTTTTGCAGCTTTTGTTAGAAGGATTTGCTCCAGATCTGTCTCTTTGTCCAGTCATTTGTTAAACCCAGATGTAGATGCATGTAGAAATTATGAGGGTCTATGGACCCCTCTTTTCTTAGAAAAATGTTGGTAAGAAGTGTATGATTAAGTATTTCGACTCCTTTAAATTTTTTATGAGTTCTTTTAAATTTTTCAATGGACCCGCATAATTTTTATAAGGGGAATGCTAGCAACAGCCGTTTTAACCGACGCTTCAACAGCCATTGCTTATCATCATAACACGTAGCAAAGCTTTTCTCATGAAAAATTGTAACTGGGTAATGGGGGTTGAATTGTACGAATCTCCTATTTTCTTTCTCTCTCTCTCTAGCCAATGTCATTGTCTTGCGAGTTTATAAAATTTTAATAAAAATTTATCATTATATTATTACAAATATGTAATATTGATTTTCTAATAATATTAATTTTTTATAAAAATAAAAATATAATAAAATATTTTATATTAATTTAAAAAAATTAAATGATTTTAGATTAATTTTACTTAAACTAAAACAAACTAAATCTAAAAGTCTTTAGTTAGAGGAGTTAGTATTTAATATTGGCATGAGCATTCCCAACCCTTTGGCCTTATGACTAATTGACTAAAGGTCTAGATAAATATGGTGGAGGTTGGTATTCAAACCTTTGGTCTCACAATTCCATCATATAATGTCTAATGCCATTTCGGATGTGTTCCAAGTCTCGAAAAATGAGATTTCCCCCTTTCCCTATATATGTATATCTTTTAGTCCTTATACGGTTATACCTTGTGTAAATGCTTCTGATTAACCAAAAATAAAAAAATATTAGCATGAGTGGATAAAAAATTATAAATTATTCGTTTCTATTATCAGCTATTATGTAAAAAGATGCATAATAAATTTAAATAGTCATAATTGTTCCTAATTTCTTAAATAAATTTAGAAACCCAAAAAAGGAACATTTTCATATGGGGTACTTAAAAATTCTAATTATCAACCCTTAATTAGGAATTAGGATCTATAAGAATGCATAAAACTAATAAAAAATATAAGAGTTTGTTTTTTTTTCAAAAAAAAAATTATTATATGTATTTGAATATCTTTATTTCCAATTAAGGACATTAAAAAATTCTTTTTTGTGCTATAAGAAAAAGAGTGCTTTTAAAAAATTTTGTACAACAAAAAAATTAATCAATTTTCAATGTTATTACAAATATGAAGTTCCTTAGTGATCTACATGACAGTGAAAATTCAAAATTGAACATATTTAATTGCAAGATGTCCAGTTGGAATATTTCTTTTATTTTATCATCTTAAACTATAGGTTTTTTTCATCATCAGGGAGGTAAATAGAGAAAGAAAAAAAAAAAGAAATAGTATATAAAAGAGTCCCCACGCTCATTGTGCACAGGCATTGTGAAGTCTAGTGGGAGAATGAGACAATGAAAAGGAAAAATCAGAATTTATAAAGGAATATTGAACATTATATGGAAGAATGGAGAGGCTAAATGTTCGAATACCAACCTCTACCATATTTACTTGGACCTCTAGCCCATTAGTCATTAAGTAAAAGGGATGGGGATGCTCATGCCAACATTAAATGCTAACTCCTGTAACTAAAAACTTTTGGATTTAGTTAGTTTTAGTTTAAGTAAAATTAATATAAAATAATTTATTTTTTAAAACTAATACAAAATAATTTATTTTATTTTTATTTTTATCAAAAATTAATATTATTCAAAAATTAATGTTACATATTTGTAATAATATAATGATAAATTTTTATTAAAATTTTACAAACTCACAAGACAATGACATTGGCTAGAGAGAGAGAAAGAACAGGAGATCCACGCAATTAAACCCCCTTACCCGGTTACAATTTTTTGTGCGAAAAAGTTTACCACATGTCACGATGATAAACGTCGACTGTTGAAGCGCCGGTTAAAACGGCTACTGCTACCATCCCCCTTTTTATAATATCTAATAGAACAAAATAATATACCCCACTTACCTTAAGAAATATAGAAAATGAGTCAGTTTCTTCTTTCAACTAACAATTAAAATAATGGAAAAACTTTTATACTAGTCCTTTAACTTTCACATATTTTTCTATCTAGAGTTGGAACTTTTTTCTCTAATTCAAAGGAAAAATTGGGCACAAGATGAAGTTAATAAACTAAATAGAATATATATATATATATATATAAGAACTAAAGGAGATTTTTATCTCTTACATTATATAAAACATAAATATCTCGCTTATCTTTTTCAAAGTTTATATATATTTTTAGTTATTCGACCAATGACAGAAAAAAATATGTTAACTTAGAGCATTTTTCAAATTTTATTCTAATTATTTTATCATTACATTATATTATAGTATATGTGAAATTATAAGTTTTGTTATTTAATGTTAGGGTTTAATAATATATATGTATTCGGACCCCACTTTGTAAAAGTCTTAGATCCGTCAATAGACAAACCTTGCTTATTCTAGAATCGTTTCAACGATGCTTGGTGATTATGGTACCCAAACACAGGGCTATGATTGCTCATTAGCTGATAGCTTCTTTTCTCCCTTAATTATATCTCATCATTTGTATGTTTATTCTGATTATAAATAATAAAAAAAAAAAACTCATGTTGAGACATTATTTAAAGAAGGAGATGCTCATTCACACTACTACCTGGTAACTTAACTGAAATTTCTAAATGGATATCAAGAAGATGAGAATTATAAGATTTTATCAAGTCTAAGAGGTCTCTTTTTTTTTCCTTCTTTCCAAATCAAAAATCAAACCAAAGCCTATTAAATAAACAGTAGGCCCTGTTGTTTTTTTTATATATAAAAAAACTATAAGGAATGGAATTGTTTGATTTTCTTTACCTTCATATGATATATATATTTTAACCTGCGTAAGTGTGGAGTTGAGTTATAAACTGTGGCCATCAGTCCCATCCTCTTCGACCCTCTCCATCTTGGTTTGTCATTTGCGTGAGGAGATCTAAACAACGCCTTCTCACTCATCATCACCATCTCCAACGCCCAAAGTAAAAGTAGCCCCTTATGTGCTTTAGCTCATTGATTCGTTCCAATTTCCAAGTACATCGTTTTCCTGTTAACTCTTTTCATTGATTTAAGTATACGAGTCTTTGCAAATACACCAACCTATCTCACAGTTTATAGTTTTAGCACAAGGTATTCAATACTCTCGTTAAATATACCGTACCAAGTAAATTATAAATATACTGTATGATATATCTCATCATAAATTGATGTTAATTTTGTAAAAAATATATATATATTAGAATACTATTTCAAGTTGAATTACATTAAATATAATTTTTTTTACATATTTTATAGACATTCTAATTATTTTCAGTATAATTTCTCTAATATAAATAAAATATATATGAAAATCAATACTTTTGTATGAAAACACATAAACGATGGAATATATAGAAAAAATAATTGTTATTTAGCAAAAAGTTTAATTTATTGATACAGAAGCTGGGATACCCTGCTTGGCTAATGTTGGACTTGAGCACGTTCTTTAATTCCGCACCAAATTGTGAAATTTCGTGCGGTATTTTGTCTACTGCAAAAATGTGATATAATGTACAAAAGTTTTCACAATTCATCATTATTTTGTTTTGTACACTGAGGTATTTTGCACAGTAATGTGCTTTTTGTGCATTTTTCCAATTTATTGCATTATACAAAATGATATGTACTGTAGCATTTGGTTACCATGGTATATCGGTGAGTTATTTTTTTTTTCATTTTACATCAAAGTAATGGCATAGCCATGAATTTAGGGTTGATGATGTGAAATTAGTCCTTAATTTTTTTTTTGTTGCTTGATAGTTTTCAACAACTTTTTACTTATATTAAGTTTGTTGTCATCTCTGGCCAATAAACACCATTTACCAATTAATGTTTTTTGAAACTAAAAAAAATTAAATCAATATTTATGTAAAAAAATATGTGTATTGATTATATTTTATTATTTTATATATGTACATATATATATATATATGATATTTTGATACAGTGGTGTAGCTAGCGAGGTGTGAAGAGATCATGTGGCGGCTCCCCTTACAATTTTGAAAAAAATAAACTATAGGGTATATTAGTAAATATATATTTACAAAAAAAATAATAATTTTATCAAATTTTGTTTCTCAACATTTATATAGGATATTTTTTGTTCACAACAATTTTAGAGTAATTTACTTATAACATAATAAGGAAGGGCGGAACTCCCGAAAAGTTTATAATTTATAAAATTTATTTTAGTTTTTCACTCAACTTTTATGTAGAAAAAAATATCATCAAACAATTTTTGATACATAAAAATGGCTTGAATTAATAGATTTATTTTACTTCTCAAATGCCAAATTCATTTCTTAATCAATATAAAGGCATATATGATAAATCTTTTGCACCATATTCTATATTTTTCACTTAATATTTTTAAAAAACTCCATACCTTTTTTTATCAAGTTGTTATATAAGATATTAGTATACTATTATTTATTATCTTTCTAATTAGCAACCAAAAATTTTTAAGCGTTACAATTTTTTCTTATATCACAAACATTGTAATAAGCATTTACCACAAATTTTTTTTTTATTATTATTTTAATGAAGTAGAATTACCACATATTATTACCAAGTATATTGTGCCAAAAATCCATAACCTTCATTCTTGCTGTAAATCCATCTCAAACATATTTTTTTGTGTGCTTGATAATGATGATCCATGACTTCTGCTGAGAATTATAAATTAACTCTTTTATTATATTTTACCAAATTTTTAAAAAATTTTATAACAGTCCTATACTTAGTTAATGTTTTTACAAATTTAGCCATTAATTTTTGTTTCTATATAAATAAGACCTTTATATGATTAAAATATATGTGATAAAATTTTTATTGAAATTCTTGTCAGACCTATTGACCAAAGATGACAACAGACTCAATACAAATAAAAAGTTGTTGAAAACTATCAACCAACAAATAAAAAAATTAGGGACTAATTTTGCATCATCAATCCTAAATTCATGGCTATATCGCTGCTTTGATGTAAAATGAAAAAAAGCAATTCATCGATGTACCACGGTAACCAAATGATACAGTACATATCATTTTGTATAATGTAGTAAATTAAAAAAAAAATACACAAAAAGCACATTACTGTACGAAATACCTCAGTGTACAAAACAAAATAATGATAAATTGTGAGAACTTTTGTACAATATATCACATTTTTGCGCACGAAATTTCACAATTTGGTGCGGAATTAAAGAACGTGCTCAAGTCCAACATTAGCCAAGCAGGGTATCCCAGCTTCTGCCTCATCATCAAATATCCAACACTTAATGCCAGATTAGTGGGGATCCATCTCCTACTATTGTCATTCAATAGAAGCTCTCGATTCAATCATACAATTTTATTTACTTATGTATGTATTTATTTTTTTGGGATATGTGATTTGTTGAAAGCAAGGCCGTCGAATTAAAAAACTGTCCGAAGCTCCTTTTCACGTGTTGGGTGTTCCACAAGATGCACTACATAGCCCGAAATCTATTTGGAACTTACAAATAGTCCAACTGAAACTTCTCACCTCAAAGTGAAATTCCGAAGAGAGGGCGGTTCTACAGCTATTGGGTGGTGGGGCCAAGAAAGGCCTTTATTCGGTCAGGTGTGGAGGCGCAAGTCGTGAGAAACCAAGTGATAGAGGGAATGACATCAATCATTTTCGTAGTCCCTGCTTGGGCTAACAAAAGGCATGGGATTCTATTTAATCAGTCCATGTTGCAAGAAATTTTGGCAACTTTGCTGGTGGGTAAGGGGGTTGCCCTTTCGCCTCGTGTCAATACAAGCAACCAACATGAATTGAGAGGCAGGCCCTATCTCAGCTTCCGACGCTTGGATTTGATTGGGCCCTATCACGTCCTTTCAAGCTCTCCCATCACTTGCTCACCAATTTGGTTCATCAATTAGGGCGCAGCTTTCACCAATCAATACCCCAAAATATCCACCAACAATTGCTATTGCTTACTAAATCCAACTTAAATGGGAATACGGTAGCATTAGCGGGGCAATACCTACTCTTTCAATATCCATTTGTTCAATACTTATCTGAATCCATTTACTATTTCTAATCAATGAGAGCACAAGGAGCCATCTTATTTTTCTTTTAGGTTAAAAATATGTCAAACTGGCTCATATATTTGTAATGCAGCATGGGAAAATATCACTTCTATTAAAGCAACACTTTTTTGGTCTCCCCTTAAATGACACGAGTTCCACAAAATTCTTGCAAAAATGCCACTTCTCTCGTAAACAAAAAGTGTCCGCCTAATAGAGTTGCACCTGACCAAGAAGGAAATCTAAGGTCCAGATCCTTGAATAGAAACAAATATTGTAGTACATAACAATGCGTTAGATTCAGATGAATTACAGACGTTTGTAGAATTCATTCGTTCCTAACGGACTCCTCTAATAAAAAATTTGTAGTCAACTATGTAGGGGGTTGGGGTGGGGGGCAAAATCAAAGTATCAAATAAGAGCAATATTAAACAATCAGTTACAACCTTAAAGTTGTGTAGTCAGCAAATAGCTTTACACAATGACATGAAGATACCGATAGTAATGGCCAAAAGAGGACAATTTACGGATTATATAAAGGTAATTGTGCTTGTCGCAGCGTTACCTTATCCCATGCAAACACGCACACACACCAGAATACCTTTCAACAACGCACCTGCATCGTCTGTTTATTCTTGTATGAAGAACTTCAGTTTCCGGAACAGCAACATACACATCTGCAATTCAGGATTTCTAGCAGGATGTCTCCAGGAAGGGCCAGCAGCACACAATTCAAAGAGATCATGTCTTAGCATAGTTTTAGAAAGGGGACTCATGAGCAGGACTCTCAGCATGCATGTCCATGGAGGTATCATTGGAACTTAGAGAATTAGATTCCCGATTCTGCTGCTGAAGGAAGCTGCCTTCGTTACTCCGGGTTACATTTCCTGATTGTGGACCACCATTTGGATAGTAGCCCCCCTGAGGGATGTGATAGTGCTGAAGACTTCTACGGATAGGGCTAGATAGAGCATTCGAGAAAACTGAATTCTTGGGCTGCTGATCACACTGATCAAGACGAGTTCCCTGAACACCAGTTTGACCAGATGTTCCCGAAGAGACCACAAGGCTAGAGTTTGAAAATTGCATTGGCGGCTGTGGATGTGGATGCTGAGTTGCCACTCTGGGTGACATGGATGGCTCTTCTCCATAATACTCTAGCTCATTCTGCAAGGACGTTTTAAATGATATTTAGGTTCCATGATGGAAAAAGAAAACATCCCAGACATTAAAGGGCCAAAATAATCGAAATTGAAAGATTCAGGTTCTTAAAGAATAGCAGCCAGTGGTATCACACTTCCAGTATAAAAAATTATTACTGCCTTCTTCCCTGTGAATATCAGATGCGGTGGCATAATCAAACACAAAAGTCAGATCATAAAATGAATTTAAAGATTACTGTTTTCCATTTTACCAACATTCTGCTCAAGTCATAATTGATTGTTAAATTTGCACAGGATTAGCATCAAGTCTTTTGGTTTCAGACAAACGTTCAAGCAAGACTCATGAGACCGACATAAGACATGAGAATGTAGTACTTGAAATCAGACAAGGAATCGCTATTAATCTCTCATTTCACTAGTTCATACAACATAGTAAGCAACCACAACGAAGCTGAATATACATAAATGCTGGAGATAAGCCAACATAAGTAAGAACAAACAGTAAATAAATTCCAAACATGAAATTTGTTCTCTCGATTAAAATTCACTTTGAATGTCAAAAAATAAATGCTGTCCCCATTTCTGTTGAAAGCAAAGATAAAAAGAACTTTATGTAGTTATAGGCTTATAGCAACCAATCCACCTCACAGAACGTGCAAGAATTTTATTATTATTATTATTATTATTGTCTAGTGAGGTCAACAACATGTTATTGAACCATAACTGAATTTAACACATAAATAGTTCATTCACAGAAAACAACTAGACGATCCACTAAAGAAGAGGAGAAGTACTTGGATCTATGGATCACAGAACATATTTTGGTGTTTAGACTTCAGAGTAGAAGAGAACTGTGACCCAGTATTTCTAAGGAATTATAGGCTTTTCAACCATTTTGACACACAAGATGAACAACACAGAGAGAGAGAGAGCTTACATTTTAACAAATTTTCTATAACTTTATGGGGCTCAAGTTTTACTTTGAATCAATTTAATTATCAAACTGGACCACTAGACTTCAAGCTATAATACTGAAAAATAAAAACTTCCTAGAGCTCATTTCTGACAAAGCATCCTGAAGAAATCCATGACACTTTTCCATACAGAGACAGGGGAAGAACCGTCCAGACAAATTTCTTGGACACAGCAACAGAAAAAATTCAAGTAACATAGATCAAATGGGCCAATGCAATAGAACCACCAGTGCGTTATAGGCACTAATGTTTGTGGCAGTACAATCACATACACGTAAAAAAAGAAAAGGCATCTACTTCAAGTCTAACACAAGGATTCAGTAGTGGTCTCACATTCTATCAACTAATCACAGAATACGTCACAGGCACAAAATTGTTTGGATCTTGAAGTCAGAACTGATCTCAGACAGGGGGGATAGGGTAAGATTCTTCTTCAGGCTGGACTTTTTGGTTTTGGTTTATGGATCCTGCTTGTGGCTTTAGGGCAACGTCCGAATCTTACTCCTTTTAATTACACAGAATCCTAGTTCAGACTGAGGTTTAATTTAACCATGATTGGAACATGATCAATAAGATATAGAACACAGAACCTCAGAAGCATCAGTGAGCATCACTTATATGTTTAAATTGCAACACAATACTTGATACAAGCATAAAGGATCTAAAACTTCTAAATAACACTCAAGTCTATTGCTATTACAGTGCATTCTTGTATACAACCAATGTTGAAATTCTGATACATTTAGGATACAAAATCCTATTTTGCTAAATTCAGTAACTTTACCAGGGGGAGACAACTCAAAAACCAGAACAGAGGGGACAAGGAAGCAAGGAGAGAGAGAGAGAGAGAGAGAGAGAGCAAGAGAGATTAGAGTGCCTCCAGTTCTTGAAATCACGTGCAACTTTTGACTAACCATAGCCAAGTCAAGACTAAGGCCTGAAGCAGGAAAATTCTAAGTGCTCGTTCAAGCTCACAGCTCAGCACCTCAAAAAGTTAGATGTACGCTGAATTAGAGCTTGGACACTAGGAACAGCCTTCACACACAGCAACTTTTTTTAAAACCTTAGGATGCTGCTGCTTGCATGCTCCATCAGAAGCCCGAAACACTTAACCTATCTGTTAGCAGCTATCTCAGACCAATTGAGAGATCTAAAAACACGTTCTCTTTGGTTATAATAGAGTGACTAATGTTGCTTTAAAAAAAAGTAACTGTTTGAAGTACATTTCTAAAAGCAATGACTCAAACAAATAAGTTTCCACATGTATCACCAGAATTTAAGCAGATTCTTGTTATCATGAATAAGAGGTGCTCCTTCAAGTAGCCAAACCACTATAAAAAATAAGAAAAATAATCATTTGAAACCTGAAGGTAATTGATGATGTCCATTGTTGCAACTCTTGATCCTGCCTCCTGTTGCCGCAATATCCACTGATAAAGTTTTTCCTACAATCATGCAATAGACACAAAATTAAACTACTGTCCAGATACAAGTGCTCTACAACCTAATGAATAAGAGCTCCAGAGAAAAAGGTTATAATCTATTCTCGATAAGAACTGAGTTTCAAATTCATATGGAGAATTCCACACCAGAACTTTTTTGGAAGACAGGAAGCAGAAGGCATTCTGCTTCTACAGCAACAAAAAGGAACTCCTCAACAAACAAGTAGTTGGTAGACAAGTTCTTTAATTGGTAAATGAAGGATTAATTGCATGAGCTGTTAACTCAAAAGCCAGCCACAAGACAAACTCATGAAAATATCAGCATTGTGATTCCTCCTCCAGCTAATACATCCTTGGTACAGAATATCAGCAAGTATATTTTTCTTTACCACAACTACCACATTTTTCTTTTCAGAAATTTCATGCTTAGCTTGAAAAAGGGGGAAAAACTACACAGAAGCAATTTATCAACATTGAAAAAAAAAATACACATGGTAAATCTTCTACATCTATGAAATCCATTTCACTTTATAGAACCCAAATATCAGTTGTGACCATGAAAACACTAGTGCAAAGGAATAAACATGAGACAATTATTGCTGATTGTCCAGTTGTTGCTTATACATCTAGACACCAGAGTTTGAACCTCTCCCATCCCTCTAATCGGTGCTCCTATGTACCAGAGGAAGTCTAATTCACACATCATACATACACATATTGCACGCACAAAATCCAAGACATCTAATCTGCTAGAAATGCCTAACAAGCCAGACTACCAGCAATTTCAAGCCTATGCTAATGGAACATAATTGCAGCAGTTCTACTAATCAGTCACAGAGCCTTTGCAAAGTCAAGATTTATCAAGCTCTTAATCAGTCAAGCACCAAGAACCTACAGATTTTACACCAGGTTCAGATCCTACATTCTTAATATCTCTAGCAATCAGAATTTTACCCTATAAATTCACAGCGCTAACTCAAAAAAGAGCCTCAGGTCCTAGATGGAAAAAGTGTAAGCCATAAGATCCTTCACAAAGCGGGTTAAACTCTTAACTAAATTAACAGCACAAACCAAGTCCCTGTTTCTGCCAACCTGATTACACAATACCCTCAGGCAGTTTGCTAGGATTTGAGCTCTCTTGAGCTAATTGCTACAAATCACCTGTACTGATTAACCGGGAAAACAATAGTTGGTAGAGACAATTGCCATTAGTTCCGACTTGCAGCATTTTTTTATGAACATGAATATAGATTTATGACATATAAAGAATCAGCATTCAGTGATATTGGAACTTTCATGCTTCAGGGTTTTACAGTACCACCTATTTCCCATATTAGTACACAACAATAATTGCACGCCGAGAAAGTAGTCGCCCAACATCAAACAAAACAAAAAAGTAAAGGCTTCCTACAATCAGGAGAAAAAAACCGGGTCGGATCAATGCAAATCGAGATTTGTAGAATCCAAAGAAAGACGAAACGTACAAGGCCGTGGCGTTCGCCGGCATGGAAGGAGAGTTTCTGATGGTTCATTGATTGGGTGTAGAGCTGGGAGAGGGAATTGGCAGCGCTGCAAAAGGACGCGTACATGGTCCGATCCACTTCGTCGAGGCTCGTCGCAATCGATTTCCTCTTCTTCCCCATCCTGATTACTTGTATTAATGTTCAATTCGATCTAATTCGTTGTTCCTGTTCGCAGTCTGAATCGTCCGCCGTGGGAACGAAATGATCGAAGAGAACTGGAGGATTGGTTGTACCGGAAGTAGGGAAGTTGAGAGACAAAACAAAAGCTTGGGTGTGCTTTTCTCTTCGTTTGTGGCTTTCAAAGATGATGGACGCATGGCAGGCCCTTGCTGTGAGATTTACGCGTGCTTATCAAATTTATCTTTTCCTATCATAATTATGAATTTTTGCAAGTTATCTCGAATTTTATTCAAATTGGAAGTACACATGTCTAATTGGAGATACTAATCCTCCTCTTAATTCTCTATACATAAGTCACACTTAACCTAAATTTTGACCAAATTGACTTTGGATGAAATCTCTCTCTCCCTCAAAAACCCTATCTCATCACTGCCACCTTTTATCATTGTTCTTCTAACTCTGTCGGTCGATGCCCTCACAACTGGACTTTTCCGGCCAATAATTTCCTTTGAATTGTGACGTTGTTGCTTGTCTATGGATCACACCATAGTGCTTTCCTTCGAATCATGTAGTAGCCGCTTGCCTCTAAATAGTTTTGTTGTTGTTTGCCTTTAAATCGCACTGTCATCTCTCGGCTTCATATTATGTTGTTGTAGCTTGCTTCCAAATCAGGCCATTGTCGGCCGCCTCCCAATCGTGACTCGCATCCAAATCTTGCACCATTGCTCACCTTCAAATCCCGCTATCATAATAAAAGTGTCTTCAGCAATAAATAAAATTATCTAAATGAATATAAAAAAAAGTATTTGAAGAAATATATAAAAATGTCTAAATCAACTATGCAAACAATTTTTTATTTTCAGAAATTAGCATTTGAAAATAATAAATAAAAGTGTTGAATGAATATGTACAAATGTCTATAAAAATATGTAAAATTGTTTAAATAAATGTGTAAAAGTGTTTGAAATAATATTCAGAAAATTTGTTTTCCTTTAGAAATAAAAGTAGCTAAACTAATGAATAAAAATTTCTAAATAAATATATAAAAGTGTAAAAAATAATATGTAAAACTTGTTTTTTGAGTACAACATATCGCATCCATGTGATCTTTTCATCAATTTTCAGATATCATCGTCACGGCCGCCACTCACCTCCACATCTTGTCAATCATTACTTGCTTCTAAGATCTCGTTGTCATAATTCACCTCCAGCCTCTGGCCTCCAGCACGACTTGATATGATGACACTCATCTTCTTCGACTTTAATCTATTGTCAGTGTCATCTTCTTGTCTCATCGTCGTTATCGTCATCATCGTTCGCTTCAAATACATTTTTGACCTCCTTGACAGGAACGGGAACGACCTCATCACTGTCTATAAGTTTGTTGTTGAGGCTTTCTTCATGATGGATGAGAATAAGCACCGATTGCCTTGCAAGATAAGTCAAATTTGACAGAGGTGTTTGACGAGGATGATGATAGCTTCATCTCCCTCAATGAGTTGCAAACTACTGGAAGGATATGTTGGAAATTACTTGGTTCACGAGGGGTAAAATTGAAAATTTTTACACATATGTCTAATTAAACAAATGCGTACAATATCACAACAAATAGTTTGTAGTTTAATATATTTTGGCCATTTGCAGGTACAAAATTTGAAATAATCCTTTCTATCGTTTTATTTACATCAACGTCACATGTAAAATAAGATTTGATTTTGATATATTTACAATAAATATAAAATTTTACAGATCAAAAAAATGCAAACTCTAATCTTTTACCTAGAGCCAACACTGATGTTATTCAGGAGAAACATAATATTGCAAAAGGAGATCTTGTGGAAATTCTTTCAACAAACTTAAAAAATATTACTTCATCCATTTTGTAAAGGATAAAACATTTCTTTAGGTACAGAGATTAAAGTATGTATAATTTATGACATCATTTTTAATTTTGTCTCTGAAACTAAAATTTTTTTAAAAAACCCTCGTTGGCTTTTGTATAATCAAAGTTTAAATGATGATTAAAAAGAGAAAGATTCATTTTTTTTGGCTTTGTATGGTGAGAGTTTAAATGACTATTGAAAAATAAAATGTCCCTTTCGGATTTTGTATAGTGAAAGTTTAAATAATGATTAAAAAATGAAAGATTTTTTTTTAGGTTTTGTGTATTGGGAGTTTAAGAGTTCAAATAAAAGTAATAAAGTAAATTAGATGTTAAAATTTAAAAATGTTTCAATTATTTTGAGACAAATTTTTTTTTGTTTTACCTTTTTTAAAACGGGGAAGTAGATGTTAATGAACTTTCGCATTAAAAAAGTCTTTTTCTCATGTCAATAGACAAACTTAGGTCCAAAAGGCTTGGCCCGGAAAGCCCAACCCCGAAACATCACTATGTGTTTTTACTTTTTGGTATCACTTCTCCACTTAAACGTTAGATAAAATTTGTGGATAGTTTATAATATTTTATTTCTTATTTTAACTTAGTTTATTGGGAAAAATGGACTTCTAGTACTAAAACTGTACATGCTTTTCTACTGCAGTCCAAAATTTTTTAGCTTTTCTAAATAAGTCCTCAAACTTTTGCAAGTGCATAAGTAGTTAGTCCTAAATCTTTTTTTACTTTTCTAAACTAGTTCTAAAACTTCCCAACTATGTAAATAGTTAGTCATAGAACTATTCACTTTTTTGAAACCAACTTTTCTCAAATTATAATTAATTGTTCCCTAATTATCTTTCAATAAATTTAAATTGTGGAACATTTTTTTTATTGTTAATGGACCACTTAAATTATTAGTTTTTCCTCTCTGTTTGTATTCTTGTTCAGTAACTGTCTTTCAATAAGTATAGGACTAGCTGCTAATAGTTAATTCTTTAGCAAAAATTTAGGCCAGTTTAAAAAAGCTGAAAGTTTTAGGACTCAAACATGAAAGTATTACAAGTTTTAGGACTAAAAATGCATTTTCCCCTAGTCACCTACCTATCAGATTGATCATTCTGTTTTGCTCATAAACTTACATAAATGCTTCATTTAGTTCACCATTTGATAGAATTTGTTAGCCTAGGTGAATCTATCATATAAGTGTAGGGCAAAATGGCAAAATTTGCCACTAAAGTTTATAAGGGGAGTAAATTTGTTGCTGAAATTTTTTCTTTGGGCAAATTTACCATCAAATTTTTGTGTTAGGAGCAAATATGCAATCGGTAGTTAAAATTGCTTATGTGGCAAACGAGAAAAAAATTAGAAAAATATAAGTTTCAATTTCAAGTTTTCTTTACCTAACACCCCAGTTTATAAGTTATTAAATCTATCATTTTCACTATCGTCTTTGCTTTAGCAACTTCTTATGCCCTTTGCCACCCTTTACTCTTTCTGTTATGGCTCTCCTAGTGGGAAGCACGCCTGAAGGAGGTAATGTAACACCCCCATATCCCACATGGGTGAATTGTAGGAAGCCTTATATAGATATATAGGCTTCAATTCTAGAACATAAGTACCTAGTGCTTATCCTTTTCCAAAGGACAGCTCATATGGTGTGGGCAGGTGTTCCGTTGACCAGTTCTGGACTTGGGTCGTTACATATGGTATAAGAGCCAACCCAGGACCACGATGGTGTGGCATAGTGGATATGCACATGCATCGTCTACCGGGACTGATTCTGGATTCGAGGGGCTAATTGGCCAGGGGCCAAGTAGTCCGATTAGAGAGGTTACTTGGTTCGGGGAACGAAGTAATCCGATTGACCCCAAATGGGACGTTGGGTACATAAGGGGGGAGTTTGTAACACCCCCATATCCCACATAGGTGAATTGTGGGAAGCCTTATATGGATATATAGGCTTCAATTCCAGAACATAAGTACCTGGCGCTTATCCTTTTCCAAAGGATAGCCCATGTGGTGTGGGCAGGTGTTCCGTTGACCGGTTCTAGACTTGGGTCGTTACAGACATGGTGGGAGGCCACTCGACCAGGGGTTTCGAGAACTGAGGGTGGATATATCACTTGGGAAACATTCGTGCATACTTTCTATGGTCGATACTCCTCTGAGGCCATGAGGGACAGAAAAGAGCAGGAGTTTCTTGCACTGGTACAGGGGAGCATGACAGTAGATCAGTACACAACTAGATTTAATGCCTTGGCCCACTATGCTGAGCACATTGTGACACATGAACCAAGGAAAATCAAGAGGTATGTTAATGGTTTGCGTGACGAGCTGGCAGATGGGCTGATTATGCAAGAGATTGATACCTTTGAGAAGGCAGTATCCTTAGCTTAACGGGGTGAGGCAATGATGCGAGATAAACAACTATCTAGACCGCTTGACACGAGTTGGAGTCGTATGCCATCACGACCTACACATGCAGGCAGTTTCCGTCCTATACCACGATCGATGCCTGCCCAGGGGCGAGGACATTTTGGCAGACGTCAGCCAATCGATAGCAGAGCTACCCGACTACAACTTAATGGGGCAGGAGGGCCTACAGTGCGATCGATTTTTCAGGGCCAGGGAGGGCCTAGATGTCAGACCTGTCATTTCTTTCACCCAATTGGAGGGCGGTGTGTGACCTGTTTCTATTGCCAGGAGATAGGGCATCTATCTAGGCAATGTCCTAAGAGGGATGCTCCACTAGCAGTACATGTTCCACCAGCAGCACCGGCAGGACCACCAACAAAGAAACCTCATGTGGCAAAATGTGTTTACGCAATGACAGCCGAGGAGGCAAACGATGCTCAAGGTGTGGTGCAAGGTACGCTGTTAGTTATAGCTTTTAATTATAGCCTTTAATTTCAAGTTCATGGTAGTGGCATGCTTAGGTTAGTGATTGTTTGAATTGATAGTAGGTACTCTTTCTATTTCTGGGTTTCCTGCTAGAGTTCTTATAGACTCGGGGTCCACACATTCTTTCATATCTCCTAGACTAGCAAATCAGTTAGGCATGCCTGTTAAAGAGCTTCCTTTCATACTAGTGGTTTCTACACCATCAGACACTAGTATGAGTTCTACTCGTGTACTTCAATCTTGCTCGATTTCTGTCGGAAGATGCGATTTAGACTCTGACCTCTTTGTGCTTGGGATATCTGAATTTGATTGTATTTTGGGCATGGATTGGCTACATCGCCACCATGCTAAAGTGGATTGCTATTAGAAGCTAGTTACCTTTTCCTTGCCTGATGGGTCAGAAGTGCAATTTGTTGGGGATAAAAAGAGCTTTACTCCAATCTTAATTTCTAGCTTGCAAGCTAATAGATATCTCCGCCAAGGTGGTGTTGGCTATTTGGCTTATGTGCAGACAGAGTCAGAGAAGCCTGAATCAGTAGCTGGTGTTCCCATTGTGGAAGAATTTCCAGAAGTGTTTCCAGAGGAGTTACCTGGAATGCCACCTAGCCGGGATGTTGACTTCACCATTGATTTATTGCCAGGAACGACTCCTATCTCTCAAGCACCTTATTGAATGGCTCCATCAGAAATGGTGGAACTAAAAAGTCAATTACAGGAGCTTCTCGAAAAGGGGTTCATACGTCCAAGCACTTCACCTTGGGGTGCTCCTGTTTTATTCGTGAAGAAAAAGGATGGCAGCTTGAGGATGTGCATCGATTATCGACAGCTGAATTTGGTGACGATAAAGAATAGGTACCCTTTGCCTCGGATTGATGACCTGTTTATCAGCTGAGGGGATCATCAGTGTTCTCCAAGATCGATTTGAGGTCTGGGTACTATCAACTGAAAATCAAAGAGGGAGATGTGTCAAAGACAGCATTCAGGACTCGTTATGGGCATTATGAGTTTTTAGTGATGCCCTTCGGGTTAACAAATGCACCTGCAGCTTTCATGGGCCTAATGAATAGGGTGTTCCAACCATACCTAGATCAATTTGTCATCGTTTTCATAGATGATATTCTGATTTACTCACCAGATGCTGAAAGCCATAAAGAACATTTGAGGATTGCACTTCAGACGTTGAAGGAGCATAAGCTGTATGCAAAGCCGAGCAAGTGTGAGTTTTGGTTGGACAGTGTCACCTTTTTAGGCCATGTGGTAACTAAGGAAGGAATTTCAGTGGATCTTAGTAAGGTTGAAGCTGTGGTAAACTGGCAACAACCGAAGACCATGTCTGAGATTCGGAGTTTCTTGGGCTTGGCTGGGTATTATAGACGTTTTGTAGAAGGTTATTCAAAGCTGGCATGCCCTTTGACCCAACTGACTAAGAAGGATCAACCATTCTAGTGGACCAAGCAGTGCGAAAATAATTTTTAGGAGTTGAAGAAACGGTTAGTCTCTGCACCTGTTCTTACTCTTCCTGATGGGCAGAGTCGTTTTGCAGTTTATACAGATGCATCACATCAGAGGCTTGGCTGTGTATTGATGCAGGCGGGAAAGGTGATCATTTATGGGTCTAGGCAGTTGAAGCCTCATGAGCTTAATTACCCAACTCATGATCTAGAGTTGGCAGCTGTCATACATGCATTAAAGCTTTGGTGACATTATTTGTATGGAGAAGAGTTTGAGGTCTTCACTGATCACAAAAGCCTACAGTATCTATTGTCACAGAGGGAACTCAATAATCGATAGCGTCGTTGGGTTGAATATCTCTCCGATTATAATTGCACTATTCAATATCACCCAGGTAAAGCTAACCTAGTAGCTGATGCTTTGAGTAGAAAAATGGGTGCTAAACTGAATGCTATGGTGGTTTCTGAGTGGAAACTATTAGAGGAGTTTAGTCATATGAGCTTAGGTGTTCAAGTGAAGAGACCCCAGGTTCTCATGGCCAGTTTACATATGGAGCCTACACTTGTGGCAAGGGTCAAGGAGGCGCAAAAAGAGGATCCACAATGCCGAGAATGGTCAGTTCTAGGGCAAAAAAGATTCAGTGTGGATGTGGATGGTACCCTAAAATTTCAAAATAGAATTGTTGTTTCCCAAGGTAGTGAGGTGAAGTATGATGTTTTATCGGCGGCACATGCATCTCGGTTGACCATCCACTCGGGGGGCACCAAGATGTACCATGATTTGAAGAAAAGCTTTTGGTGGAGTGGTATGAAGAAGGATATTGCAGAGTTTGTATCTAGATGTCTGACTTGTCAGAATGTCAAAGTAGAACACCAGAGACCTGGAGGACTGCTACAGCCATTAGAGATTCCTCAATGGAAGTGGGATGACATTGCAATGGATTTCATAGTCGAGCTACCTGCCATTCGTCGTCGACATGATACAATATGGGTTATAGTTGATCGGTTAACCAAGTCAGCCCACTTTTTGGCAATCCAAAAGACTTGGCCTGAAGCTAGATTAGCTGAATTATACATATATGAGATAGTTCGTCTTCATGGAGTACCAAGGAGCATTGTTTCTAATAGGGATCCAGGATTCACATCACAGTTTTGGCAGGCTTTACAAGAACAGTTGGGCACTGTGACACTAATGAGCACCACTTTTCATCCACAGACAGATGGGCAGTCGGAGAGGACTATAGAAACTATTGAAGATATGCTTAGAACTTGTGCATTGGATTACAAGAACTCCTGGGATAATGACCTACCACTAGTGGAGTTTGCATATAATAATAGCTATCACTCCAGCATTCAAATGGCCCCATATGAGGCTTTGTATGGACGTAGTTTTCGTACTCCGGTGTGTTGGGAAGAAGTGGGCGACAGGCCTTTATTAGGATCAGATTTGGTACAACAAACTTCAGATAAGGTCATGTGGCAACGTCGGGTTTTCTGGAGTCGCCACCAATCAGTTTTCTTAGGTCGATTGGTCACCTTAAAATTGGTCTGCGAGAGTTCGGGGATCGGGAGTACGGTTACGCTAAAACAATATTGTTATAGCGCCCAAAATTGGCACCTTAGTTGATTTTAATTTTGTTTTACTTTGCTTTTAAATAATTTTCAGTTAATTTAGAAATTTTAGCTGAATTAGTCGAAATGTGGATTTTTAAGTTAATTTGTATAGAATTTTATACTTCCGAACCATGTACTCTGCCGAGTCATTTGGACACGGAAGATTTGATTCCGAACCATGGACTCTGCCGAGTCACCCGGACACGGAATTTGACGAAATTTTAAAGAATTTTATCCATATTGTAAATATGGATTTTTATCTTTATATTTATTTAATTTATTTAGTTAAAAAAAGTTAATATTTTCCAAACCGTAGATCCTGCCGGATCATCCGGATATGAAAATTACTTTAATTAATTGTTAGTTATATAATTATTATTAATGGCCCACATAGACCGAAATTTTCAAAAATGTGATTTTTATTTTTAATATGTCAAATTAATTTTTTAGATTAATTATTAAAAAGTCTATCTAATCTAATTATATAATTATACTTAATATTAATTCCTAAGCTGATAGATGCCTTTAATGAACTAAACAAACATAAAAGAAAATAAGTAAAATCAGTGATCGAAGTACACAAAGCAGAAAATTTTCATGGCAAACAAACGATTTAGTAATTATTTAGGCTATAAATGACCAAAAATAATAATAATAATAATAATAATAATAATAATAATAAAATTTAGGGCCTAATTTATCACAAATGTAATCTAGAGGATCCATTTTTGTCATTAATCCAAAAGTTAGGTAAATACCATCTCAAGTCATCTTCTTCGATTTGTTCTCTGTGGCCTTCAACCAGAGAAGCACCCAAATATCAAGCTGATTTCAATCCAAAATCAAGGTTATATACAATCTCATATGCGGATTTTAATAAGACTAACAATATCCAAGGAGGAGAGCACAAAAAAATTAAACCAGGAAAATAGACAGATGCTGCCACTTTCTCCTCAATCCTGTAATTTTATTAAACCCGCGTAGAATGAATTCTCGAAAATTGATCTTTGAAACGCATCGTATAGATTCAATCAAAATTACAAAGATTTTAAGATTAAAAAAAAAATTAAAAAAAAATTAAAAAAAAAATAGATATCCTAACTTGTATTCCTATGTGAATTTATTAATTAAATTGATGCATGACCAAATCATCAAATGAACAAAAAACAAAAAGAGAAAGAATTAAAAAAAAAAAGTATTATCCGTGACTGATTTATAAGATAAAATGAAATTAATGGCTTAACTGGATAAAATAAAAATAACTCAGGGGGTAAACAAGAATTATGCCAAAATTATGGACTTTTAAATCAGATTCGAAGCAACAACAAGTCGGTTTGCGATCTGGGTTTCGTTATTTAATTTTAATTTTAATTTTTAATATCCAAACCATGGATCTTGCCAGACCACCCGGACATGGATATAATCCGTCTTAGGATTTTATCAAACCTACTAAGAACGGATTTGCAAACATTTGAATGCTCTTAACCAATAATTTGGTACACATTAGATGCACTAATAGAATTAGAATTAAACTATTCTAAAAACAAAGATAAATAAATAAACATATCAAATCACAATCCTATGTTGTTCTCCTATATCAACTTAATAATCAAATTTAATGTAAGGTCAAACCAATATTAATAAAGAAAACAAAGAAAAATATGAATAATGAAAATCTTGCTGTCGGGGGTTAATCGGCAACATAAAATATGTTAATGACTTAAATGAACAAAACAAAGAAAGCAAAGGACTAAACAAGGATTTTACCAAAAAAAAGTAAAAGAACAGTCTTTGACTTAGTCAAAAACAAAATCTGTTCTTCGTCTTCGTGCTGGGAGGTTGCGACCGAGAGAACGATGGCGCCAGGGAGGCGGGATGCGAGAGCAGGAGACTGGCGGCAGAGGGGGAGCAGCGGCCGGAGGAAGGGGGAGAGCAGGAGGTGAGGCGTGAAGGACGCGTCGGCGGAGGGAGAACGGCGCGGAAGCGTCGGCAACAGGGGAGTGGAGAGGAAGCTGAAGTGGGCGACGCGACGGCTGGTCGAGGCTGTGACAGGGGAAGAAACGGTGGCCTGAAGTGTCGAAGACGACGAGAGCAGGGAGGGAGAAGAGAGAGAGAGAAGGCTGAGCAAGGCGACAGCTTTACGACGGCTACGGCTACGGCAAGGTGTCTAGGGGGAGAAGATAAACGGCGAGGCAACAAAGGCGGCTGCCGATGGCGGCCAAGGCGAGGCGTCCGAGAAAAGGAGATCAACGACAACAGCTGAGCGAGGTGAGACGGTTCAATCGGGAGAGGAGAGAGTTAGAGTTATCAAAGGGGAGAGAAAAAAGATTCGTGGAAGGCGACCAAAGAGAGAGATGTGAGAGAGAGAGTTCTGGAAGAGAGAACCTGGGCCGGAGGGGAAGATCAGAGCAGAGAGGAGAGTTTTTTTCCCCCTCCAGAAGAGAGTCTTTTTTTTTTTGCTTTTATGGCCGCTGAAAAGCTGATAGAGGATTCCAGAAGAGTCTACTGCCTTCCCCTAAGATAATATATTTTATTTAATTAATATTATTATTATTATTTTTTAATTAATCATTTTTTTTCTGATAGAGGACTCCAGAAGAGTCTACTGCCTTCCCCTAAGATAATATATTTTATTTAATTAATATTATTATTATTATTTTTTAATTAATCATTTTTATTTCATTCATTTTTTTTATACACATATACAGATATATATTATTATTATTATTTATAAAACAAAAAAATGCCCCCTCCTAAGCTAATTGTTATCAATACATATATAATATATATTTTTTTTATTTTTATTTTTTTTTTAATTTTTAATTTAATTAATTAATTAATTTTTTCTTTAATGAATGTCGGACGAAATTGGGTGTCAACAGCTGCCCCCCTTTGCATGCCTCATGGGAGATGACGCATGCAAAGTCGTTACCAAATTTCGTCTGACTTTAGGTAGGCATCGAGAATCTTTTCGTCGCCTAAACTCAGAGGTTAAGGAATCTTCCTTAGAGCCTCTGCGATAGGAACTCTCCTATCATTGAAGGGAAAATTTGATAATTTTGAGGTTAAGGGTCCTACCTTAGAACCTCGACGATAGGAACTCTCCTATCGTTTGAAGGAAAATTGATGATTTTGAGGTTAAGGGTCCTACCTTAGAACCTCGACGATAGGAACTCTCCTATCGTTTGAAGGAAAATTGATTATTTGTTTGAGGTTTAAGGAAAAGTCCTTAGAACCTCAACGATAGGAAAGCTCCTATCGTTGTAAGATGGACTAATTGATTGATTGTTTGAGGTTTAAGGAAAGGTCCTTAGAACCTCAACGATAGGAAAGCTCCTATCGTTGTAAGATGGACTAATTGATTGATTGTTTGAGGTTTAAGGAAAGGTCCTTAGAACCTCAACGATAGGAAAGCTCCTATTGTTGTAAGATGGACTAATTGATTGATTGTTTGAGGTTTAAGGAAAGGTCCTTAGAACCTCAACGATAGGAAAGCTCCTATCGTTGTAAGATGGACTAATTGATTGATTGTTTGAGGTTTAAGGAAAGGTCCTTAGAACCTCAATGATAGGAAAGCTCCTATCGTTGTAAGATGGACTAATTGATTGATTGTTTGAGGTTTAAGGAAAGGTCCTTAGAACTTCAACGATAGGAAAGCTCCTATCGTTGTAAGATGGACTAATTGATTGATTGTTTGAGGTTTAAGGAAAGGTCCTTAGAACCTCAACGATAGGAAAGCTCCTGTCGTTGTAAGATGGACTGGTTGATTGTTTGTTTGAGGTTTAAGGAAAGGTCCTTAGAACCTCTAACGATAGGAAAGCTCCTATCGTTGTAAGATGGACTAATTGATTGATATCGAGGCAAAGGTTCCATCCTTAAAACCTCGGATTGATTGATTGATGTCGAGGCAAAGGTTCCATCCTTAAAACCTCGAATTGATTGATTGATCTCGAGGCAAAGGTTTCATCCTTAAAACCCCGGATTGATTGATTGATGCCGAGGCAAAGGTTCCATCCTTAAAACCTCGGATTGATTAATTGATTTCGAGGCAAAGGTTCCATCCTTAAAACCTCGAATTGATTGATTGATCTCGAGGCAAAGGTTCCATCCTTAAAACCCCGGATTGATTGATTGATGCCGAGGCAAAGGTTCCATCCTTAAAACCTCGGATTGATTAATTGATTTCGAGGCAAAGGTTCCATCCTTAAAACCTCGAATTGATTGATTGATCTCAAGGCAAAGGTTCCATCCTTAAAACCTCGGATTGATTGATTGATGTCGAGGCAAAGGTTCCATCCTTAAAACCTCGAATTGATTGATTGATCTCGAGGCAAAGGTTCCATCCTTAAAACCCCGGATTGATTGATTGATGTCGAGGCAAAGGTTCCATCCTTAAAACCTCGAATTGATTGATTGATCTCGAGGCAAAGGTTCCATCCTTAAAACCTCGGATTGATTGATTGATGTCGAGGCAAAGGTTCCATCCTTAAAACCTCAACGATTGATTGATCTCGAGGCAAAGGTTCCATCCTTAAAACCTCGAATTGATTGATTGATGTCGAGGCAAAGGTTCCATCCTTAAAACCCCGAATTGATTAATTGATGTCGAGGTAAAGGTTCCATCCTTAAAACCTCGACGATGAAAATTGATTATTTTCGAGGTAAAGGTTCCATCCTTAAAACCCCGATGATGAAAATTGATTGTTTTCGAGGCAAAGGTTCCATCCTTAAAACCTCGAATTGATTGATTGATCTCAAGGCAAAGGTTCCATCCTTAAAACCTCGGATTGATGAAAATTGATTGTTTTCGAGGCAAAGGTTCCATCCTTAAAACCCCGAATTGATGAAAATTGATTTTGAGGCTAAGGAGCTTTCCTTAGGACCTCAAGCGAAATTTATATGATAGCAATTGAAATTGGAATAATTTTCTTCGAAAGTGTGAATTTTCATAATAAACAAGTGCAAAAATTTAGACTTCGATAAGATGAGTGAATCTTGATGATGACAACGACACTGACAAATTATGTAAAGGGAACGGATGTTTGGAATCAATATCCAAGATTCATCTAATATTTTCTTCAGTAAATATAGATTCGCTTGAGAGATATGTCATCCGAATGAGGTTAAAGCTTAACTACCCCAAAATGTTATGCCTAGTAGACCTAATAGGATGCGTTTCAAGAGTAACAAAAATTACTCTTTACTCAGCCATTCCAACCTAAAGGCATTGTCCTATGGTTTTAATATCAACATGGACGAAACTATCTTATAAAAAAAGAAATTCCCTGAAAAGAAAAACTGAAACGCGAAAGAAAATGCTGATAATAAAACTAAAGGACAAGAAAAACAGATCAGATCGCTTCTTCTTCCACAATACTTCAACAGGGTGAGTAGAGGACCATTATGGGAGTGAACTGATCGGGAAAGACTGTCGTGTCCAGTCCATCTGAATCATTGCTGGATCTGGTTCAGGAACAAAAGCTTGTATTTTATCTAGCAATTCTTCAGCAGTTGTTGCGGATATTATGATTCGCCGTGCCACTCTTGATATGAAATTCTTCTGCATAGCATAATCCATAAAAGCTATCAGACCTGTAAAGAAATTGTTAACATTTAAAAGCCCAATGGGTTTCTTATGCAAATTAAGTTGGGTCATGGAAGCAATTTGAAAGACTTCTCCCAATGTGCCAAAACCACCTGGTAGAGCGATAAAAGCATCAGCATTTAAAAGCATTTGTAACACACGCTCTTGCAAATTTTTAACCAATAATTCTTCTCCAATCGTGCCCCCAGAAATAAATTTCAGAGGTCCAGGGATAATGCCCAGAACTTGACTTCCTCCTAGAGATGCTGCTGATGCTACACCTCCCATTAATCCGACACTACCTCACCCATAAACTAAATGTATTTTTTGCTCAGCTAATACTCTACCCAAATGGTTGGCTGCTTTTAAATACTCTTCATCTTTTCCAGGAAAAGCCCCAGAAAATACACAAATACTTCAAGATTTACGAGTTGGGGTTTTCTCCATTCCTATCCTTACCCTTGTGAGAAAAGAGGATATATTTATAGAGATGAAGAGATAAGGCAATAATTTTATTTTCAAGAATGGATACATTATTGCCAGCTATTCACAGTAGTCACGAGTATGACTTTGGTCAGGTATGGGTACACTATCGTTAAAAGAAGAGGAAAATTTTCAAAATAACTGCTAGCATGTACAGTAGTCACTACTGTAGCTTACGTCAGGAGTAGGTACGTGATTGTTGGAAGAGAAGGAAAATTTTAAAAAGTGGCAGCTATATACAGTAATCATAACTGTATCTCATGTCAGGAGTGGGTACATTATTGGGAGGATAATTTCAAAAGCGACAGCTAGCATGTACAGTAATCGTGACTTTGGTTCACGTCAGTAGTGAATACATTATTACCAAAAGGGGAGGAAAATTTCAAAAGCGACAGCTAGCACGTACAGTAATCGTGACTTTGATCCTCGTCTTCCACTAGCTTTGCGTTCAGTAATGGCTTTAATGCTTTCTATGAATCGGTGATTTGCATCTCATCTAGCTTTCTCACAAACTGGCAAACAGGGTCGTTTAGGGTCAGATTCCCAAGACTGTAACGATCTCGTTCTTTTTGGAAAATTATCCATAATCCAACAACCTCAAATTGCACTATTCCGCAAGAATGCGTTTCAAGAACCTCTCGAATATCTTCTAGAGATTCCTTACGCAAGGCATTCTTAATGAATCTTATTCTATCATTACGATTTCTGGTGATCACTCCTGGAGAACGACATTTATTGCCGCAAATCCACCATCCACAATTATGACAAACGCCCAGCCTCTTTGCTCTTCTTTTTTTGGCATAAGCGCTTTTACCAAAGCCGGGCATACGGGGAAAGAACGTTTCTGGAACTTCACCAGCTGAACGAACCTTAGCTTCAATTAGCCACCGCACATTATCAGGAATGCCTTTGTGCATAAATACTCTGAATCGTTCACATCTAGCTTGATAAATCTTTTTAAGAACATTTATTGGGAAGGAAGGAAAATACTTTCGTAGGGCGGAAAGAGAAGACTCCATTGATGAAGGAGGCAAAGAAAGAAATTAGTGATTGTAGGAAACGAAAATAACTAACACATATTTATAGTGATGAAAGGGATAATGCGTTAATTACACTTATAGAAGCAAGTACATTATTGTCAAAAGAAAAGACAAATGACAGCTTATATGTACAGGAATCATGACCGTGACTCCCATCTTCCACTGATTCATGTCCAGTAATGGCTTCAATGTCTTCTATAAGTCAGGGATTTGCTTCCCATCCAGTTTTCTTACAAACTGACAAACAGGGTCGTTTAAAGTCACATTCCCAAAACTGTAACGGTTTCGTTCTTTATGGTAAGTCCTCCATAAACCGATAATTTCACCTTGCACTTTTTCACAAGAATGCGTTTCAAGAGTCTCTCGGATATCTTTCAGAGATTCCTTACGCAGGCCATTCTTAATGAAATTTCTTTTATCTTCACGATTTATGGAGATGTATCCTAAAGAGTGACATTTAGTATTACAATTCCATCGCCCACATTTATAACACACGCCTAGTCTCTTTGCTCTTCGCCTTTTGGCATAACGGCTTTTACCTAAACCGGGCATGTGGGGCATAAATGCATCTGGAACTTCACCCGCCAGACGGACCTTAGCTTCAATTATCCACTGCACATTATCGGGAATGCCTTTACGTGTAAAAACTCTAATTCTTTCACATCTAGCAAGGTAGATCTTTTTAAGGACTTTTATTGGAAGGGAAGGAAAGTATTTTCGCAGTGCAGAAAGAGTAGAATCCATTGATTAGAGAAGAATTTGAGAGGAGAGGGAATGAATCAGTTATTATAGGAGACTGGAATAACCGACTTTAGAAGTCACGGGGTATCTTATCCGTTGCTTAATCAGAAGGAAGAACACGCATTTATAGTGATGAAAAGGGATAACGTGTCAATTACACTTAGGGGAGCCTGTACATCTGTCGAAAGAAAATGAAAACTTTTCCAAATATAACAAACTGTATGTACAGTAATTGTGACTGTGGCTCACATCTTCCACTGATTTATGTCTAGTAACGGCATTAACGGCTTCTATGAGTCGAGGATTTGCTTCTCATCCAGTTTTCTTACAAGCTGGCAAACAGGGTCATTTACAGTCAGATTCCCGGGACTGTAACGGTTTCGTTCTTCATGAAAAATGCTCCATAAACCAAGAAGTTTACGTTGCACAGATCCACAAGAATGCGTCTCAAGAGTCAATTGGATATCATCCAACGAGTCCTTACTCAGGCCATTCTTAATGAATCGTATTTTATCTTCTCGATTATCAGAGATCATCCCTAAAGAACGACATTTAGTATTACAAGTCCACCGTCCACATTTATGGCAGACTTGTAACCTTTTCGCTCTTCGCTTTTTGGCATAAGAGCTTTTGCCTATACCAGGCATGTGAGACACAAATGCCTCTGGGATTTCACCCACCAAACGGACCTTAGCTTCGATTAACCACCGCACATCTTCAGGGATTCCTTTGTGCATCAGAACTCTTAATCGTTCACAGCGAACTTGATAGATCTTTTTGAGAATGGTCATTGGGAGAGAAGGAAAATATTTTCGTAAGACAGAAAGAGTAGGATCCATTTTCTAGAGGGAAGTAAAAGACAGAAGAGAGGAAAGAATCAGTTATTATGGGCAACTGAGAGAACCGACTTGAGAGTCACGGAGTACCGTATCCGCCGTTTAACCGGAAAAGTGGATTCTACTTTATTTTGGTATCATAGATATTTCTTATCTTTGATATTTCGTCAGGCATGACATTGATCCAGTCCTTGATTATTGAATCCATTGTCTGCTTTCGACGACAATATTTCTCGATATCCGTGCTTATCTTTGACCATAGCTATTTCTTATCTTGGATACCGCTAAGCTGGCGTCAATTCTGTCCATCCAGGTGTAGCCTCGATTATTGAATCGATTGTCAGGCTTTTGACATATTGTCTACCTTATCCTTGAATTCCTGATGCGGGTTGGTCCCGCATATTAGCTGTGTATTCAGTGATAGATTGGTAAGAGCTGATGACATTGAGATCTCAGCTTATACTGCTGAAACTGTGCCGTGGATGTGCTTCCCATTTGGTTCCTATTATGCAAAAGCCATGCATGCATGATGTGAAATGCATTGATGGTTTTTTTTTTTTTTTTTATGGATCTAGTCCTTTATGTCTTTGCTCTACTGGATCTTCTTTGTGATTGCCTTCTTGGACTATCATTGAATCTTTTTATGCTTTCCAGCTTTTGTTCACTGCCTCAAAAGCCCAACTCTTTTCAAAATCCTCTTTCTTTGACTTGTTCTTTGAATTTTGGCCTCAATTTCTTTAAAGTTGGCTCGCCTCATAATTTATATCTCTTTTGAATACTCATCCTTTGTCATGGATTTCATACTATCAAAGGCTTAACTTTCAATGTTTCATTGTCCCTTTTCTTGTGGCCGTGCCGACACTTGTTTACCCCCATGTTACAGTCCGAATGATTGCTCTTCCTTAGACTCAGGTTCCGATCCATAAGACTTGCCCCCTTGTCTATTGAGCTTCTTTGTTGGCAGTACTCCTCTTACGCTTCGTAGAGACTACTTTGCCCCCCTGAATATGGTATTTATGTGGATAAAAGGTATCATCTCGCTTTTGATTTAACAGAAGGTCGAGCATTTCTAGACCTTTGTGATGGCACTTGATCGTAAATTTCTCTTACAAGAACCACATCTTATTAAAGAAAGACTCAAGCTATCTCCTCACTTTTAAGTCTACATACATTAATGAATAATGGTTTGGCCTTAAAGAAAAACTTTCATCAATTTGCAAAGCTTGACAAAGTAATTTACGGTCTTTATTTTTAATTAAAATATCCTGCCACTCTTCCCTTTCCAACTCGAAGACATAAACTGTGCAAGGCAATAAGGTATAAACATGATTCACAAAGATAGCCTTTTAGTTGAATGAGGATGATATCGAGAGGTAAATGTTAGGTGTGAGGGAAGTTAAGTTTGAGTGATGTAAAAGAATGGTCTTTTAATACTACTCGTGAGCAGTATTAAATAAGGTAGAAACATGATTCACAATGATAGTCTTTAAACTGAATGAGGATGATAAATCTGAGGAAAGTTAAGTTTAAGTGGTTTGAAAGAAGGGTCTTTTAATACTACTCGTGAGCAAATTTGATTATGATGAAAAACTCAATAGTGATGACCTCAAACTTGCCACTCTTTCCAGAAAGTTAAACCTCATATGTTGCCCCCCAACTATCGTAATCTTTATGTACGCTTGGTTTGAGGGTTGCTTTTGTCTTCTAGACCGCCTTTGCAGGTTTTCAGTTTAGAATCCATAGCTCACTTGTTTTCTTTTTTTTCTTTTGCTCTAGTTTGAGCCATTTTTCCTTTTTTTTTTTTGTTTTTTTTTGTTTTTTTGTTTTTTTTTTTTTTTTGTGAGCTATGGTGATGACATACTTGATAACTCTCTTGAAGTGAGATGACTCAAGTGGCCTTGCTTGCTCATGCTTGTTCTTAGTTCTTTTTGGTTTTGAATTTTCCCTTGTTGGCTTTTTGATGGAAGGGATGAACTTTTTCCTTTTCGGAGTTTTTTTTTTTTGTTACAGAGAACCGAGATCATAGCCTTCTTGAAATGAGATGATTCAAGTGGCCTTAGTTGCTTGTGTTTGCTCTCAGTCTCTTTTTTTTGTTTTGGATTTTCCCTTTAATGGCTTTTGATGGAAGGGATAAACTTCTTTCCTTTGTTGGAATTTGTGTTGCGGAAAACTGAGAATCTTTTTTTTTTTGTATTGAGCGTTTGTGAGAATTGGGAGGCCACTGAAGTCATTTAATATGAGAGCTACCTTGTTTGGAAGCTAACCCCAGACTTCTTGCAAGGATGTTGATAACCACTATGAATTCTTTTTTTTTGAGAGTTGGGGTGCAACATATGAAATCCTTCTTACTAGATTTGACAGCACTTTCAAGATCGCCACTATTAAATCTCCCTTAACTTTTTATTTTCACCCACGAGCAGTATTGTTTTCAAAGTAAAGTGTGATAGCAATAATGGATAGTATAATGGAAAGGAGTGAGAGATGGATGTAAAAACGGAATTTTTGGTAAGAAGTGGTAGAATGTGTAGGTGTAATAATTGAATTTTTGGTAAAAATTGGTAGAATGTGTAGATGTAATAATGGAATTAAAAAGTGGTAGAATGCACACATAACATCTTTTTGTTGGAGAACAAAAAGAATTACCGGTTGTCAAAAAGTAAAGTGTGATGGCTATAATGGATAGTATAATGGCAAAGAGTGTAAAAATGGAAAGTAGTAGAATGCACGCATTACATCTTTTTGTTGTACCAGAAAAAGAATAGCAGGTGTCCATTTAACAAAGACTACACCCTAGATTCTGGACTAAATCTAGGAGATTTTTACTATTAAATTACTTTTGCAAGCTTTCAAAGATACAAGTTTATTCAAAGGATTCTCTGTCATTCAAAAGTGTGTGCGGACTGTTAGGTCAGATCTGACTTGGAGCCCTTCCAAAATCAATGTAATTCCAGCTCAAAATCTTCACTTTCAATTTACCAATCACATCGGGCCTAGGAACTTGGACTCGACCAACTGTTGGACCTTGAGTTTCAATATGACAGAATTTTCAGTTGAATGTCCAATTGAACCTTTTTGATAATCATATTTGGCATTTGGGTCATTCCGACTTGGAAGATGAGGCTACTTGGTCTTTGCTACCGTTGATATAGGTGATAGCAGAATGCTTTCTTCAGCCAAAACTGTGATTAACTTTCTGTCAATAATGAATTTCATTTTTTGGTGTAATGAGGAGGGAATTGCTCCGGCCATATTTTCTATCTTGGACTCTATATCTATGAGACATCCTTCGGTTTGTTCTGCCATTAGTCTTGTTTGGGGCCGAGTTGGATATCGGTGTTGAGGTCCAATTTTACCTTTTTAAAGTGAGATTCATTTTACTAGATTTTACATGTATATGATTGATGCAATGGATGCATGCAATACATAATGAGATTATGTTTTTTATCAAAATTTATATGCACGTGATTAATGTAATGCATGCATGCGATAAGTGAGTTTGCTTATCCATTATCGTGGAACTTCAAAACTTTTAGTTGTCATTATAAAGACCAAAAAGTTAGCATAATTTGATGCGTGGTTTTGATGCATGAAGAATAATTGCACAGAACGGAAGTATAACAAAAGAAAAATAAGGTTATTAATAAGTTAAATAGTAATTAACAACTCATGAAGTATTATGGATAAACAAGTTAAAACCATACGAAGAAAAGTGTAGAGTAACAACACAGCATAACAAGGATATGCTTATGGCGTTGGTAAAATGGTAGAAATTCTATGGTCAGTTCTATGGTTAAGTGGGGAGTACTATATGCATAAGGTGGTTTATCAAAAAGGCAAGGGATAGTTCCCGAATCCCGTCACTAAATCATAGTGACGGCCCGATTCCTAACCCTCTAGGGTTAATGTAAGGAATGGATTCATTCGAGTCGTAGCTTTTCGTGGGCCCATGCAGAGACTAACCGTCTCAGAAGGCAATACACTACTTTGCTACTTTGAAACCGGTGAAGGCTTGGAGACCGTGGCCTCACAAGGACAGCAACACCAATTCCGCTTAGAAAGAATCGTGTTTGATTTAAGGAAGCTCGGGTATAGAGCTTCATTTTGTAAATGCATTATGCATGTTTAGAATAAGTAAATATAACATATAAATTCACATAAAAATAAACAAAACAGAACAAAATAAATCAACTTTTAGGCTTGACTCACTAACCAGGATCCCCAGTGGAGTCGCCAAGCTGTGGCAACGTCGGGTTTTCTGGAGTCGCCACCAATCAGTTTTCTTAGGTCGATTGGTCACCTTAAAATTGGTCTGCGAGAGTTCGGGGATCGGGAGTACGGTTACGCTAAAACAATATTGTTATAGCGCCCAAAATTGGCACCTTAGTTGATTTTAATTTTGTTTTACTTTGCTTTTAAATAATTTTCAGTTAATTTAGAAATTTTAGCTGAATTAGTCGAAATATGGATTTTTAAGTTAATTTGTATAGAATTTTATACTTCCGAACCATGGACTCTGCCGAGTCATTTGGACACGGAAGATTTGATTCCGAACCATGGACTCTGCCGAGTCACCCGGACACGGAATTTGACGAAATTTTAAAGAATTTTATCCATATTGTAAATATGGATTTTTATCTTTATATTTATTTAATTTATTTAGTTAAAAAAAGTTAATATTTTCCAAACCGTAGATCCTGCCGGATCATCCGGATATGAAAATTACTTTAATTAATTGTTAGTTATATAATTATTATTAATGGCCCACATAGACCGAAATTTTCAAAAATGTGATTTTTATTTTTAATATGTCAAATTAATTTTTTAGATTAATTATTAAAAAGTCTATCTAATCTAATTATATAATTATACTTAATATTAATTCCTAAGCTGATAGATGCCTTTAATGAACTGAACAAACATAAAAGAAAATAAGTAAAATCAGTGATCGAGGTACACAAAGCAGAAAATTTTCATGGCAAACAAACGATTTAGTAATTATTTAGGCTATAAATGACCAAAAATAATAATAATAATAATAATAATAATAATAATAATAATAATAATAATAAAATTTAGGGCCTAATTTATCATAAATGTAATCTAGAGGATCCATTTTTGTCATTAATCCAAAAGTTAGGTAAATACCATCTCAAGTCATCTTCTTCGATTTGTTCTCTGTGGCCTTCAACCAGAGAAGCACCCAAATATCAAGCTGATTTCAATCCAAAATCAAGGTTATATACAATCTCATGTGCGGATTTTAATAAGACTAACAATATCCAAGGAGGAGAGCACAAAAAAATTAAACCAGGAAAATAGACAGATGCTGCCACTTTCTCCTCAATCCTGTAATTTTATTAAACCCGCGTAGAATGAATTCTCAAAAATTGATCTTTGAAACGCATCGTATAGATTCAATCAAAATTACAAAGATTTTAAGATAAAAAAAAAATTAAAAAAAATTAAAAAAAAAATAGATATCCTAACTTGTATTCCTATGTGAATTTAGTAATTAAATTGATGCATGACCAAATCATCAAATGAACAAAAAACAAAAAGAGAAAGAATTAAAAAAAAAAAAAGTATTATCCGTGACTGATTTATAAGATAAAATGAAATTGATGGCTTAACTGGATAAAATAAAAATAACTCAGGGGGTAAACAAGAATTATGCCAAAATTATGGACTTTTAAATCAGATTCGAAGCAACAACAAGTCGGTTTGCGATCTGGGTTTCGTTATTTAATTTTAATTTTAATTTTTAATATCCAAACCATGGATCTTGCCAGACCACCCGGACATGGATATAATCCGTCTTAGGATTTTATCAAACCTACTAAGAACGGATTTACAAACATTTGAATGCTCTTAACCAATAATTTGGTACACATTAGATGCACTAATAGAATTAAAATTAAACTATTCTAAAAACAAGGATAAATAAATAAACATATCAAATCACAATCCTATGTTGTTCTCCTATATCAACTTAATAATCAAATTTAATGTAAGGTCAAACCAATATTAATAAAGAAAACAAAGAAAAATATGAATAATGAAAATCTTGCTGTCAGGGGTTAATCGGCAACATAAAATATGTTAATGACTTAAATGAACAAAACAAAGAAAGCAAAGGACTAAACAAGGATTTTACCAAAAAAAAGTAAAAGAACAGTCTTTGACTTAGTCAAAAACAAAATCTGTTCTTCGTCTTCGTGCTGGGAGGTTGCGACCGAGAGAACGATGGCGTCAGGGAGGCGGGACGCGAGAGCAGGAGACTGGCGGCAGAGGGGGAGCAGCGGCCGGAGGAAGGGGGAGAGCAGGAGGTGAGGCGTGAAGGACGCGTCGGCGGAGGGAGAACGGCGCGGAAGCGTCGGCAACAGGGGAGTGGAGAGGAAGCTGAAGTGGGCGATGCGACGGCTGGTCGAGGCTGTGACAGGGGAAGAAACGGTGGCCTGAAGCGTCGAAGACGACGAGAGCAGGGAGGGAGAAGAGAGAGAGAGAAGGCTGAGCAAGGCGACAGCTTTACGACGGCTACGGCTACGGCAAGGTGTCTAGGGGGAGAAGATAAACGGCGAGGCAACAAAGGCGGCTGCCGATGGCGGCCAAGGCGAGGCGTCCGAGAAAAGGAGATCAACGACAACAGCTGAGCGAGGTGAGACGGTTCAATCGGGAGAAGAGAGAGTTAGAGTTATCAAAGGGGAGAGAAAAAAAATTCGTGGAAGGCGACCAAAGAGAGAGATGTGAAAGAGAGAGTTCTGGAAGAGAGAACCTGGGCCGGAGGGGAAGATCAGAGCAGTGAGGAGAGTTTTTTTCCCCCTCCAGAAGAGAGTCTTTTTTTTTTTGCTTTTATGGCCGCTGAAAAGCTGATAGAGGATTCCAGAAGAGTTTACTGCCTTCCCCTAAGATAATATATTTTATTTAATTAATATTATTATTATTATTTTTTAATTAATCATTTTTTTTCTGATAGAGGACTCCAGAAGAGTCTACTGCCTTCCCCTAAGATAATATATTTTATTTAATTAATATTATTATTATTATTTTTTAATTAATCATTTTTATTTCATTCATTTTTTTTATACACATATACAGATATATATATTATTATTATTATTATTATTATTATTATTTATAAAACAAAAAAATGCCCCCTCCTAAGCTAATTGTTATCAATACATATATAATATATATATTTTTTATTTTATTTTATTTTTTTTTTAATTTTTAATTTAATTAATTAATTAATTTTTTCTTTAATGAATGTCGGACGAAATTGGGTATCAACAGGTCAAAATAATCAAACAACGATTGGTAGCGGCTCAAGATAGGCAGCAAAGTTATGCAAACCAGAGACGTCGTCCTTTGGAGTTTTCTGTTGGTGATCATGTGTTCCTAAAGGTGTCACCGATCAAGGGAGTTCAACGTTTTAGAGTGAGAGGAAAGTTAGCCCCGCGCTTTGTTGGACCTTTTGAAATTTTAGAACGGGTTGGAGAGGTGTCTTATAGAGTGGCTTTACCACTGAACTTGGTTAGAATTCATGACGTGTTCCACGTGAGTAATATTCGAAAGTATCAACCAGATCCAGCACATGTTATTCCGTGGGAGCCCTTGCAGTTACGCGAGGATTTGACTTACATCGAGGAGCCTTTGGCCATTGTGGATGGTACAGAAAAGGCTCTGCGCAACAAAGTCATTCAACTGGTAAAGGTCATTTGGAATAATCATGGAGAGCAAGAAGCAACCTGGGAAGTTGAGGATGAGCTTCGAAAGAAGTATCCACAGCTTTAAGGTACTTCTCAACACCATCTTTCAAATTTGGGGACAAATTTCTTTTAAGGGGAGGATGTTATAATAACCCTAGAAATTAAGAAAAATAAAATCACCAAATTATCCTAATTAATTAAATAAATAAAATAATAAAATAATAATAATAATAAAATATAAAATTAAGAATCTTGATTCTTAGATGATTCCTTTAGTGGTTATTAAGTCAAATTCCAATCCGGAAGTTCAAAGTCATTTTCTTTAGGATAGGGGCATTTTTGTCATTTACAACCAAGCATCAGATGAAAAATATGGGAGCACCATTGGATGCTTCTTGAAAAAATGAGTCAAGAGAAATTTACCTCACTCAATTCTGAATTCGTTTGCTTAGGTTTCCCAAAATTTAGCCAACGCACGTGTGGGGTTTAAACCGGGTTCGTGCTACTGCTACATAGGATTTTTTTTTTCTTTTCTCCCTAACCCTAATTTCTGTCTTCTAAAACGTTCCAGCCGCAAAAGCATCTACAGGTTTTTTTGAAACTTTAGATTAAAAAAAACAAAAAAAAAATGGAATTACCAATATTAATCATGCGACCATCATTACCTTTTATTATATTATTATTTACTTTGCCCTACATTTGGCGTGGAACAGAAACTCGCCTCACAGAAACTCGCCTACCTTTTCAACATTCGACTCTTCTCCCCTTTCACAGTTACGACTGGCCATGGCGAAAATTTCATAGATTAAATCACAATAAAGCCACCGCCAACCATTCAAGTATCTTCCCATATGTTCTTGTCTTCGATTATTCCTTCCTCAAATCTATGTAAGTTATCCTTTAATGCTTTAATTCTTAGTTATTTTAGAGTATTGGAACATTATTTTAATTTTATATTTTTCTTAGATTCATCAAATTGAAGAAAAACCCTACCGGGGACACAAAAACAATCCTACACATACCGGTGAACCTAAATTCATTTGTGTAAATCTAAATTATTCTATATCCCTCCTTTAAATTTTTTTTCCAGCACCTAAATGTCTTATATCTTTGCTGTAAATATTTGGTAGATTATCATTAATCCAAGTTTTGGGTTTTTCCACTCGTTTATGGTGCAATCTTGTCCATATTTGGTTCTAAGCCCGGTAAGCCATCGTAGCCTCTTTTAAAAATTATCTTGGCTGCCAATTTTGAATATTACAGCCGTAATAATTCTCTTTTCCTTGTTGTCCATGTTGTTACAAAGGGTTAGAAAATCCTTACTTGAAGGTTTGGCGCTTTGTTGGACTCCCAGAGCGTCAGAGATCCCAAAAACACATCGGTAACCGAAATAATTTTTTTTTTCCTTCCAAGATCAATTTTTACAGCCATTAAATGAGCTTATAAGTTAGTGTATGGCCGCTGTAATTTTTAGGATCAATATCAAGAAGGCTCCCGGCACAATCCCGAATAGGCACGAGGCCACCGAAGGCACCCCGAGACCCTTTTGGCCCACTAGGTAAAATTTCGGCCTAAATGTTAAGAACATGAATCTTCCAAATACCATTTAGGAAAATTTTTAAATTTTAGCACATTTTCTAATTTTCTACCTTACTAACATTTTGTAGAACCGTCCTAGAAAGTCGCCCATTTCGCCGTATTATTCCGAACTAGGTAAAGGGGAAAAGCGGGTTAGTTCTCGTGGGCCCTCTTAGGCCCAAAATAAGCATAAACCCGAATAATAAATTTTAAGTAAACAATTGGGCTAAATAAAATCTTTAAATGCGTGAGCAACATGGGTAGGGTAATTAATTAATTTTCTAGAATTTTATTTTATTTTATTTTAGTTCTCTTCCATTGAGATGTAATTTTGGTTGGTTGGTTGTATGGTTGTAATGATGTGATGTATGATGTATGTTTGGCGCTAGTATCATACTAGGACCGCTTGTAACAAGAATTAAATTAGAAATATGTTAGGACCGCCTAAATAAACACCGCTAGTACCATGTTTAGGGCCGGTGAGACAAACACCGCTAGTACCATGTTTAGGGTCGACAAGCTCACTAGCAACATGATGAGATTGGAAGCAACCATTAGTGGCATGTTAGGGCCGTAATAAATTATTATAAGCTGATAGATAAAGGATTAGGAGCGTAAATGCTAAATGACCAATTTAGAATAATTTAGAAAGAATTCATGAGAAATGATATTGTTGACACCCAATTTCGTCCGGGTGTTTTAAAATTTTGAAAAAAATTTTATTAAAAAAAATTAATTTAAAAAAAATATATTACTATTATTATTAAAAAAAAATTTAATTAGTTTAAAATATATTTTTGTTTTGTGAAAATTTGATTTAAAATGATATATGTGTGAATATGTGTATGTTTGAAATAAAATAAAATTTCATGAAAAAAATGACAAAAAATTAAAAGTTTGAGGTAAAAATGACAAAATTGAGAAGTTTCGGAAAAAATTGACAAATTCTAAAAGTTCCAGGAGCATTTGGTAGTTTGTCACATAAAATTTTGAGCCTGCCGACGTTTTTGGCTCAAATTGACAGAAAACGACAAAATTGTCAAAATCAGAAGCTTCAGGAACTTATCCTGAGGCTGAGAGACGTAAAGGACTAAAATTGTCATTTTACCAATTTAAAAGATAAGTTTGAAATTTTTTATTAATTTATCCATCAACAGTTCAGCCAAACTTCCTCTATAAATAGCCCCCCAAATTTTGTGCTGAACATAGAAAAAAAATAGAAATGAAGCTTAGAGCTCCGTTTTGAAAAAAGAAAAAATTATAGCCTAGGTCCCTGGCCCTCTTCTCTTCCTCTCCAGAAAACCTAAACCTTCTCTGACCCTTTTTTTTTTTTTTTTTTTTTTTTTTTTTTTTTTTTTTTTTTTTTTTTTTTTTTTTTTTTTTTCTCTCCCCCCGCGCGCGTGCGTTCTGTTCTTCACGTTTCCAGAATTTCAAATTCAGTTTTTAAGGGTACAACTCTCATTTAATCCTTCATCTTTTCAATTTTCTTTCACTTTGGTCACTAACCTTTTATTTTGTTCTTGCAGAATTAATTACTAACCCTTTTAATTTTTACTTGTTTGTTTATTATTTGTTTATTACTAACCCCTTTTTTTATTGTTGTCATCTAACTTACTAACCATCTAACTTTTATTGTTATTATTATTATTATTATTATTAATTGTTAACATAACTAACTTTTATTTTTATTGTTACTAACAACTAACTTGCTAACTTTTATTTTTTGTTATTAACATCTAACTTTAATTAAACTTGGCTAACTTTTATTTATTGTTGTTAATTAATTAACTTAATTAAACTTGGCTAACTTTTTATTATTGTTGTTAATTAATCAACTTAATTAAACTTGGCTAACTTTTATTATTGTTGTTAATTAATTGACTTAATTAAACTTGGCTAATTTTTATTATTGTTGTTAATTGTTAATCTAACTTTACTAACTTTGTTAATTATTATTATTATTATTGTGTTATTAAAGTGGATGGCCAAAAAGCCCCACTTTATTATTATTAATTTTCCTTTATTTACTTTATATAATTTTTAGGTGGTTAAATTTATTTTCACTTAATTCACCTTTACCCATCAATAATAAATAAGTAAATGAGTAAAATAAAAAATAAAAATTAAAAGAAGATTCTTTTATGTGAAAAATCATTTTTAAAAGCTAACTATCTTTTATTATTTTAAAACATAACTTTTTATTCCTTTTATTAAAATTATTAAACAAACATAATTAAATAATTCCAAAAATACAAATCAATTTTGTTTTTAAATATATCTTTAAAGTAATAATAATTAAAAATTCAAGAAAAATTCAATAAAATTATAATTAAAATTAATAATTAATTAAATAATTAAATTTAAAAAAAAAATTAAAAATCCATGACCAAATGATCCGTCAGGATCCATGGCTTGGAATTATTTTTTAAAAAAAGTATATAAATAATTTATTTTCTTTATTAAAAATAAAAACTTTGGACTAATATATTAATTATTAAGATATAACTTTTTAATTTTCTTTATTAATAAAAAGAATAAAAAGAGTAAAATTTTTGGGTTAATATTATTCAGTAATATTTTGCTTATTTCTTTCAAAATAATGAAAAGACATAACTTTTTGTTTCCTTTATAAAAGTCTTAGTCAAATGATTTCAAAAAAAAATAACAAAAATAAATAAATAAATAAATAATAATTGAATTTCTCTTAAATATATTTTCAGAGATATAAATTAAAATTAAAAAAAAATCTTTCATCAAACAAAGAAGAATATAAAAATAAAAATATCAAGACTTTTGTTTTAAAATACATATAAATTTTTGGTTAAATAATCTTTTTTAGATATCAAAACTTTTTCCTCTTTTGTTTAAAATATACATATAAATTTTTGTTTTTTTTTTTTGTTTAAACAATTAATTTTGGTTAATCTTTTACCAAAACAAAATAAAATATTAAGATTTTTCTTTTATGTTTGAAATATACATATAAATTTTTATTTCCTTAATTAAATATTGATTGAATAATTGATTTTTGATTCACCTTTTATCAAATAAAATATTAAGATTTTTCTTTTAAATACATATAATTTTTTTTTTTGGTTGAATAAATAAGATCTTGATTTAATAATTTTTCTTTTTAGTTTATCTTTTATTAAATAAAAAGAACAAACATAACATAAAATATAAATCTTTCTTGATTAATTTATTCCTTCTTTTTGAATAAACATAAAATAAATCTCAAAACTTTTTTAAAGTTTTTATTACTTTTTAATTCCTTTATAAATTAAGTGTTTATTTAAATAATAAATACCCTTCATTAAACAAGATAAAAAGAAAAAGAAAAGAAAGATAAGAAAAAGAAAAGAAAGATAAGAAAAGAAAGATAAGAAAAAGATAATAAAGATAAGAAAGATAAGATAAGATAAGAAAGATAAGAAAGAAAAATATAGAAAATAAAAATTTTTAGATTATTAATGAATCTAAAAATTCTATAACAAAAAGAATTACGAAATTAGTAATTAAACTAATAATTAATTCCATAAAAATAAGAATTAAATAATTAACTATAAATTAAATCAACTTACATATCCGGATGATCCGTCAGGATCTGCGGTTTAAAAAAAATATCACCCTTTTAATTAAATAAATTAAATAAAAAAAAAAGATAAAAATCCATATTTACAATATGGATTAAATTATTTAAAAGTTCACCAAATTCCGTGTCCAAATGACTCGGCAGAGTCCATGGTTCGGAATCAAAAATCTTCCGTGTCCAAATGACTCGGCAGAGTCCATGGTTCGGAAGTATAAAATTTCATACAAATTAATTAATTTAAAAATCCACATTTCGACTAATCCAGTTAAAATTTCTAATTTTGAAAATTAACTGAGAATTATTTAAAAGCAAAGCAAAACAAAATTAAAATCAACTAAGGTGCCAATTTTTGGGCGTTTTAACAAAGTTGTTTTAACGTAACCGTACTCCCGATCCCCGAACTCTCGCAGACCAATTTTAAGGTGACCAATCGACCTAAGAAAACTGATTGGTGGCGACTCCCGAAAAAGACCCGACGTTGCCACAGCTTGGCGACTCCACTGGGGACACGGTTAGTGAGTCGAGCCTAAAACTTGATTTGTTTTGCTTTGCTTATTTTTATGTGGATTTTTTTTATATGCTATATTTGCTTAGCAAAAACATGCATTATGCATTCACAATATGAAGCTCTATACCCGAGCTTCCTCAAATCGAACACGATTCTTTCTAAGCGGAATTGGTGTTGTTGTCCTTGTGAGGCCATGGTCTCCAAGCCTTCACCGGTTTCAAAGTAGCAAAGTAGTGTATTGCCTTCTGAGACGGTTAGTCTCTGCATGGGCCCACGAAAAGCTACGACTCGAATTAATCCATTCCTTACATTAACCCTAGAGGGTAAGGAATCGGGCCGTCACTATGATTTAGTGACGGGATTCGGGAACTATCCCTTGCCTTTTTGATAAGTCACCTTATGCATATAGAACTCCCTACTTAACCGTAGAACTGACCATAGAATTTCTACCATTTTTACCAACACCATAAGCATATCCTTGTTATGCTGTGTTGTTACTCTACACTTTTCTTCGTATGGTTTTAACTTGTTTATCCATAATACTTCATGAGTTATTAATTGCTATTTAACTTATTAATAACCTTATCTTTCTTGTGCAATTATTCTTCATGCATCAAAACCACGCATCAAATTATGCTAACTTTTTGGTCTTTTTAATAATAACTAGAAGTCTTGAAGTTTCACAATAGTTGATAATCAAGCTCACTCATTGCATACATCCATTACATCAATCACATGCATATAAAATCTGATAAAAATAATCTCATTGCATGTATTCCATTACATCAATCACGTGCATATAAATTTTGATAAAAAAACATAATCTCATTATGTATTGCATGCATCCATTGCATCAATCATATACATGTAAAATCTAGTAAAATGAATCTCACTTTAAAAAGGTAAAATTGGACTTCAACACCGATATCCAACTCGGCTCCAAACAAGACTAATGGCAGAACAAACCGAAGGACGTCTCATAGATATAGAGTTCAAGATAAAAAAAATATAGCCGGAGCAATTCCCTCCTCATTACACCAAAAAAATGAAATTCATTTTTTAAGGAAAGTTAATCACAGTCTTTGCTGAAGAAGGCATTCTGCTATCATCTATATCAATAGTAGCAAAGACCAAGTAGCCTCATCTTCCAAGTTGGAATGACCCAAATGCCAAATATGATTATCAAAAAGGTTCAATTGGACATTCAACTGAAAATTTTGTCATATTGAAACTCAAGGTCCAACAGTTGGTCGAGTCCAAGTTGCTAGGCCCGATGTGATTGGTAATTGAAAGTGAAGATTTTGAGCTGGAATTACATTGATTTTGGAAGGGCTCCAAGTCAGATCTGACCTAACAGTCCGCACACACTTTTGAATGACTGGGAATCCTTTGAATAAACTTGTATCTTTGAAAGCTTGCAAAAGTAATTTAATAGTAAAAATCTCCTAGATTTAGTCCAGAATCTAGGGTGTAGTCTTTGTTAAATGGACACCTGCTATTCTTTTTCTGGTACAACAAAAAGATGTGATGCGTGCATTCTACTACTTTCCATTTTTACACTCTTTGCTATTATACTATCCATTATTGCCATCACACTTTACTTTTCGACAACCGGTAATTCTTTTTGTTCTCTAACAAAAAGATGTTGCGTGTGCATTCTACCACTTTTTAATCCCATTATTACTTCTACACATTCTACCAATTTTTACCAAAAATTCAATTATTACACCTACACATTCCACCACTTCTTACCAAAAATTCCGTTTTTACATCTATCTCTCACTCCTTTCCATTATACTATCCATTATTGCTATCATACTTTGTTTTTTAAATGATACTACTCGTGGGTGAAAATAAAAAGTTAAGGAAAATTTGATAGTAATGATCTTAAAAGTGCTGCCAAATCTAGTAAGAAAGATTTCATATGTTGCACCTCAACCCTCAAAAAGAATTCACAGTGGTTATCAACATCCTTGCAAGAAGTTTGGGGTTAGTTTCCAAACAAGGTAGCTCTCATATTAAATGACTTCAGTGGCCTCCCAATTCTCATAAATGCTCAAAACAAAAAAAAAAAAAAGGTTCTCAATTTTCCGCAACACAAACTCCGAAAAGAAAAAGTTCATCCCTTCCATCAAAAAGTCATTAAAGGGAAAATCCAAAAAAAAAAAAAAGAAAGACTGAGAAGCAAATAAAGCCACTTGAATCATCTCATTTCAAGAAGGCTATGATCTCGGTTCTCTGTAACAAAAACTTCGAAAAGGAAAAGGTTCATCCCTTCCATAAAAAAAGCCAACAAGGGAAAATTCAAAACCAAAAAGAACTGAGAACAAACACGAGCAAGCAAGGCCACTTGAGTCATCTCACTTCAAGAGAGTTATCAAGTATGTCATCACCATAGCTCACAAAAAAAAGGGAAACAAAAAAAAAAAACAAAAAAAAAAGAGGAAAAAGGGCTCAAACTAGAAAAAAAAAAAAAAGAAAAAAATAAAAAGTGAGCTATGGATTCTAGACTGAAAACCTGCAAAGGCGGTTTAGAACACAAAAGCAACCCTCAAACCAAGCATGCATAAAAATCAAAATAGTTGGGGGGCAACAGATGAGGTCTAACTTTCTGGAAAGAGTGGCAAGTTTGAGGTCATCACTATTGATTTTTTTCACCATAATCAAATTTGCTCACGAGTAGTATTAAAAGACCCTTCTTCCACACCACTTAAATTTAACTTTTCTCAAACCGAACATCCTCATTCAGTTAAAAGACTATTATTGAGAATCATGTTTCTACCTTGTTTAATACTGCTCACGAGTAGTATTAAAAGACCATTCTTTCACACCACTTAAATTTAACTTTTCTCAAACCGAACATCCTCATTCAGTTAAAAGACTATCATTGTGAAACATGTTTCTACCTTCTTTAATACTGCTCACAAGTAGTATTAAAATACCATTCTTTCACACCACTCAAACTTAACTTTACTCAGACCTAATATTTACCTCTTAATATTATTCTCATTCGGCTAAAAGACTGCTACAAAAAAAAACATTCAAACTTAATTTTCCTCACGCCTAACAGTTACCTCTCGATATCATCCTCATTCAGCTAAAAGGCTATCCTTGCGAATCATGTTTATACCTTATTGCCTTGCACAGTTTATGTCTTCGAGTTGGAAAGGGAAGAATGGCAGGATATTTTAATTGAAAACAAAGACCGTAAATTACTTTGTCAAGCTTTGCAAATTGATGAAAGTTTTTCTTTAAGGTCAAACCATTATTCATTAATGTATGTAGACTTAAAAGTGAGGAGATAGCTTGAGTCTTTCTTTAATAAGATGTAGTTCTTGTAAGAGAAATTTACGATCAAGTGCCATCACAAAGGTCTAGAAATGCTCGACCTTCTGTTAAAGGTGAGGTGATACCTTTTATCCACATAAATACCATATTCAGGGGGGCAAAGTAGTCTCTACTAAGCGTAAGAAGAGTACTGCCAAGAAAGAAGCTCAATAAACAAGGGGGCAAGTCTTATGGATCAGAACCTGAGTCTAAGGAAGAGCAATCATTCGGACTGTAACATGGGGGTAAACAAGTGTCCGCATGGCCAGAAGAAAATGGGCAAAGCAGACATTGAAAGTAAAGCCTTTGATGGTATCAAATCCATGACAATGGATGAGTACCCGAAAGAGATATAAATTATGAGGCGGGCCAACTTTAAAGAAATTGAGGCCAAAATTCAAGAACAAGTCAAAGAAAGGGGATTTTGAAAAGAGTTGGGCTTTTGAGGCAGTGAACAAAAGCTGGAAAGCATAAAGAGATTCAATGATAGTCCAAGAAGGCAATTATAAAGAGGATCCAGTAAAGCAAAGATATGAAGAACTAGATCAATCCAAAAAAAATAAAAAATAAAAAAATAAATATAAATAAAAATAAAAAAAAAAAACCATCAATTACACATGCTTTGCATTCATGCATTTCACATCATGCATGCATGATTTTTACACGATAGGAATCAAATGGGAAACACATCCACCGCACCGTTACAGCAGTATAAGCTGAGATCTCAATAATATCAGCTCTTACCAATCTATCACTGGATACACAGCTAATATGCAGGACCAACCCGCATCAGGAATTCAAGGATAAGGTAGACAATATGTCAAAAGCCTGGCAATTGATTCAATAATCGAGACTACACCTGGAAGGACAGGATTGACATCAGCTAGTAGTATCCAAAATAAGAGATAGCTATAGCCAAGGATAAGGCAGATATCAAAAAGGATAAAGTAAACAATATTGTCAAAAGCTTGGCAATTGATTCAATAATCGAGGCTACACCTGAAAGGACAGGATTGATGCCAGCTTAGCAGCATCCAAGATAAGAGATAGCTGTGGTCAAAGATAAGGCAGACATCAAGAAATATTGTCGTTGAAACTTTGTCAAAAGCGGACAATGGATTCAATAATCGAGGACTGGATCAACGGATAAAAAAAAAAATATATCTATCAAAATGAAGTAGGATCTACTTTTCCGGTTAAACGGCGGATACGGTACTCCGTGACTCTCAAGTCGGTTCTCTCAGTTGCCCATAATAACTGATTCCTTCACCCCTTCTTTCTTTTACTTCCTCCTAGAAAATGGATCCTACTTTTTCCGCCTTGCGAAAGTATTTCCCTTCTCTCCCAATGAACATCCTCAAAAAGATCTACCAAGTTCGCTGTGAACGATTAAGAGTTCTGATGCACAAAGGAATCCCTGAAGATGTGCGGTGGTTAATCGAAGCCAAGGTTCGTCTAGCAGGTGAAATCCCAGAGGCATTTGTGTCTCACATGCCTGGTATAGGCAAAAGCTCTTATGCCAAAAAGCGAAGAGCGAAAAGGTTACAAGTCTGCCATAAATGTGGACGGTGGACTTGTAATACTAAATGTCGTTCTTTAGGGATGATCTCTGATAATCGAGAAGATAAAATACGATTCATTAAGAATGGCTTGAGTAAAGACTCGTTGGATGATATCCAATTGACTCTTGAGACGCATTCTTGTGGATCTGTGCAACGTGAACTACTTGGTTTGTGGAGCATTTTTCATGAAGAACGAGAACGATACAGTCCCGGGAATCTGACGTTAAACGACCCTATTTGTCAGCTTGTAAGAAAACTGGATGGGAAGCAAATCCTCGACTCATAGAAGCCATTAATCCCGTTACTGGACGTAAAACCAGTGGAAGATGTGAGCCACAGTCACAATCACTGTACATACAATTTATCATATTTAAAATTTTCCATTTTTCTTTTAATAATGTATTTGCTCCCGTAAGTGTAATCGACACGTTATCCATTTCATCGCTATAAATGCATGTTCTTCCAGTCGGTTATCTAAGTTTCCTTCAATAACTAATTCCTTTCCATCATCTCTCAAATTCTTCTCTCATCAATGGATTCTACTCTTTCAGCACTGCGAAAATACTTTCCTTCCCTTCCAATAAAAGTCCTTAAAAAGATCTACCTTGCTAGATGTGAAAGAATCAGAGTTTTTACACGCAAAGGCATTCCCGATAATGTGCAGTGGATAATTGAAGCTAAGGTCCGTCTGGCGGGTGAAGTTCCAGATGCATTTATGCCCCGCATGCCCGGTTTAGGTAAAAGCCGTTATGCCAAAAGGCGAAGAGCAAAGAGACTAGGCGTGTGTTATAAATGTGGGCGATAGAATTGTAATACTAAATGTCGCTCTTTAGGATACATCTCCACAAATCGTGAAGATAAAAGAAAATTCATTAAGAATGGCCTGCGTAAGGAATCTCTGGAAGATATCCGAGAGACTCTTGAAACGCATTCTTGTGGAAAAGTGCAAGGTCAAATTGTCAAATTGTGGAGGACTTACCATAAAGAACGAGACCGTTACAGTCTTGGGAATGTGACTGTAAACGACCCTGTCTGCCAGCTTGTAAGAAAACTGGATAGGAAGCAAGTCCTCGACTCATAGAAGGCATTGAAGCCATTACTAGATATAAATCAGTGGAAGATGAGAGCCACAGTCATGATTGCTGTACATATAAGCTGTCATTTGTCTTTTCTTTTGACAATAATGTACTTGCTTCTGTAAGTGTAATTAACGCATTATCCCTTTCATCACTATAAATATGTGTTAGTTATTTTCGTTTCCTACAATCACTAATTTCTTTCTTTGCCTCCTTCATCAATGGAGTCTTCTCTTTCCGCCCTACGAAAGTATTTTCCTTCCTTCCCAATAAATGTTCTTAAAAAGATTTATCAAGCTAGATGTGAACGATTCAGAGTATTTATGCACAAAGGCATTCCTGATAATGTGCGGTGGCTAATTGAAGCTAAGGTTCGTTCAGCTGGTGAAGTTCCCGAAGCGTTCTTTCCCCGTATGCCCGGCTTTGGTAAAAGCGCTTATGCCAAAAAAAGAAGAGCAAAGAGGCTAGGCGTTTGTCATAATCGTGGATGGTGGATTTGCGGCAATAAATGTCGTGCTCCAGGAGTGATCACCAGAAATCGTAATGATAGAATAAGATTCATTAAGAATGGCTTGCGTAAGGAATCTCTAGAAGATATTCGAGAGGTTCTTGAAGCGCATTCTTGTGGAATAGTGCAATTTGAGGTTGTTGGATTATGGATAATTTTCCAAAAAGAACGAGATCGTTACAGTCTTGGGAATCTGACCCTAAACGACCCTGTTTGCCAGTTTATGAGAAAGCTAGATGAGATGCAAATCACCGATTCATAGAAAGCATTGAAGCCATTACTGGACGCAAAGCCAGTGGAAGACGAGGATCAAAGTCACGATTACTGTACGTGCTAGCTGTCGCTTTTGAAATTTTCCTCCCCTTTTGGTAATAATGTATCCACTCCTGACGTGAACCAAAGTCACGATTACTGTACGTACTAGCTGTCGCTTTTGAAATTTTCCTCCCCTTTTGGTAATAATGTATCCACTCCTGACGTGAACCAAAGTCACGATTACTGTACGTACTAGCTGTCGCTTTTGAAATTTTCCTCCCCTTTCAGCGATAATGTATCCACTCCTGACGTGAACCAAAGTCACGATTACTGTACGTGCTAGCTGTCGCTTTTGAAATCTTCCTCCCCTTTCGGCGATAATGTATCCACTCCTGACATGAGCCATAGTCACGATACTGTACATGCTAGCTGCCACTTTTTAAAATTTTCCTTCTCTTCCAACAATCACGTACCTACTCCTGACGTAAGCTACAGTAGTGACTACTGTACATGCTAGCAGCTATTTTGAAAATTTTCCTCCTCTTTTAACGATAGTGTACCCATACCTGACCAGAGTCATACTCGTGACTACTGTGAATAGCTAGCAATAATGTATCCATTCTTGAAAATAAAATTATTGCCTTATCTCTTCATCTCTATAAATATATCCTCTTTTCTCACAAGGGTAAGGATAGGAATGGAGAAAACCCCAACTCGTAAATCCCGAAGTATTTGTGTATTTTCTGGGGCTTTTCCTGGAAAAGATGAAGAGTATTTAAAAGCAGCCAACCATTTGGGAAGAGTATTAGCTGAGCGAAAAATACATTTAGTTTATGGAGGAGGTAGTGTCGGATTAATGGGAGGTGTAGCATCAGCAGCATCTCTAGGAGGAAGTCAAGTTTTGGGCATTATCCCTGGACCTCTGAAATTTATTTCTGGGGGCACGATTGGAGAAGAATTAGTGGTTAAAAATTTGCAAGAGCGTGTGTTACAAATGCTTTTAAATGCTGATGCTTTTATCGCTCTACCAGGTGGTTTTGGCACATTGGGAGAAGTCTTTCAAATTGCTTCCATGGCCCAACTTAATTTGCATAAGAAACCCATTGGGCTTTTGAATGTTAACAATTTCTTTACAGGTCTGATAGCTTTTATGGATTATGCTATGCAGAAGAATTTCATATCAAGAGTGGCACGGCGAATCATAATATCCGCAACAACTGCTGAAGAATTGCTAGATAAAATACAAGCTTTTGTTCCTGAACCAGATCCAGCAATGATTCAGATAGACTGGACACGACAGTCTTTCCCGACCAGTTCACTCCCATAATGGTCCTCTACTCACCCTGTTGAAGTATTGTGGAAGAAAGAAGCGATCTGATCCGTTTTTCTTGTCCTTTAGTTTTATTATCAGCATTTTCTTTCGCGTTTCAGTTTTTCTTTTCAGGGAATTTCTTTTTATAAGATAGTTTCGTCCATGCTGATATTAAAACCATGCGACAATGCCTTTAGGTTGGAATGGCTGAGTAAAGAGTAATTTTTATTACTCTTGAGACGCATCCTATTAGGTCTACTAGGCATAACATTTTGGGGTAGTTAAGCTTTAACCTTATTCGGATGACATATCTCACAAGGGAATCTATATTTACTGAAGAAAATATTAGATGAACCTTAAATATTGATTCCAAACATCCACTCCATTTACATAATTTGTCAGTGTTATTGTCATCATCAAGATTCACTCGTTTTATCGAAGCCTAATTCTTTGCGCTCGCCAATTATGAAAATTCACACTTTCGAAGAAAATTATTCCAATTTCAATTGCTTTTATATAAATTTCGCTCGAGGTCCTAAGGAAAGCTCCTTAGCCTCAAAATCAATTTTCATCATCGAGGTTTTAAGGATGGAACCTTTGCCTCGAAAACAATCAATTTTCATCAATTCGGGGTTTTAAGGATGGAACCTTTGCCTCGAAAACAATCAATTTTCATCATCGGGGTTGTAAGGATGGAACCTTTGCCTCGAAAATAATCAATTTTCATCATCAGGGTTTTAAGGATGGAACCTTTGCCTTGAAAAGAATCAATTTTCATCATCGGGGTTTTAAGGATGGAACCTTTGCCTCGAAAACAATCAATTTTCATCATCGGGGTTTTAAGGATGGAACCTTTGCCTCGAAAACAATCAATTTTCATCATCGGGGTTTTAAGGATGGAACCTTTGCCTCGAAAATAATCAATTTTCATCATCGGGGTTTTAAGGATGGAACCTTTGCCTCGAAAACAATCAATTTTCATCGGGGTTGTAAGGATGGAACCTTTGCCTCGAAAATAATCAATTTTCATCATCAGGGTTTTAAGGATGGAACCTTTGCCTTGAAAAGAATCAATTTTCATCATCGGGGTTTTAAGGATGGAACCTTTGCCTCGAAAACAATCAATTTTCATCATCGGGGTTTTAAGGATGGAACCTTTGCCTCGAAAACAATCAATTTTCATCATCGGGGTTTTAAGGATGGAACCTTTGCCTCGAAAATAATCAATTTTCATCATCGGGGTTTTAAGGATGGAACCTTTGCCTCGAAAACAATCAATTTTCATCGGGGTTGTAAGGATGGAACCTTTGCCTCGAAAATAATCAATTTTCATCATCAGGGTTTTAAGGATGGAACCTTTGCCTTGAAAAGAATCAATTTTCATCATCGGGGTTTTAAGGATGGAACCTTTGCCTCGAAAACAATCAATTTTCATCAATTCGGGGTTTTAAGGATGGAACCTTTGCCTCGAAAACAATCAATTTTCATCATCGGGGTTTTAAGGATGGAACCTTTGCCTCGAAAATAATCAATTTTCATCATCGGGGTTTTAAGGATGGAACCTTTGCCTCGAAAACAATCAATTTTCATCAATTCGGGGTTTTAAGGATGGAACCTTTGCCTCGAAAACAATCAATTTTCATCATCGGGGTTTTAAGGATGAAACCTTTGCCTCGAAAATAATCAATTTTCATCATCAGGGTTTTAAGGATGGAACCTTTGCCTTGAAAAGAATCAATTTTCATCATCGGGGTTTTAAGGATGGAACCTTTGCCTCGAAAACAATCAATTTTCATCCTCGCGGTTTTAAGGATGGAACCTTTGCCTCGAAAATAATCAATTTTCATCATCGAGGTTTTAAGGATGGAACCTTTACCTCGACATCAATCAATCAATCCGAGGTTTTAAGGATGGAACCTTTGCCTCGAAAACAATCAATTTTCATCATCGGGGTTTTAAGGATGGAACCTTTGCCTCGAAAATAATCAATTTTCATCATCGAGGTTTTAAGGATGGAACCTTTACCTCGACATCAATCAATCAATCCGAGGTTTTAAGGATGGAACCTTTGCCTCGAAAACAATCAATTTTCATCATCGGGGTTTTAAGGATGGAACCTTTGCCTCGAAAACAATCAATTTTCATCGGGGTTGTAAGGATGGAACCTTTGCCTCGAAAATAATCAATTTTCATCATCAGGGTTTTAAGGATGGAACCTTTGCCTCGAAAATAATCAATTTTCATCATCGGGGTTTTAAGGATGGAACCTTTGCCTCGAAAACAATCAATTTTCATCATCGGGGTTTTAAGGATGGAACCTTTGCCTCGAAAATAATCAATTTTCATCATCGGGGTTTTAAGGATGGAACCTTTGCCTCGAAAACAATCAATTTTCATCATCGGGGTTTTAAGGATGGAACCTTTGCCTCGAAAACAATCAATTTTCATCATCGGGGTTTTAAGGATGGAACCTTTGCCTCGAAAACAATCAATTTTCATCAGGGTTGTAAGGATGGAACCTTTGCCTCGAAAATAATCAATTTTCATCATCAGGGTTTTAAGGATGGAACCTTTGCCTTGAAAAGAATCAATTTTCATCATCGGGGTTTTAAGGATGGAACCTTTGCTTCGAAAACAATCAATTTTCATCAATTCAGGGTTTTAAGGATGGAACCTTTGCCTCGAAAATAATCAATTTTCATCATCGGGGTTGTAAGGATGGAACCTTTGCCTCGAAAATAATCAATTTTCATCATCAGGGTTTTAAGGATGGAACCTTTGCCTTGAAAAGAATCAATTTTCATCATCGGGGTTTTAAGGATGGAACCTTTGCCTCGAAAACAATCAATTTTCATCATCGGGGTTTTAAGGATGGAACCTTTGCCTCGAAAACAATCAATTTTCATCATCGGGGTTTTAAGGATGGAACCTTTGCCTCGAAAATAATCAATTTTCATCATCGGGGTTTTAAGGATGGAACCTTTGACTTGAAAACAATCAATTTTCATCGGGGTTGTAAGGATGGAACCTTTGCCTCGAAAATAATCAATTTTCATCATCGGGGTTTTAAGGATGGAACCTTTGCCTTGAAAAGAATCAATTTTCATCATCGGGGTTTTAAGGATGGAACCTTTGCCTCGAAAACAATCAATTTTCATCAATTCGGGGTTTTAAGGATGGAACCTTTGCCTCGAAAACAATCAATTTTCATCATCGGGGTTTTAAGGATGGAACCTTTGCCTCGAAAATAATCAATTTTCATCATCGGGGTTTTAAGGATGGAACCTTTGCCTTGAAAAGAATCAATTTTCATCATCGGGGTTTTAAGGATGGAACCTTTGCCTCGAAAACAATCAATTTTCATCAATTCGGGGTTTTAAGGATGGAACCTTTGCCTCGAAAACAATCAATTTTCATCATCGGGGTTTTAAGGATGGAACTTTTGCCTCGAAAATAATCAATTTTCATCATCAAGGTTTTAAGGATGGAACCTTTGCCTCGAAAACAATCAATCAATTCGAGGCTTTAAGGATGGAACCTTTACCTCGACATCAATCAATCAATTCGAGGTTTTAAGGATGGAACCTTTGCCTCGACATCAATCAATCAATCCGGGGTTTTGAGGATGGAACCTTTGCCTCGAGATCAATCAATCAATCCGAGGTTTTAAGGATAGAACCTTTGCCTCGAGATCAATCAATCAATCCGGGGTTTTAAGGATGGAACCTTTGCCTCGAGATCAATTATCAATCCGAGGTTTTAAGGATGGAACCTTTGCCTCGACATCAATCAATCAATTCGAGGTTTTAAGGATGGAACCTTTGCCTCGATATCAATCAATCAATCCGGGGTTTTAAGGATGGAACCTTTGCCTCGAGATCAATCAATCAATCCGAGGTTTTAAGGATGGAACCTTTGCCTCGAAAACAAATAATCAATCAATCAGTCCATCTTACAACGATAGAAGCTTTCCTATCGTTAGAGGTTCTAAGGACATTTCCTTAACCTAAAACAAACAATCATTCCATCAGTCCATCTTACAACGATAGGAGCTTTCCTATCGTTAGAGGTTCTAAGGACCTTTCCTTAACCTCAAACAAATAATCAATCAATCAGTCCATCTTACAACAATAGGAGCTTTCCTATCGTTAGAGGTTTTAAGGACCTTTCCTTAAACCTTACTGTTTGGGCGGCGAGAACATTCTCAATGCCTACCTAAGCCGGACGAAATTTGGTAACGACTTTGCATACATCATGTCCCATGAAGCATGCAAAGGGGGGCAGCTGTTGACACCCAATTTCGTCCGGGTGTTTTAAAATTTTGAAAAAAATTTTATTAAAAAAAATTAATTTAAAAAAAATATATTACTATTATTATTAAAAAAAAATTTAATTAGTTTAAAATATATTTTTGTTTTGTGAAAATTTGATTTAAAATGATATATGTGTGAATATGTGTATGTTTGAAATAAAATAAAATTTCATGAAAAAAATGACAAAAAATTAAAAGTTTGAGGTAAAAATGACAAAATTGAGAAGTTTCGGAAAAAATTGACAAATTCTAAAAGTTCCAGGAGCATTTGGTAGTTTGTCACATAAAATTTTGAGCCTGCCGACGTTTTTGGCTCAAATTGACAGAAAACGACAAAATTGTCAAAATCAGAAGCTTCAGGAACTTATCCTGAGGCTGAGAGACGTAAAGGACTAAAATTGTCATTTTACCAATTTAAAAGATAAGTTTGAAATTTTTTATTAATTTATCCATCAACAGTTCAGCCAAACTTCCTCTATAAATAGCCCCCCAAATTTTGTGCTGAACATAGAAAAAAAATAGAAATGAAGCTTAGAGCTCCGTTTTGAAAAAAGAAAAAATTATAGCCTAGGTCCCTGGCCCTCTTCTCTTCCTCTCCAGAAAACCTAAACCTTCTCTGACCCTTTTTTTTTTTTTTTTTTTTTTTTTTTTTTTTTTTTTTTTTTTTTTTTTTTTTTTTTTTTCTCTCCCCCCGCGCGCGTGCGTTCTGTTCTTCACGTTTCCAGAATTTCAAATTCAGTTTTTAAGGGTACAACTCTCATTTAATCCTTCATCTTTTCAATTTTCTTTCACTTTGGTCACTAACCTTTTATTTTGTTCTTGCAGAATTAATTACTAACCCTTTTAATTTTTACTTGTTTGTTTATTATTTGTTTATTACTAACCCCTTTTTTTATTGTTGTCATCTAACTTACTAACCATCTAACTTTTATTGTTATTATTATTATTATTATTATTAATTGTTAACATAACTAACTTTTATTTTTATTGTTACTAACAACTAACTTGCTAACTTTTATTTTTTGTTATTAACATCTAACTTTAATTAAACTTGGCTAACTTTTATTTATTGTTGTTAATTAATTAACTTAATTAAACTTGGCTAACTTTTTATTATTGTTGTTAATTAATCAACTTAATTAAACTTGGCTAACTTTTATTATTGTTGTTAATTAATTGACTTAATTAAACTTGGCTAATTTTTATTATTGTTGTTAATTGTTAATCTAACTTTACTAACTTTGTTAATTATTATTATTATTATTGTGTTATTAAAGTGGATGGCCAAAAAGCCCCACTTTATTATTATTAATTTTCCTTTATTTACTTTATATAATTTTTAGGTGGTTAAATTTATTTTCACTTAATTCACCTTTACCCATCAATAATAAATAAGTAAATGAGTAAAATAAAAAATAAAAATTAAAAGAAGATTCTTTTATGTGAAAAATCATTTTTAAAAGCTAACTATCTTTTATTATTTTAAAACATAACTTTTTATTCCTTTTATTAAAATTATTAAACAAACATAATTAAATAATTCCAAAAATACAAATCAATTTTGTTTTTAAATATATCTTTAAAGTAATAATAATTAAAAATTCAAGAAAAATTCAATAAAATTATAATTAAAATTAATAATTAATTAAATAATTAAATTTAAAAAAAAAATTAAAAATCCATGACCAAATGATCCGTCAGGATCCATGGCTTGGAATTATTTTTTAAAAAAAGTATATAAATAATTTATTTTCTTTATTAAAAATAAAAACTTTGGACTAATATATTAATTATTAAGATATAACTTTTTAATTTTCTTTATTAATAAAAAGAATAAAAAGAGTAAAATTTTTGGGTTAATATTATTCAGTAATATTTTGCTTATTTCTTTCAAAATAATGAAAAGACATAACTTTTTGTTTCCTTTATAAAAGTCTTAGTCAAATGATTTCAAAAAAAAATAACAAAAATAAATAAATAAATAAATAATAATTGAATTTCTCTTAAATATATTTTCAGAGATATAAATTAAAATTAAAAAAAAATCTTTCATCAAACAAAGAAGAATATAAAAATAAAAATATCAAGACTTTTGTTTTAAAATACATATAAATTTTTGGTTAAATAATCTTTTTTAGATATCAAAACTTTTTCCTCTTTTGTTTAAAATATACATATAAATTTTTGTTTTTTTTTTTTGTTTAAACAATTAATTTTGGTTAATCTTTTACCAAAACAAAATAAAATATTAAGATTTTTCTTTTATGTTTGAAATATACATATAAATTTTTATTTCCTTAATTAAATATTGATTGAATAATTGATTTTTGATTCACCTTTTATCAAATAAAATATTAAGATTTTTCTTTTAAATACATATAATTTTTTTTTTTGGTTGAATAAATAAGATCTTGATTTAATAATTTTTCTTTTTAGTTTATCTTTTATTAAATAAAAAGAACAAACATAACATAAAATATAAATCTTTCTTGATTAATTTATTCCTTCTTTTTGAATAAACATAAAATAAATCTCAAAACTTTTTTAAAGTTTTTATTACTTTTTAATTCCTTTATAAATTAAGTGTTTATTTAAATAATAAATACCCTTCATTAAACAAGATAAAAAGAAAAAGAAAAGAAAGATAAGAAAAAGAAAAGAAAGATAAGAAAAGAAAGATAAGAAAAAGATAATAAAGATAAGAAAGATAAGATAAGATAAGAAAGATAAGAAAGAAAAATATAGAAAATAAAAATTTTTAGATTATTAATGAATCTAAAAATTCTATAACAAAAAGAATTACGAAATTAGTAATTAAACTAATAATTAATTCCATAAAAATAAGAATTAAATAATTAACTATAAATTAAATCAACTTACATATCCGGATGATCCGTCAGGATCTGCGGTTTAAAAAAAATATCACCCTTTTAATTAAATAAATTAAATAAAAAAAAAAGATAAAAATCCATATTTACAATATGGATTAAATTATTTAAAAGTTCACCAAATTCCGTGTCCAAATGACTCGGCAGAGTCCATGGTTCGGAATCAAAAATCTTCCGTGTCCAAATGACTCGGCAGAGTCCATGGTTCGGAAGTATAAAATTTCATACAAATTAATTAATTTAAAAATCCACATTTCGACTAATCCAGTTAAAATTTCTAATTTTGAAAATTAACTGAGAATTATTTAAAAGCAAAGCAAAACAAAATTAAAATCAACTAAGGTGCCAATTTTTGGGCGTTTTAACAAAGTTGTTTTAACGTAACCGTACTCCCGATCCCCGAACTCTCGCAGACCAATTTTAAGGTGACCAATCGACCTAAGAAAACTGATTGGTGGCGACTCCCGAAAAAGACCCGACGTTGCCACAGATATGAACATTTATTACAAATACACTTAAAAGATATCATTGATTGTCATGACATCATGTAACACTAAACTAAGATAACACGATAAAAGAAATAGGATGCACTAGAATCATGGCATTCTACTAAAAAGAGCTAAAATAAAATGAGCTACGGTCATGCATCAATTGGTTGTTGCATATGATTGATGTTTGTTATACACAATATTGCATTAAGTAAAAGATTTGAAGAGTAAGATAAAATACGAGGCATGCAAGGTTAGAGATGAACCATATCTACATGACCTAATAAGCCGTAAATTTAGATTAGAGGTTCGGAACGGACGATTCGAACTCGAGAGGCATGTTAGGGTGGCGGCGGACCGTCCCTAGTCATGACTCGATATTGACACGGAGTATGGAAATATGATTTGTGCGCTGTCAGACCATAGCTAGCGAGGGACCATGCTTATGGCTGGTATCACGAGAGGCTCTACCTCGGCGTAGGTATCCCGAGAGGCTCTGGCTTGGTGGCATCCCTAGTGGCACTGCTTAAGAGTTATCCCGAGAGTGGGTGATGTACACACTCACCACCCTAGGTTCGTCTGACGGCATTTAAGTATTGGACTAAATGATCGATCAATAAGTTATTATTTAATCGGTAAAGGGAATTATGCATATACATGGTAGTTCAAGCATGCTAGTAGGACTTGGATTTTGTTGTTATGATGTTGTATGGAATGGTTATTAATTAAATTGCTACAGCTTAAAATTTATTATTCGTTTTTGTTTGTTACGGGAATATTAGGACCCACGTGATGGGCCTGATACTTCCCCCTTACTGAGCAAGTTATGCTCACCCCTCATCTTAACATGTTTTTCTTAGGTGAGTACTATGAGGAGACAGAGTACACTGAACCATATAACGAGGTTCAAGGTGTGGAGCAAACTAAGTGAGGGTACTCTGTAGCCCCTTGAAAGTAGAACTGGCTGGGACTGAGTTTTAACTTTGTGTTATTTGATTTCTAAAGAAGCATATGGTTTGTTTTAAATTGACACATTATGCGCATATTAGTTTCTTGGGATTTGTCACTTAACTACTTTGATTTCATTTAATACTCTTATTGTTTGGAAAATAATTTAAATAAAATATTTTGCCTCATATTTCTTAAATTATTTCAATTAAATGCTTTATAATTCTGGAAATTTAAGATATCTTTTAAAATTAAGGTTTATAAAATTGGGGGCGTTACAGGTAAAGTGCTCTAAATCAAGTTTGAAACCTTAATTCAAGTTTACATAGCAAAAATAGGAAAGTTTAGCAAAGTTCACTAAGTTCCAAGGAGGTTAAGGCGCTAAATGAGGTTTAGGGGCAAAATGGTAATTTTTTCATACTGAATAGTCAGGCCAGATCCCAAGTGGTTAAAATGAAGTTTTATGACTTAACTTTTAACTTGATGAAATAAACAAGGATTAATCAAGAATAGCTAAGGTTACCAAAAGATGGGTACTTAAGTGTATCATATTTAATACTTTGATGGCTTAGATTAAAAATAGTGTTATAAGAGGGTAAAGTGGAGGGGAGGCTACCGTAAATCCGAGTTCATCCTCTCCACAGTCATTTTTCTATCCAATTAAGTTTGAAATCAAAGTTTCTTAGTAAAAAGAGAAGCCATCATAAGTATATATGCCATTGAGAGCTCATTTCAAGTATAAAACCATGGTTTTAGAGCTTGGAAGCATGTTTTCTTTATCCTCTGTTTTTAGTACGAGGTAACCAATATGTTCTTGATTGATTTTAGGTTTATTGGTTAGTTAGAGGCTTGGGTTTTAGTTAGAAAATAAGAATTTGATGTTTGGTGCCTATGTTTTGCTTAGAACTTAGGTGGTGCTTTGGTGAGCTTAGTGGATTGGAAGAGTGCTTGATTCTTGCTTGTTACTTGGAGTTGAGGTAAGAGATTTGTATTTTTGAGTTCAATTAATGCTATTGGAATGAGGTTGCTTGAAAAATTTGAGTAATTCTAGCAATAGCATTAGTTAGTAGACAAAGTTGAATCATGGTGGACTATGAGGTTTGTGATAATTAGAATGATGTTATAATGCATCATAGATTGGCTTGTGATAGTTGGTTGTGATCTATGCAACATGTTTTACATGTATGTGAAGTTTGGAGGCTAACCAAGCATGGTTGATATGTTTGATAAGTGTCCAAAGTTTATAGCAGCAAAATCTGTGAAAATTCTGCAGATTCACAGATTGGAGATGCATTGCCAGTTTTGTACCACCGTCCATGACACGTGGCCAATACTAAAAAGTTGGTAGAACATTACCAACTGTGGTGACGCATCGCCACATGTATGTTGGCTGAATTTTCCAAGTTTTGCTAGGAAGGTCAAGGGGAGACCTAAGGGGTTCTTAAGGTACCTTGAGGCCTAAGCATTCCGGGGGGTACTCCAAGACTTTCAAAAGTCCTTCGAGACCTAGGAGTTTTTTTTAGTTTTGTAAAGTTTTATGGTTACTTCTACCATAAGCAAGAAAACTAGTTTACTAAGGATCACAATTAAGTACCACTAGCTAGGGTGGAAGGTTTAGAACCTTTGGCGACCTAACCGCGCCGTTAGCCACGAGGTTGCAAGGTGAAACCTTAGTGCACCTCTTAGTTTACAAGGTCTTTATGGCCTAGTTACAATAGTCCCACCATAATTCCCCTGTACAACATAAAAAAGGATAGGTTCAACTGGTGATTTATGTTAGTGTTGTGCCCAAAAAGCCAATCATGAGATGATTGTATTTTTGCACATTGAGTCATGATATTTTATTGAGGCATTAATCCAGCAATTTTGTTTGTTGTTTTGTTTCTGCGTAACGTAATAAACATAATTATAACCCTAGATAATGATATTCTTAAACGTCCATAGTCTAGTATTATTGTGGAGCGGGTTGCAATAATACATAATAACTAACATATGTGGAGACTAATATGAGATATGTAGTCTACATATGGGTACAAGTTGAAGAACTTGTGTACTGGACCGACCCACCATGAGAACACTTCATGGATCGTTATTTGAGTGTCATAAGTGATTCTCATAGTGATCATGGTATATGTAATCCTTCGACCTAAGATCATCAAGGTTCCCTACATGTGAGTCACATACTTTGATACTTTCCTTTGTTGCTCGTAACTGAGTGAACTTGAAGGAGGTCATTGGGTATGTCACATATTATGCGGATGGATTTGTATGATCAAGATGGGATTTGTGCCTCCTATGTAACGGGAGTGATATCTTTGGGCCCCTTGATATAGTAAGACTTAGAAAATGCATGGCCATGCTCCGATGAGTTGATATACGATATCAATGTCATCAGTTTAAGTTGGTCTACTCGGTAATCAAGAAACCAAAGATTGGGCTATACGAGAGTGACACATTCCATGTCTCGTGCTTAGTCTTGATATCTTGGACAAAGGGATAATGGCATATATCGGTGATGATTATAAAGGTTTAGTCGATTCACCGACAATCTTGTCACTTGGGTAGCAATGATGTGTTGCTAGACACCGCTCATTGTTTATGATCATAAATGTGAATTATGATCATTGCCAACATGGTAAGAGCCTATTGGGTCACACACATAGAGTTATTTGGATCATTAGAGTGCATGAGCTAATTATTTGGGTTATGGTTTCATTTTAATTTCGTATTAATAATGGGCCAATGAGTTAAGCCATTATTAAGCCCGAAATTAAATCCTAATTGGATTAGGGCTTTGAAACCCATTAGGTCTGGAAGTTGAGTCTCAATATAAATACAACTTTTAAGTGAGAAATTTGCAGGTCTCCTTGCCCTAGCCTCCCAAAAGGACAGCCGCACTCTTCTCTTGCAATTTCTTGGAGGACGCAAGCTAGCACTGCGAGCGCAAGAGAAACGCATCTGCCGGGATGTGGTGGAAGCGTGGTGATCCCGAGAGGCTCGTGTGGATACCATAGAGAGCCTGAACACGTCAACTGTTCAGGTTTTGTGATTCGACTCTACAGTTGAGTGAGAGATCTCAACCGAAAATTAGGTATGAAATTTTCGAACACCCAGTTTACCCCGTTTCACTTGGATCCTGGAGGGTTTCGGTTAAATTCCACTGCGCTGTTTGGCTCCCGAAACCCAACAATTTATCACTAGTTAGGCTGGCAAGCTCAGCTTGCTAGAGGACAAGACTATGCATTGTAGTTCAAGGGCTAGGATGAGGAGAGGTCTCAAGGGACCTAGTTATATATGCATATATCAGACCTTCAGGTTGTATGAGCTCACAGCATGTTACATATGTTATCATATGTAGAGTCCTTAGTAATTTTCTTGCAGGTACCGTGAAGACCCTTACTGAGAATATTTATGTTCTCACTCCCTAGTTATGTTGTGCAGATTCTGAAGTTGTTGGACCGGATAACCGTTGAGGGTTATTGTGGTAGTTAGCTTTTGTTGCAGGTATTTCTCTTGAGATTCTTTATGAATCTAGTCTACTTGGGTAACTTGTTGGTCAAGTAACAATATTAACTTGAGTCTTCCTTCCGCTATAGAGCCTAGTAGCACTTGGACAAGGGTTTTTATGACTTGCCACTGGGACTTGCATCCAAGGTAGGAGTTAGTTCAAGCAGATCTCAGTTGAGGCTTGTATATATAATACTTTTAATTGCCTCTATTGTCTATATTTTAAGGAGTCCTAGACTCTAGGGTTGCTCTTAGATGAGAGCATTAGTCTACTTTATGTATGATTACTCCCACACAGTTGTTATGTGTAGTAAACTCATATAAATGTTGATTTTGTATGCTTTGACTATTTGAACTTATTTTCTGTGGAAATCTCTTAGCCAAGTCAATGTTTTATGGTTTTTGTTAATCCAAGTCAAAGCATGAAGAACATGCATATTGCATATTCTAGGTTAATCAACTAGCATCACGGAGTTTTAATTCGCTACATATTCAACTAACCAATTGCAATCCACCGTGAGACCAGCTCTCACAGGTTTCCTGGGCAGGAACCAAGGACAGCCGTGTCACTTTTTGCCATCGACACTACCTTCACTCTTCCACACATCCCAGCAACACTTTTTGTAACAAACCTTGATCAAATATGGTTCAATTGATGTAGGTGAGACTAACTCCAAAGACATTGCAGTTCTAAAATAAAAGATCAATGGTAACGATGGTAAATGGTTGCCCAGCAACAGTGAAAAAGGTGCAACAAGAAGGCTCAACAATGGGAAGTGTGATTAAACACAAAATTTTGACTTATTTAAGTGCTATGAAAGATTTTGGTAGCTAGAAGTTAATGGCAAATTTGGCTGTAAAAAAAGTTTAGTGACAAAATTACTCTTCCCATAAACTTTAGTGGGAAATTGTTAATAAAAAATTGTTAATTTAAACTATCAAACATTTTTCACATAGTTTAAATTTATTAAAACAGAGTTACCAAGAAAAATCAATTTACTTGGAAAAAATGATAATTTAAACTATCAAGTAATAGTAAAAAAAATTAAACAGTTACATAATAGTTTAAATTGAGATTTTAAGATTGGTATCATAATTGAGAAACCAAAATGAAATATTTTTAATATATTTAGATGAAAGAGAACATTTAGAAAACCTCATATATTTACTTTAAAATGGCCTGAATACATTGGGAATGGGTAAAATGTTTTTATAGCATGTTTGTTTATCTCGAATTACACATACTTTACTCGACAAAGCTTGCTTTACAATTAGCTATTATCTGAAGCAAATGGAGCACAAGGAAGTCACAAACAAGTTCATATAAACTCCTAAATTCCACTGATCAAATTTTTATATTTTGTAGGATTAGTTGAGGCTGCAAAGGGGTGAAAAAAGGCTGGATTTTTTTTTTATAGTTCGAGCTAAAAAATGGGCTTGAATGTTTTTAGGGCTCGAGCTCGAGCCTGAGCAAACCTGGCCCCAAAAACTTGTGGGCCTATCAGGCCCCCTTTTTATCTCTTTTTTTTTTTTTTTCCATCAAGCCCTAAACTGTCTTTCTTTCTCTTCTGCCCATGGCATCGCCTCATCCTTCGCTTCTCTCTTTCCCCTCCGCCATCGCTGACGACGCCTATTCCTCCTCCCTCGACACTGTCAGGCCTTAAACTCTCTTTCTCTTTCTTCCCCTCCGCCATCATCGACGATGCCCATTCCTCATCCATCGACAACATCAAGCCGCCATCATTGCTCTAACTTCCACCACTATTTCCACCCAAGATCAATGATGCCACCATCGATGCTCTAACTAGGCGCCGAAAACCCAAATCGGCAGCTCGAGGTGGACTACGGTAGCTTCACTGTTGAATTGAGGGAGATGATGCCTTATTTGTGAATTTCACAAAATCAAGGTAGAACCGTAAACAACTGGAAAGTTTGGGATAAGCTCTTTATTTTCCTTGCTTAGTTATCATTGTAAGAAAAATTTCAGAATTAGTCCCCCATCTTTTATCTAAGTTTTAGTTAGGGTACTAAAGGTTTATGTGTCATTTAAGCTTTCAGGGTTTTTGAGCCAAGCTCGAGCTTAAAAAATTGAGCTCGAGCCTAAAAAATTGGGCTCGAGCCTAAAAAATTGGGCTCAAGCAATTCGAGCTCAAGCTAGAGTAATACTGAACAATGAATGGGCCGAGCTCGAGCTTAGTTTTCACCCCTATGCAAAACTGATGTTTAGCAATATTCTCTAATAAGAACAAATGAAAAAACAAATTTTATGATCTAGTAGGATAAGGGAATCATCTAGTTTGTGGATTGAAAGAATGTACCCAACCATTTTACTAGCTCCGCCCATCAAGATTAGAAGAATATAGATAATCTGTTACATTTTTGTATTGTGCTTATTTCGACGAATTAGTCTCTCTGGTTTGATGCAAATTAATAAGCCATATTGGCGATAACTGTTGTCTGCAATGGTGACTGCTTTTAGTAAAAAACAATGGGAGATACAATATCAACAGAGTTAATAGAGCAGCTATGTATGTTTGCAAATAGTCTTATTTGTGGCATGGCCAAACCCAAAGATTGTTCGGTGATTATGTATAGTTAGTCTAACTGGTAAAATGTTAGAAATGCCACAATGATGGAATAGGTTCAAGTAATAGCGTCGCACTGTCCTTAAGTTTTGGCTTTCAAACTATGACAAAATGCGGCTGACTACCTATACTTGTAATACTTATGAGTATAAAAAAATATATATATAGTGGGTGGTAAAGAATGATAGACAGCGAGGTTCCAACAAATTTGGTTTTTCAAAGAATGTGTTAGAATTTATAAATTTCTAGTGTCTCATATGTTTACTTTTAGTAAGTTGAAGAGGCACTTGGAGGTTTGGCAAAATAGCCACTTCTGCATTAGGGTTATCTCTGGCTTAAGGACCGAGGTTCAAACTTTCTTTAGAAGCAAAAAAATTCACTTCATTATTAGATTGTCTTTCATTTTCCTCTCTAAAACCTTATAATACTTGTATTAGATTTTGTGTAGAAAAATAAGGGTTAGTTGAAAAGATCACTTGGACTTTATTAGATTCTTGGGCTAGGTAAGGTTTTTTCTGTACCAAGATTCCTTTTAAATGAGAAATTATTTTTATCTCTAATACAATTTGCTACATAATAAAAATACTAATATTAATTTTCCAACTCTCATTAATGGAGCATATGTGTGTCAATTGTGACATGATCATGGTTCAATCTATTTATAATGAAGCAAAACAAGATCATAGAGCCTAATCTTTGATTTTTTTTCCCCTTTGATCATCTATAGATTTGGTGTCATCTTTGTTTCATTTTTTATAAGAGAGAAGCACCAAATTTCCTATTGACATTTGGCTTCTGAACTGGATTGCTTATTGTAGTGTTATTTGGTTTCGACATAGCCACTAATGTTATAGTTTGAGACCAAATATACTACTAGTGTTACAGTTTGAGACCAAATATGTCATAAATAGTTAAAAATCTAACGGTAAACATGAAAAATTGTTGGTTTAAAAATCTTGAGGCATTAATGTAAGTTTTAACAAATTTTAGGAACTTTATATAATTTATTATTTTCATTTTTTTGTACACCAACCACTACCATCCATCTTTGAATCGACCACTGGTTCTTTCAAAAACAATATTCACATGGACGAATGTAGAAATTTTTTCTTATAGGATTCATATATAATTATTATTTTTATATACAATACACTTAAAAAGGAAAATATGAAATTTTAGCTTAATTTCAATGTATTTATAGTAAAAATAATCTTATTATTCATTTTTCTATTTTATTTTCCTCATTTTCTTAAATGAATGAAATCCTATCATATATTTTAGTGGGGTCCATATAAAAATTATTTAACATTCTCTAAAGAAATAAAAAATTTTAGTGGGGTTCACTGATCCCACAATAATCTAACTGGATCTATTCATGGATATTCAAATTAGTCATCGTATTCTAATGTTATAGATAATCTGAATTTTGATTAAATGAAATTCACTCATTTAATACCAATGTGTTTTTGATCCCCAAATTCTAGATATGGTAGTTGTTCTGTTACAAGTAGTAGTGTCCAATATTATCTCCTATGACATTACCTCCGTCACTTACTAGTGGATCTTGCATTGACTGATGCAGTGGTTGGCTTACAAAAAATAAAAGTGGTAAACCTTATACAAAGTTTTTGAAATTTGTCAAATGTTGTATAAATACCAAAGGTTTTAAAACCAACAGCTTCTTGACCATTAGATTTTTAATGGTTGGTGTTTTGGTCCTAAAAATGTAGAATTAGTGGCACATCTTGTCCAAAACGATAATGTTAGTGACTATATCAAAATCAGAGAAAACTATAATGAACAATTCACTGATTCAGTCTAGAAGTCAAATATTAGTGGAAAATTTGGTCATTTTCCCTTTTTCATAATGAAGGTGCAATTGATATTACTTTTTGGTCAAACGTTAATATACTTTGTGGGTACATACACATTACATGCATTAACATTTTTAATGTCCTAGCGTAAGTTGTAAACCCATTAGACACCTTAATAAAATTCATTTTATTTAGAAATTTCAAAATCTCACGTTTGATATTAGGTATCATATCTACAATACTTGTTCTATTTTTTTTTTGTTCTAATCATTCCTCCTATTAAAATTATTTTTCATTTGAAGAATTATGAAAAGACCAAATGAGATAAATAAATGATTTTTTTTGTTTCCCATATATAAATGATTTAGAAGTTTAGAATCACAATGAGTTGGTGTTTAAAGATGGTAAATTATGTTGATGGCCTATAATTTTTAATTTTCATTCTATTTTAATAAAACATGAAAATAAAAAACGTGACTTTCACATAGATAATTTGGTTTATATAGATAGCCCCTAACTTTTAATTATCGTTTTATTTAATAAAACATGAAAATGGAAACATGACTCGGACACGAAGTTCGGGCTCGAGTCTCCTTCCCTATTCACTCGAAATAGTAGTCGTAGGTAATTTCGATTTCGAGTACGGAAGGAAAAAAAAAACTCACACGTCTTAATCAGCTCAATTTTGCAGTCACTGAACCGCACCGTTTCTCGCCCAGTCCCAAATTCGAACAGTTATTCTTCTTCGACTCCCATTCCACTCGCTCACACGGGCACAAACACTTGGCGGCAGCCTCTCACTCTGTACGGTACGTTCGTACATGGCTCCTCCTTCTCGACGGTTATGGCTTCGAATTCGATGCTTCAGATCTGCTGTTTTGCTTCTCCTTTTTTCATGGACTGCTTTTTGTTGGATCTTGAACTATGAGTGCTTTGTTTCCATTTTCCTGCTTAAAAAAAAAAAAAATGTCTTTGATTTCTAGATCTGATTTGGAACTTTGTGTCGCTCCTGGCCATACGTGATCTGAATTCGTTTCTGCGACCATTGAATCTGAGTTTATCTTAGAATGGTTTAATGTCATCCAGTTGACTTCGCTGATCACTGTGGAAAAGCTGTGATTACTTTACTCTTACGTGGACATGGGCTGTTAATGGAATATGTTTCTTTTGTTGAGTGATTTTGTGAGCTAGGAGTCGATAGTTGGTCGCTCAATGCGGGTTTAGGAAGCTAGGATTCACAAGATTTCAGCTCGATTACCTGCTGCAGGAACTAGTGTTTGAAGTTAGCGTGTGTATGCGATGTAGAGATTATAACGTATTAGATTAAATAATATAGAATAGTGTGTTTGAGTTTAGTCAATAATGATGCAGCTCAAGTGATTGGTTGTTGAAAACGTTAATTGTGACAAAATGAAATGAAATGTCATTCTCAGGTTATTGGATGCAAGAACTTAAAACTGCTTCAGGCCCACCGCGTTCAGACTTTAGGACTACTGTACTTTGGTTTTAGTTGGACTCCAACATTTCTAGAGGCTGTTTACCCATATGAGAAACTCTTGAAATTGTCTTTTTCCATATACTGTTTTCCATTGTTTGAATATTTTCTTATTACTTCTTCTCTACTCTGCTTTTCTTATTTGTTTTCCTCTTGCATTTATTTGTTACTTTGATGCCAAAGAGGGTGAAACATCTTGGACTTCAGATGCATGCGGATGGCTTCCTTTAAGGTCGCTAAGGGATAGGATTTTAATAGGGAGTTACCCTTGAAAAAAAAAGGTATAAAATGGCTCCAACTAGCAGGACTGATAAAAAGGTGGTAGCAGATGCAGCTGCTTGGATGTTCAATGTTGTCACCTCTGTGGGGATTATTATTGTTAATAAAGCCCTAATGGCTACATATGGTTTCAGTTTTGGTAAGCTCTTATCTAGTTTTTTCACATAATTTGCTACCATTTAATTTATCCATGAATAAGTGTTTCCCTCAATCTTTTCCTCATATACGAGTTGTAATGACAATTCCCCTTTTCCATGATCTGAGAAACTATTATTAAGAGTACAATTTCTTATATCTTGTGTGAATGACTATCGTGAAAGTTACAAAAATGCAACATGACTGATTGGTTGTTAGTTGAAGCTTTCTCCACAAGACTCAACTGCCATATATAGTCTTCAGTTCCTCATCAAAGCATGCCTTTCACTTCTCTAGAAAGTAAGTTAGCACAACAAACATCACAAGATCTGGGAGTACTTGTAGGATCGTAACAGCATTTGGATTTATAGTTCAACTGTCTTTTTCAGTTTTAATAACTGCATTGTCACTGTTGAATTTTATTATTCTACTTTCATAGTCTATCCATTCGTGAGAAAATTTCAACTTTCTTCTTACTCAAATTATACTTTACTGTAATCCATGCAGCTACAACATTGACTGGTTTGCATTTTGCTACAACTACCTTGATGACTTTTCTTCTAAGGTGGCTGGGTTACATCCAAGACTCTCATTTACCTTTCCCGGAGCTTGTAAAATTTGTTTTCTTTGCAAACTTCTCAATCGTAGGAATGAATGTTAGCCTGATGTGGAATTCTGTAGGATTTTATCAGGTAAACATAAAACGGGCTGTTTTTATCAGCTTATCTGTTTGTTTATTATGGGAGGTGACAAATTCCTCAGTATTATTTTCCAGATTGCAAAGCTGAGTATGATACCTGTATCCTGCCTTCTGGAAGTTGTAATGGACAAGATCCGATACTCTAGAGACACAAAGTTGAGCATAGTGGTTGTACTTTTGGGTGTTGGAGTTTGTACTGTCACTGATGTAAGTGTCAATGCAAGAGGCTTCTTAGCTGCCTTTATAGCTGTCTGGAGCACTTCTCTTCAACAGTATGTAAGTTTCTCATTCCTCTCTAGCTTAAGTTCAATCTAAAATGCTATGCTAGATATAAGCAACTTAATTTCTTTTATTTCTCTTCAGATAACCTTTATCTGCTTATATCTAAAATGCTGTTATTCTATTTTGAGCAGTATGTACATTACCTTCAGAGAAGGTATTCACTGAGTTCTTTCAACCTTCTGGGACATACAGCTCCTGCCCAGGCTGGGACACTGCTGCTATTAGGTCCATTTCTGGATTTTTGGTTGACCAACAAAAGAGTTGATGCCTATAGTTACACCGCAGCCTCTGTGGTAGGTGTCTTATAAGATTGCCTTCTTCATGTTTCATTTATTTCATTTTCTTGTATTGTGGTTTTATTTACAAGCTTAGTGGCAGTATGATTCTATTTATACTGTGAAGTTTGCAATGGGACATTGATCCCAAGCAAAGACTTTCTGAAGAAGCTGCCAGGTAACATTTTCTTATTGTAGCATAAAATTGCTACTGGATAGGTCTCAGAATTCTTGTAATTGTTCTTAGGATGCCTGGTAGTTTCATTTATTTTGGCTGACTGATTTTATCTGAATGCCAGACCAGATGTTTTATGCCTAGAATTTGTGCATTTCTACCCTTTGATTGGGTATAGGTATTTATTCTGGCCACATATTTTAGGTGATGGTGAGTCAAAGTATTGTATGCGATGTACATAAATTTATCCAATACTCTCGATGTTTGTCTTGGTAGATGTTCTTTTTTCTGTTCTTTTCTTTTCTTTTTGATATGGGAGATGCTTTTTTATAGCATGGAGAGTATAAACTATGAACACTCATAATGTTAGTAGGATGGATGTCCTCTAACCCAAAATACGTCCAATGGCTCTCTGTAGGTATTTGTTTATATATAAGGCGCTTTTTATTGCAGCCAGCTTGTGGCTTAAATTCTTTTACCATCATTGCTACTCTAAATTGGTTAACAGCCACTCATTACTATTGTCATGGTCTTGTTTTTTGCAGGTGTTTATAATTCTGTCATGCACGATTGCAGTTGGGACCAACCTCAGCCAGTTCATCTGCATTGGCAGATTCACGGCCGTCTCTTTTCAAGTACTCGGTCATATGAAAACAATTCTTGTGTTGATCATGGGGTTCATCTTCTTTGGAAAAGAAGGTCTAAATTTCCATGTAGTTCTAGGCATGATCATTGCTGTAGCTGGAATGATTTGGTATGGGAACGCATCATCCAAGCCGGGTGGGAAGGAGCGTCGGAGCCTCTCTCTCCCTACAAGCAGACAACTAAAGCACAATGGCTTGTCAGAATCTGATGAACACGATGGGAAAGTGTAGGTTCCCATGTAGGATAATTTGAGCATACAATGTTAGCTGATTTCGGGAAATGGATAGTCCCAGGTTTTAGAGAAAACAATCAATCATATAGTCCGGTTTTTTTATTAGTTTTGTAATCCTTGTAATTTGTAGTGAACTCGGTTAAAGAAGAGCAGAGATAGGGTTTGGCTTCCTTGATTACAGAGACAGGCATAAAAGATTCATGTTCATTATCACCTTGTAAAATACGTACCGAATGCATCATTACATACTTTATTATAACAGTAATTGTGTTTGTTTTCAGAAATCGCAGAGTTTATATGAAGGAAATAAATTCAGGTAAGTGGGTAGTGGGGCATGAAATTGAAGCCAGCAACAAACAGTGTTGCATCAGGACTCATGTCATGTTGGTCTTCTTAGCTCAAAGCAACAGTAGCAACGACAGTTCTGAGTAGAGGTGGGAGGTGGGTTGGGTTGACCCGGCCTGAACCATGATCAGACCGCCAGTCAATCTCGGCCCGAACCGGTCAAACCTGCCCTGACCCGTCCCGGAAAAAACATGTTATATTATGGACCGAGTATGGGCCCAATAGGAAGAGGAGACACAAAAAAGGCCGCCCTGAACCAGTCAAAACATGCAAACCGGCCTGACCCGGACCGGGACCGCCCTGTAGAACAGGATCGCCCCACCCCGCCTGGCGCCGCAACGGCTCCTTGCCAATAACGAATAACGTTAGCCTGCAAATTTTTTTTTTAAAAAAGGGTTAATTACACAGCAGACCATCCAACAGTTTTCTACTCCATTTCAGCTCTCAAAATTTCATTTTTGCCCGTTCCAACAATTAAATTTCAAGGACTTTTTGGTTAAACTAATTTTTTCCCTCCCCCTATAAATACAAATACCATTTTCACTCAATCCTCACACAATCACTCAATCTCTCTTCTTCATCTACTATATTCTCTCAACCATTCTCCTTATTTTCTTAATCTCTTCCAAATTTCTTACTAATCTCTCCCTAATATCTTCATAATCCTCTCTTGATTTTGCATTAATCACTACTATTAGTACGTGAGGCATGACTTCAAAAGGAAAGGGCAAGTCAACAGATAGTTCATCTTCCCGCAACACTGGCCTCCGAGCCTTGTTCCGTTGTCGATCTCGGCCCGCCGATAAAGGCATTTAAATTCAAGAGTTTCACGACGATGATGCCAGAATTGATATGACGAATTACGATTTGGGTCTCGACGATCAATTATTTGATGATGAAGTGGAAGAGTTGGATGCGATGGCGTCCAGGAATCCGTCAACAGAACCGACGCCTACAAGTCATGAACTCGACATGAAGGAAACTCAAGCACAAGGTAAATCCACGAGACTAACTGCTTGGGTTTGGGAGCATTATGAGCTCATAAACAAAGGGGAGTCGAGGTACGGGAAATGCAAACATTGCGGGAAAAAATTGGTGCATAGAAAGAATTCCGGCACTGGAATGCTGAAGCGGCATATTGAAAATCAACATCCTAACATCCTCCATAGTACCGGGACTAGTTCTGGAGGACAAACACAACTTGGGCCTACAATCGGCACCGGCGAACCAGGTATATTTCATTTTAACCAACAATCTTGTAGAGAAGGTATGGTAAATTTGATGATGCTTATCGAAAAACTTTTTTTCACAAGCTGAAGATGTCCACATAGAATCTTGGATAAAATCACAATTAAATCCTGCATTTAGAAAAGTATCTAGAAAAACTGTTAGGAAAGAAAGCTTTAGACAATTTGAAGCCGGAAAATCAGATTTGCAAGCATATTTTTCTGCTCTTTATCATTTTGTGGCATTTACTTCTAATATATGGACATCACTTATAGGTCAATCATTCTATTGTGTTACTTCTCATTGGATTGATTCTAATTGGATAATGCAAAAATGAATTTTGTCATTTAAGGTTATTGAAACAGATCATACTGGTTATCAAATATTTAATTGTATCTTAGAAACTTTACGTGATTATTTGTACTGATAAAGTTCTGTGCATTTCATTTAATAATGCTTCAAATAATGATGTTGCCGCTCGTTTTTTAAGTCAAAACTTAAAACCACCGCTCAACGGTACATTCTTTCACGTTAGATGCATGTGCCATATTTTGAACATTTGTGTGCAAAAGGGTTTAGAAGTTCTCCAAAATGAGATTTTGCCTATTCGAAACTCATTAAAATATTTGATATCTAGACCTGCTATTTTTTGTGAATTTAAAAGCTTTTGTATTGAAAATCAAAAACCATTTTCTTGGAAACGGTTTAAATTGGATTGCCCAACCCGCTGGAACTCCACATATTTGATGTTGCAAGATGCATTACCGTATGCAAATTTGTTGTCACATTTCATGAATTTAAAAATGGGTTGTGAATTTCTTACGACTGAAATTTGGGAGAAATATTCCAAAACCGGTGAATTGCTTAAGTTTTTTTACGAGACAACTGAATTTTTCTCTGGTGTTTACTACTCAACAAGTTATCAAGTTTTGTTTCATTTAGTGAACATCACATATGCTTTACATCAGTTTAAAAATGATGAGTTGTTAAAACCGACTGTCAAAGCTATGCGGGCTAAGTGGCTTCAGTATTTCGAAAACATTCCACCTATCTTTTTAGTCGCTTCTTTACTTGACCCGTATGTCAAATTAATGGGCACAACTGTAACGGCTCTCCAAAAATTCGGACATAATTACTGAGGTAACTTTAGTTATTTTAGTAATTTATTGTACTTAGAATAATTGATGCAAGCAAATTCTCGGTTTAATAAAGTATAGTAGCTTAAAGAGAACAAAATTGATCATTTAAGTAAACCGAACCAAGAAGGGCGTTTTAGTCATTCATATAGTGACCCATTTTTATTTCACGGTTGGGTAGAGAATGGAAAAAAAAATATTAAATTTAAGGTATCACGATTTTTCGTGATTCCTGCTCTACCATTGTGAAATTGTGATTTGACTAAATTGTCTGAAAATGGTTTATGTGTAATCCTCAAAAGTATCAGGCCTAAATTGCATGTCTGTCAAAGCTGAGGACTGGGCGTGTAATTAAGGTAAAGAAGGATTCAGGCGCGGAATAATTCCGGTTTTGGTCCTAATCTTTCTGAACGGTCCAGGATAAGTCACCACTGTACTATTGTGTACAAAGAAGGCACCATGTGCGTGGCATGTGCCATTTAAGCCTACATAAGTTGACTTCCAATGTTTTGATCGGCCATCTTCCTCCCCCAACTCCAGACCACCCGAGAGAACTCTCTCCTCTTCAAAACTCCATTGCTAACCAAATCCAAGCTCCAATCCATCAAATTCAAGCACAATTAAGCAAATTTTTGAAGAAAAATCAAGTATGGGACCATCCTAGGCTTGAATTTCAAGCTATTTGTTCAAGTAAGTTTTGTTTTGTTCTTCCCCTATTTTTGACCTTCATAAGGCTCTGTAATTGCTGGATCTACTGATTTGAGCTTAGTTCTTGTTTGTTTTTTTGGGGAAAAACAACAAGAAAAGCTTGGAAATTAAGCTTAAGTAAGAAAAGTAAGAACTAATTCAATTTTACTTATTTTTTATTAATTCCAGAATTTTTGTGGGTTTATAAATCTGGAATTAAGTGTGTTATAATCAGTTTTTGTTAGCTTATGAAGGCAAAAATACGTTTAAAACCCATTTGAACCAAGTTATTGAAAGAAGGCTAAAAGCCTGGTTATTTATTGATTCGGTTCGGATGTGTCCAGATTTTTGGGTTATTTGTGCTGAAAAAATGGTTGGATTTAATGTGTTTATATTGTTTCTTAGTTGATTATAAGAGAAACAATCAATAGGAACCTAGATTTTTCAGTTTTGGAGTTGAAAGGATACAACACCGAAATCGGTGTTGTTGTATGTTGAGTAATGAGCCGGTTAATTGGAGTCTATTGAGAGGGTTATTCCTAACCATTTAGACCATGAGGAATTTTGTAATATTGTCCTAATTATGGTTTATTTATGTAGCTAAATGATCATTTAAAAGAGAAATACTCGAGCTACTATAAATGTACAAAGAAGGATACAAAACCGAGACCATAAGGACACTGAAATTGGTGCTTGCTTGCATTAATTATTCAAGGTAAGGGATTTTAAGTTCAAGTTTAAATTGATGCATTATAAATGTTTCTACAATGCATTAATTAAGGGAGTAAGAGGTGGACAAGAAGTGGCTTAAGGATAAATAATCCTTAAGTAAGTATACGGGGTACTAAGTATTCAAGATGGGCTTTGATGCTCAAGAGTACCCTAGCTAAGCTACCAAGCTTAGTAAGAATGACAGGGTCCTAAGTATTCAAGATGAGCTTTGACGCTCAAGGGTACCCTAGCTAAGCTACCAAGCTTAGTAAGAGTGAGCCACCAAGAACTCCTGTACAATGTGAATAAGGGCAAGTAATGGCAAGCCAAACTTGCTAAGGCAAGAGTTAAGCTCTTGTAAGAGTAAGGGCAAGTAATGGCAAGCCAAACTTGCTAAGGCAAGAGTTAAGCTCTTGTAAGAGTAAGGGCAAGTAATGGCAAGCCAAACTTGCTAAGGCAAGAGTTAAGCTCTTGTAAGAGTAAGGGAAAGTAATGGCGAGCCAAGCTTGCTAAGGCAAGAGTTAAGCTCTTGTAAGAGTAAGGGAAGTAATGGCAAGCCAAGCTTGCTAAGGCAAGAGTTAAGCTCTTGTAAGAAGGACTAAGTCGAGGATGGGTTCCCCGCCATCGAACCCGTACTAGTGGCCATTAGTCAAGACCTCATAACGTTTGAGCTCACGTTAAGATGTGTATATATGTTATATATGCTGGGTCCTAAAGTTTATTTTGCAGGTATTTAATTCCTTACTGAGAATTTATGATTCTCACACCTTTAAGTATCACATTGTGCAGATACTAGTAGTGTGAAGCCTAACACCCACTGAAGGGTCGTTAAGCAAGGTTTTGGTGCAGGTATTTAAAGTACCATGAATCTTTAATGATTCTAAGCTAATAGTTAGTAACATTATTGTACTAACTAAGTTATTTAAAATAGCCTTGACAGATACAGGCAAAGTACACAAGGAGAAGTTGGACCTCTCATTTCTGGAGCTTCTGTGCTCAGGTGAGAGTTATCTTGATAATCTCAGACTTTGTACATATTGGGTACTCAGGTACCAAGGAAACGCCTCTAGTTTGACAAGTTTGTGCATAGCCTTATTTAGTGTATATGTCTGTATATACACTGTGGTTGCTTATGGATGTACATAAGTTGAATAAGATGTGTACATAAGCTAATGCTTGAAAGCTTAAATAAATATGTTTATATGACTTCGCCATGTCTGTCAAGTGTTTAATGAATACCGAAGTTAAGTACGCAAGTATTAGCTTAGCCATTTGCAACTAAGATCAGGATTACTAAATCTTGATAATTCTAAGATCCTGGGAACACCCTATATCAGGGTAAGCGAGGAGGTTCCCTCACAACAACAATACTGCTTGAAGGAATTTTTCATACTTATTTAGAAATGTCTCATATAAATGTTTTGGCTATGTCTGCTTCTGCTTTCGAGTACTTGCATTCTTTATATAAGTTATATTCTAAGCAGCATTTGGATAAGGTAAGATCCAAAGCTCCTCAAACCGAGCCTCCAAGGAGATTAATCTTCTCAAGATTCAACCCGGTGCTCCAAATGCTCAAACGACCTCGACCGATGACATCGGGATTAGCTGAGGTCGATGACTATCTCAACACATCGTTCGAGGCAAGCGACCTCGACATCTTGGAGTAGTGGAAACAAAAGAGATCAAGATTTCCGATCTTGTCGATAATCGCATAGGAGATTCTTGCCATTCCAGTATCGACCGTCTTATTCGAGGCAGCATTTAGTGCCGGAAAACGGGTGATAACGGAAAAACGGTCAAGATTGACACCCGACGCGGTAGAAGTATACGTGTGCAACCGAGATTGGGGCCTCACGGCACTCCGGCAACAAGACCAAAAAAGTTCGGATGAGGAGGTAATATACAATACCAAGACTTGAATTTTTTTTTTCAATCATACATGTAGTTTGTATTTAATCTGATTATGCTGTTCAACACAGATCATAGGTTTCTATTATTTATCATTTCTGGAACGTTTTTTCCATTTCAAAATGTAAGGCCCGTTCCGATTATTTGTAAGTGCCGTTTGGCTTTTTAACTTAATAAAACTTACACTAGAGGTGGTGTTTTTTCTTAAAAATATTTATGACTTATATAATTAATAATTGTTCTATTATATATATATATATATATTTTAACAAAAAAAAAATGAAACCCACCCCCGGACTGCCCCGCGGAGGCCTGGGACCACTCCGGGACCGGCTCGGAACCGCCCCACCTACAACCGGGCCGAGCCCGGTCCCGGGCCGGTCTTACCTGGTTGCCACCTCTAGTTCTGAGGGTCATTGTTACCATATACTAGATAGTCCCAGAGAGGAATAATTGTCTGCTCACTATTACTATAGGTCAACAAGTTCGTGCAAAGTCCGAAGTCAAGACGTCGTTCGCACACTTGATCAATCATCAAACGCCTAGAAACAATGGGAATTAAACCACTATATCCTGCAAGACACTGTTAAGCTCCGCCCCAATCCATTGAATCATCATCTTCATCATGTTACGAGCGTCAGACATGGCGGGAGTAACTGGCCTGGTGGACTGTTGTTGTTCCGGCAATCGAGTGCTAAAAAGAGGGAGAGGGGTCTTTCGCTTGCCTATTGTAGCAACGTGATTTTTAAGAGTCGCCACCAATCAATTTTCCTAGGTCGATTGGACACATGAAATATGGTCTGCGAGAGATTCTAAGATCGTGAGTCGGTTACGCTAAAATAACCCTATTAAAGCGCCCGGAAATTGGTACCATGGGGTTTAGTTTCGTCTTTTCCCAACTATTTATTTCTTGACCTAATATTTGATCTAAAGTGACTTTTTGTGAATTTTATTTAATTTTTAATTCCAAACCGGGGATCTTATCAGACCAACCGAATATGGAATACATAATCCGCCTCAGGATTTTATCAAACCACCGAGAACGGATATCTTGAAAAATAAATGTCAAGTAAAAAATATAAAAAAGGTTATCTTCATTTGATTTCTTGCTAATTTCTAGATAATGAGGAAAATAAATAAAATCTAAGCAAATAAAGAACTAATTATTATTTATTCTAAGACACATTATGAGATCCTAAAACTAAATCGCATAAAGATAAAAGATGACTGAGGTAATTTAAAAAGAATAAAATAAACTAAACAAAAACAACATTCTAGGTGAAATTAATGTCAAAATTTAATGGGTGCCCAAAAACAAACAAATAAACAAAAAAAGAAAAAGAAAAAAGAAAAACAAAGAAGAACAAAAATAAAAATAACCCTCGCTGTCAGCGGCCTAATCTGCGAAATAAAGGAAGTTAGTAACTTCATGGGAACGAAACAGAAAACCGGAGGGCTCGAAGAGGGTTTTACCGAAAAAAGAATTCGCTGGGTCAACGGGTTGGGTTCTGGTTTCTGAAACTGGTCGCGATATGGGCTTCTCCTCGATTCTCCCTTCGGCAGCGACGATTCGGTGATTGCGCCTCCTGGGAATAGCTCGGCGGTGGCCGGCGATGACAGGGTTGACGGCTGGAGTGGCGGCGTCGGGTAAGCGACGGTGGAACGTGAGAGAACACGCCGCGACGGAGGCAGGACGAGCCTGGGGACGGTGGCTGGAGCAGTGACGGCGATGGTGACGGGAGGGGGTGACGCTAGCGGAGGCAAACCTGAGAGAGAGGGGGCTGGGGAGAACGAAACGGCGGCGAAGCGGAACGGAAAGGGGAGACCGGAGGTTGACGGCGGCAGAGGAAAAAGGTTTAGGTTTTCTGGGAAGAAGGAGGGAGAGGCAGGGGTTTTGACTGTGGTTTTCTCTTTTTTTTTTTTTTTTTTTTTTTTTGAGACTACGAGCTTAGGGCTTCATTTCCTCTCCCCCCTCTCGAGCCAATAGTGTCCCATATTTATACTAGGGAGTCCTAAGCGAGATTAACTAGGTTTTCCTTGTTTAAACTGATCCGAATTCAATTTTTTAAGATTTTGGTCAAAATTCAGATTCAAGTCCTAAATTCTGTGCGAATTTCACTCTGACCCAAAATTTTCAGAAATTGTCAGATTAACCCAAAACTTTGCAAAAGTCCAAGATTTTTCTGAAATCCCACAAAATTGCCAGATTTGGCTCAAACTTTCTAAAATTGACAGATTTGACCTAAACCTTTGAATTTTACTCAAAATTTTCTAAAAATCTCCCGTTTTCTCCGAAACTTTATCTTTTTCCCAAATTGACCCTACAACACTTCTAAGACTCCAAATTTGTGCCTAACTCAATTAATTCCTATCTTTACCTTAAATGATCCAAAAATCAATAATTACCTAAAGAATACTAAAATGCCCCTATAAAAAATTAAAATATTCCTAAACTAATTTTCTTAGCTTAGAATTTAAATAAAAGTTAGTTCCCGGACAAAATTGGGTGTCAACACCTATCTTGTTGAAATGATGCGAACGACAAGGCCGGTGACTGGTCTAGGAAATAACAATAACAAAACAAGGTTGTAGAAGTGATGAAGGTCTGCTTCGAGGGAGACATGTGAACCTCCAAAAATCACAAGAGTAAAGTAAAGTAGTTGATTCTTCTCTGCTTTATTTCTTCAGAAACTTAACAAATTTATAGAGGAAATAAACAATAGTAAAGTAATGTTAACTTCCTCTAAATCTGCTAGATCTCAACAACTAAATCTTAACAAACTAACAATTCAATTCAATTTTCCAAAGAAACTAAATCGTAGCCTTATCCTACGCAGCGTACATGACAACTCCTTCCCTTTTTAAAAAACACCCTTGTCCTCAAGGGTATTAGTGCCAAAACGCAGCTTAAGCTCTTGAAAATTCTCCAAAGTGGCTTCTGCAGGTGATAATCCTCGCCAATGCACCAATACTTCCTCACGGTTACGGTGGATACGGCGGTCCAAAATAGCTTGAGGCAGAGGCAACAAGGTATCCCCATTTTCAGAGACAACAGGAAGACATTCTTGTACCTTGGTATTCACTCCTAATTTCTTTTTAAGCAGCGAGACATGGAACACCGGATGAACCTTTGATCCTTCAGGCAGCTTAAGTTTATAAGCCACTTCGCCCCCTTTCTCAAGAATTTCGTAAGGCCCATAGAACTTGGGAGCCAACTTAAAATTCCTTCGCAAAGCCACCGATACTTGCCTGTAAGGCTGAAGTCGTAGATACACAAAATCACCAACTTCAAAGGTTTTCTCAACTCGTTTGTCATCATAGTACTTTTTTATGCGCTGTTGTGCTTCACCCAGTTGCATACGTAGCTCTCTCATAGTTTCATCTCGATTCTTCAGTTCTTGGTCCACCACTTCGAGAGCTGTGGTTCCCGGAATATATGACAGTAGTGTCGGAGGGGGGCGACCATATAAGACTTCATATGGACTTTTCTTAGTTGAGGAATGAACACTGGTGTTGTAGCAATACTCTGCCCATGGAATCCACCTATACCACTCCTTGGGCCGATGGCTTGTGAAGCATCGTAAATACATTTCCAATGTGCGATTAACTACTTCCGTTTGTTCATCAGATTGAGGATGGTACGCAGAACTGTAGTTGAATTTTGTCCCCTGCAACTTAAACAACTCTTTCTAGAAACTACTAGTAAAGATAGCATCACGATCACTCACAATACTTCTTGGCATCCCATATAACTTGAAAATTTTCTCAAAAAATATCTGAGCTATCCCAACAGCGTTATATGGATGGGAAATAGGAATAAAATGAGCAAATTTAGATAGTCTGTCAACTATTACAAAGATTGCAGACTTGCCTTTAGAAAGAGGGAGCCCTTCAATAAAGTCCATTGATATATCCACCCAAACTTCCTCTGGAATAGGCAAAGGTTGAAGAAGCCCACCTGGTTTGCAATTTTCCACTTTATGAATTTGACAAGTCTCACAATTCTTGATAAATTCCAATATTGTTTTCCTCATTCCTGGCCAGAAAAAAACTGACTTGACCCTCTGAAGGGTTTTGTTGTACCCTTCATGTGTGCTATCATGCATTTCTTTGACAATTACAGGAATCAACAAAGAGTCAGCCGGCAAATAAATTTTTTTCTTGAAATAAAGGATGCCATTTTTTAGCTCCCAAGGTCCAATAGCTTTTCCCTGTTGAACTAAGGTCACCAGCCGCTGCATTTTTTCATGAGTGCAAACTTCGTCTTGGATGGAATCTAACCAAGAATGAATAACCGAGGAAATGGCTGCTAGTTGGCCCTCTTCATATTTGCGTGAAAGAGCATCTGCTGCTGAGTTCTCCTTCCCTTTTTTATATTCGATGGAGAAGTCAAACCCCATCAGTTTTGTAAGCCATTTTTCTTGAGCTGTATTAGTGATTTTTTGTTCCTATAAATATTTTAAGCTCCGGTGATCAGTCCGAACAACGAACCGCCTGCCCAGCAAGTATGGTCTCCATTTTTTCACTGCAAGGACCAAAGCCATCATTTCTTTTTCATAAGTAGACAGGTACGAGTTTTTACCTTGTATTGCTTGACTAAAAAATGCGATAGGCCTATCTTCTTGCATCAAAATGGCTCATACTCCAAATCCTGAACCATCGCACTCCACAATAAATTTTTTCTCAAAATCAGGTAGTGCCAACACGGGAGCATGGGTCACAGCTTGCTTGAGGATTCATCGGCTTTAACGTTCCATGCAAAACACCATTTCTTTAGTAACTGTGTTAAAGGGGCAGCAATCTTTCCATAATTTTTAATGAACCTGCGATAATAACCTATCAAGCCAAGAAATCCCCGCAGCGCCTTGACAGACCTTGGCCTTGGCCATTCTAACATTGCTGCAATTTTCTTAGGATCAACCAACACTCCTTCACCAATGATGATATGACCCAAATATCTAATTTCCTGTTGACCAAAAGCATACTTTTCCTTCTTGACATAAAGATGGTGAATTCTCAATAAGCCTAGTGTAATTTGAACATGTCTCAAATGTTCTTCCCATGAACGACTATATATGAGAATGTCATCAAAAAATACCAATATGAACTTCCGTAAAGAGGACTTAAATACTTCATTCATTAAAGATTGAAATGTGGAAGGAGCATTAGTTAGGCCGAAGGGCATTACCATGAACTCGAAATGCCCATGATGTGTCCGAAAGGCAGTTTTTGGGATATCTTCTGACGACATTCTGATCTGGTGATACCTTGAACGTAGGTCTAATTTAGAGAAAAATTTAGCTCCATGTAGCTCGTCAAGCAACTCATCCACTATTGGTATGGGAAATTTGTCCTTGATGGTCATCTCATTAAGACCGCGGTAGTCAACACAAAATCGCCATGAGCCATCATGCTTCCTCACGAGTAGTATCGGTGAAGAAAAAGGGCTGTGGCTGGGTCGGATAATCCCAGAATTTAACATATCTGTAACCATCTTCTCAATCTCATTCTTCAAATACTGGGGATATCGGTAGGGTCGGACACTCACTGGTTCGCTGCCTTGCTTGAGAGGTATCCTATGATTATTCGGTCGAGTAGGAGGCAATCCCGACGGTAGTTTGAATACATCCTGGTAACTTTGAAAAATGTTTTGCAAGTCAGGATCAACAGCACTGAACTTAAGAGTGTCGGAATTACCTTGGCACTTATTAAGAGAAAGTGAGCATAGTTGAAGCAGCAACCCTTCTTGATTCTTTCTTAATTCTTTAGTCATTTTCTTTTCTCCAATAAGCTTGTTTTCTGGAGTTGAAATCCCGACCAGCTCAACCAGCCTGCCTCCAAGTTGGAACTACATCACGAGCTTAGAAAAATCCCAAGTAATAGGACCAAGTGTCCGTAACCATTGAATTCTAAGCACCATATCACATCCTTGTAATGGCAACACATAGCAATTTGCAATGATAGAAATTCTCTGAACCATAATTGTAACCCCTTACACTTTCCCATGCTTTGTAGTTCATCTCCATTGGCAACACACACCCGACATTGGCCCTCTGATTCTAGCTGGAGACCCAATATTTTTACCGTTTCATCATTAATAAAATTATGAGTACTACCAGAATCGATGAGAATAAGTACCTGCCGATTGCCAATTCTGCCGGTAACTCTCATGGTTTGGGGTGCTTGTGTTCCCCAAATCGCATGGAGCGAGATTTCCGGCTTTGTAGTCTCAACTATCTCCATGTCCTCCTCCATGCCTTCTTCATTTGACCAATCCCCCTCAATAAGAAATAACTTTTTGCATCGATGTCCAGGGCTGAACTTCTCATTGCAATTGAAGCATAGCCCATTGTCCCTTCTTTCCTTCAGCTCTGCTGGTGTAAGTCTTTTGACAGGAATGGATTTTGCCATTAGAGGAGGTGCGGCAATTACTTGCTTACGTGCCTCCAATGGAGGAAGGCGCCTGGCTTGATTCCTAACTTCATATAGGTGTGCTAATCCGATTGCAGCGGATAGTGTAGTTGGCTTGCAAGCCTGAACGTCAGTTCTAATGTTCTCTTTCAGTCCACTTACAAAGCATCCAACTTGTTGAGCGAAAGTCAACCTGCCTGCTCGAATTAAAAGTTTTTCAAACTGGTTTTGGTAATCTCTTACCGAGCTAGTCTGTTGAAGTTTTGTCAGATCACAAAAAAAATCCTGATATAAGGTTGGCCCGTACCTCTCATGTAAATTGTGCTTGAAAGCCTCCCATGTCATGTTAGCTGCATCTGCTTTGACTAACTGGAACCATAGTTGTGCATCTCCTTCAAGATTAAAGGATGCTAGGGCCACCCTTTCTTGCCCAGGTGTCTTGTGATAGTCAAAGAATTGCTCAGCTCTACACACCCAACTGGTTGGGTGCTCACTTTCGTCAAAACGAGGAAAGTCAAACTTTACCAGTCTAGGTACGTATTGGGCATTGTTGACATCTCTGTTGGTGCCCCCCATGTTGAAATTGCGTGAGGTAAAGTTTTGTTGATTTGAGCTGCCTTCTATTTTAGTTGCAGGAGCTCGGTAAAGTCCGTCAAATCTGGTGTTTATGGCTGCCAGCATCTCTTGGACCTCTTTGAGCATTCTATCCTGCCAGCGTGCAATGATTGGATTTCCGTTTCCAACTGACTCAGTCGCTCCTCTTCGCCTGGCTCTGATACCAATTTGTTACGAGCGTCAGACATGGCGCGAGTAACTGGCCTGGTGGACTGTTGTTGTTCCAGCAATCGAGTGCTAAAAAGAGGGAGATGGGTCTTTCGCTTGCCTATCTTGTTGAAATGATGCGAATGACAAGGCTGGTGGCTGGTCTAGGAAATAATAGTAACAAAACAGGGTAGTAGAAGTGATGAAGGTCTGCTTCAAGGGAGACCTGTGAACCTCCAGAAATCACAAGAGTGAAGTAAAGTAGTTGATTCTTCTCTGCTTTATTTCTTCAGAAACTTAACAAATTTATAGAGGAAATAAACAATAGTAAAGTGACGTTAACTTCCTCTAAATTTGCTAGATCTCAACAACTAAATCTTAACAAACTAACAATTCAATTCAATTTTTCAAAGAAACTAAATCGCAACCTTATCCTACGCAGCGAACATGACACATCATCTGTACTGCTACTAGAATCTGTACCTGCATCCAAATATATTCGGCCACTATCTACATCACTTCCTTGTGGCGTATTTGTTGCAATGTCGCTCTCTGTATCACCTTCTTCTCCTCCAACCGTTGCAAGGCCTGTACTGAAAAATGCACTTAAGAAAAATAAAAAATAAAAAAAAGAAATAGGAACTTTCTCACCAACACTTCGGCGCACAAGAAAACACATTTAAGAATTAATGTAGAAGATAATAAAACAGAAAATTGCTTCGCGAAAATTAAATTGGAACAGAAATTTTGCCTAAAATTAACATGTGACTTTTATTTTGTTTTGCACGCTACAAAGAGAAATATGAAACTGAATACTTTAATTGCATCAAATCTTAGTAATTTAATTTAATATAATATCAGATGCCTGAAATCCCTTCTGCAAATCTTGTGGGGGTATAACACTCCTCACATACAGGCCTTGGGGTTCAAGGCCTAATAGGGGCAATGCTAAAGAATATGTTCAGATAGATTAGCGTAAGAGTCCACACGAAGCCTAAGTTTTGACATCATATTATATCGTAAAAAAAATTCTTTTACGAACCGGCAGGTTGAATTTATCAATGTCAAGTTTCAAGAATTATATGCTTTACAAAATGAAAATATGAAATAAATTTAATGATAAATGAGGAAACTTACCTATTAGAAGACTTGCAAAGCAGATGCATACGATAATAATAATAATAATAAGGAATATTGTTGGTGGAGATTTCACCATGTTCCCCGTTTAAACTCTGGACACGTATGTGGATAATTTTTATTAATAAATGAACAAGGAGAATCAACATGAAGTTGAATAGGAATAAAGTGGATGATTAATAATGTTTCAACCCAAAACCCACCACTTCAAAGAAATTTATTGAGGCACCCAAGACTGAAAACAACGTAAGTAAATCCATATAATAATGATTTTAACGGCACTTGATAACTTATTAATACTACAACTTAAAATCTTATATAAAATATTTCTAACACTAGAATGTATTAATCAAGATACACTTTGATATCAGTTGAAACCTTGAACTCTTGTAATTTCTTTCCAGTTAACTAACCTTGAGAAGCTTAAATGATGTTTGGATGTGAAAAAATTACTCTTTTTTTGAGTACATTTTTAGAGTATTAGACAACATAAGAAATTGGAGTTGATCAAGTTAAATTTCATAATTAATCACATACAGCAAACACAAATAGAATCCGTAAAAAATCATTGTAACTACACCTAACTACTATAGTACACTTAAAATTGATTAAGGAACGTAATTAGTAGAGCATCCAAAAAGATTAATAATAACCACTACAAAACAGAATTGAATAGAATAGCCATAGGAACATCTAAATTTGCAGTCTACAATAGTAGGTATAGAGTGAAAATCCACCAAAATAAAGTCAAAGAAATATTCATTTTCTCAAATTTTTTAAACTCAATTGTTTTATATATGCATATGGTAACGGATATGGTGCTAAATCTAATTTTTCATTTAATTGCAATGTCTTTGCTGCAACAATGAATAAATAAGCAGCATAATAGTTGTTGCAAAAGAGATGTTTTAGGCTTTCTTCTTCTTAAAGCCCAACTATTATGGGCCAATATGAAGGATCCATAAACATAGTTCTTTCCGGCTTTTTCATTTGCCAACCATTCATCTTATGTAGCAAGATGCTAAATGTCATTACAGTTAAGTATATCATATCCTATATTTTTAAGGTATACTATATGGTATATAATGTCACATACCTTTGTCATTTTTCTTTTAAAAAAATGTTAGAATATTAATTTAAGATAAAATAAATTAAATAAATGTTTTTGCACGTTTTTATATCTATTCTAATTTTTCTCATTATAATTTGTCAAATATAAATAAAATATATATTATAGAAGACATTTTTTATACAAAAAAAACTAAAAAAAGGTTATATAGAGAGCAAAATAAATATTACTCAGTAAAAAAAAAAATTTATCGATACAAGAGAAAAAAAGAAACAATGTTTTAATAATAACAATATATTTTCTAATATCACATTGAGTTTCTGGATGGTTTAAAGTATGATATTTTAATGTAAAATGATAAAAAAAATCTCACATATGTTTGCGAAAAATAGAATATCACGGTACGTACCTTACGGTATGCCACAATTTTTTTTTTTACAAAATGTATATAAAAATTAACTGATAAGCGACATATTGCGGTATACCATAATATTTTGATGAACAATTAAAAATATGTAAAAATATTTTTATCATGTAATGTTTACCCGCAGTAAGAGATGTATCATACGGTGTATCGTAGTATTTAATTTCATACATGACAGTCACCATCGCCGGCCAATCCAACCTAGCATTCTTCAAACCTAACCTTAGTTCTTTCTAATCAATTGGATTTCATTTTTCCTTAATCTTGAATATCTAATCAATTGAAGTCATTTGCATATTTGTTTATTCTTCTTTAGTGTTTGGATCATTTTCAATAATGAATTTGCAACATGTTTGAACTATCATTTCTGTGCATTGTTCTTGCAGTGGACTTACTTTTCGTGACTAATAATTTTGTACAGTATCTGGGTTGGTTTTTCCATATGCGTGCGACTAGTATATATGCAATTTCAAAGATGGTGAATTATCACTACTAAAAAAACCCATTTTTTCAATGGCCCGTTTTCCAACGGGCAAGCCGTTGGAAACTATGAAAAAAATTTGGAAGTGTTCAAAAATTTCCAACGGACAATTTTAGGCCGTTGGAAAATATGTAAGTTACATTGTGCAACTTATTATTTATTGTTTCTAATAGCTTAAGCTGTTGGAATTTTTTTTTATTTTTCCAACTACCTAAGTCGTTGGAAAAGTTTTCATTTTCCAACGGTCTAAGCCGTTGGTAAAATTTTTACTTTTCCAATGGCCTAGGCCGTTGGAAATATAAAATTTAAATATATGGCATAATATGTATTTCTCATAATATATTAATATAATATATAATTTATCATAATATAATATATTATATGTTAAAATGTATCATAATATATAATGGATCATAAGTATCATATATATATATATTATGAGAAATATATTATAATATATATTTAGCCCAAACCTAATACTATCTCTGTCCCATTTTAGTTGAAACATTTGTCTGGGCAAAGAGATTAAAGTGTATGTAATTTGTGTTATTTTTTTATGTAGTAAAAGTTTAAATAATAATTAAAAAAGAAAACATTTTTTTTTTGGATTTTGTGCAGTGAGAGATTAAGTAGAGATTAAAAAAAGAGTCTTTATTAGGTTTCATGTAAAATAATAATTTAATTGTTTAAACTTTTCCAAAAGAGGAAACGTTTCAATCTTTTGGGACTTCTAAAAAAGGAATACGTTTCAAGTAAATTGGGACGGATGAAGTATAATATAACCATAACTATATAAACCCACTTAACCCACCCCACCCCTCATTTGCCGCTGGTCTCGCTCTCACCACTCTCCCCTGCCTCTCTCCCCTCTCACCCAGTCCCTCTACCTTTCACCGTCTCTCCTCTCTCACCCCATCCTTCCGCCTTTCTCGCCGTCTCTCCTTTTTCATACCGTCCCTCTGCCTCTCTCGCTTCACCGTTCGTCGTGAGCCTTTCCCTCGTTGCTTTTCTCCCTCTGCTGTGAGCCTCGTTCTTGCCGTCCTCTCGGTCTCTCCGCCACTGTCCTCCCTATGGCTCATCCTCTCGGTCTCTCCATCGCCATCCTCTCTTCGTCGTAGATGTGATCATCGTCCTCCCTCCAGCTCGGGCAGATCTGATTGCCGATTTTCTCCGTTACATCTGTGATTGCTGTCCTTGGGCTCATCAGACGCCTCACTTTCCAGCAGTCGTTCGAGATGTTGGATTTCGAATCAAATTTGATTCCGAGTTTATTTTTGTATTTGTTGTGATTTATTGAGTATTGTTTTTTTTATTTGTTGAATTTTTTTGATTTTGAATTGTATAATTTCCAATTCGAATCCTCGATTTGATTTTTTTTTCTAGTGGTTGAATGCTCGATCGATGGATCTGATGAATCTTCTTCTGCCTTTTCTGTTTGAACTTTTTTTCAGAGCATCTTTGATTGTTGAACCAAATTTTATTTTTACTGATTTTTTTAATTCCTCATAATTTTTGTAATTTTTAATAATGTCTATTTTTAAAATTTTTTATTTATTTTTAATTTTTTTAGTACATTTCAGGAAAATATAAAATACAATTTTAGTAATTTTAGTAACTTATTCTTAATAATGTAATTTTTTGTTATAAAATATAGAATATGATTTTCTTATATATATAGTATGTTTTCAGTTAATATAAAATGTGATTTTAATACATAAAAAAATATTTTTTAAAAATATAAATGTTTCAGTTAATATAAAATGTGATTTTAATACATAAAAAAAATATTTTTTAAAAATATAATTAAAAGTATATATATATTTTTTTGGAATAAAATTTCCAACAGACTAAGCCGTTAGAAAACCATTGAACCAATGGAAAAACCTATCTGTGACTGAGCTGTTGGAAATTTCCAGCGGCCGATTTTTCAACGGATACTAGTTGAAAATTACCAACGGCCAATTGTAGGGCAGTTGGAAATTGTTTTCCAATGCTTGCTTTACCAATGGACCTATCTTCAACAGTTGGCCGTTGAAAAACCCCAAATTTCCAACACAAAGCTGTTGGAAATGGCCGTTGGAAAAACCTTGTTTTTTTAGTAGTGTACTGACTTGATCGTCAACCTCTATAACTCTATTCAATGCAATTAATCCCATCCAAAAAAAAAAAAAAACAAGAAGAAGAAGAAACTCTATTCATTATCAATTCAACCATCCAACTCATTAGAATTCATATTAAAATGAAACAATATTAACTCAATTCCTTCCTTGACACTAATGACAATCGGACATAACTCACCTGAAAACACGCACTTGACAAGCAATCTAGCCAACAACCCTTAGCTAGCCTTCAATTTGCTGGTGACGATTGCAATACCTTTTCCTCTTCAAGAACGAACTGGCAGCAGCGTGGAGAGAAACTAGCAGAAAAAAGGACACCAAGTTAATCAACCCACCAAAATTAACCAATATATATACATCAACTCGAATTCTTCCTTGAAACTGCAATGACAATCGGACATAGCTCACCTGAATATGTGCTTGTCGAACAGTTATGCCGACAATCCTTTGCTAGCCTCCAATTTGCAGATGGATTTCATCTTTCTTTCCCTTCAAAAACAAACTGGCTATTTTAAGAGAGGATGCCAGCCAATTTGAAGAACGTCGGTGGCTTTTGAGGACAGTGACGGACATTTTTATGTAGAACCCGGCCCAAAACATAGAACCACTTGGCGGAATTAGGAAACAAGTGGGATTGGTGAAACACAAAAACTAAAAGTTTAAAACAAAGTAGTAAAAAATTTCTACTTCCACAGTTTGAGAACTAGAAGACGTCACAGCAGAGAAAGGAATAATTGTGTTTTTCCCTTTTTTGGGAAAAAAATTAAATAAATAAAAGCAATAATAGGCCTAAAAAAAAAAAAGCTTAGTGCCGTAAGTTAATACTATAATAATTAGATGCTTAGCAAAATGAAGAGGAGGAGCTGGTGCTGCACATGTGCTAGTTTTCTTGTTCGGTCTCGAACGGAGAATTAAGCCATATGTCTCCCGGTCTCGGACTTGATTCCTCCACAACTCGTTTAATTATTGATTCAATTCATCAAACTGAACAAAACAAAATCCAACTATAAAATTATTGCAATAATCGGACGACAGAAATATTTCAACTTATCTCGTAAAAGTTACTCACTTGAATATATACACTCCTGACGAACAAGTTTGTCGAAAATCCTTTGCTAACCTTCAATTTGCTTGCTGATGACTTGAATATTAGCTTTTCTCCTTCAAGGACATATCGGCAGCGGCAGGGCGTGAGAGAGAGAGATAGAGTAGCAAGTGAAATACTTGACGAGACCCCGTTCCTCCTCCCTTTTCAACAAGTCCCTCTTGTGTTTACCTTCCCAATTGTGCTTGACGGTGTTGTTAATATTAATTATTATATGTTAATATTAATTACTATATTATACACATATCTCTAGTTAGATATTACTAACCTACACTTAATCCTTCATATATAACCAATTAATCATCTTGAAAATTTAATAAAATTGCCCCTAGACAAAAGCTCTTCTTATTTCCAAAAACCCTAACCTCCACAGTCGCCATCACCTTCATCTCTCATTGTTCGTTCCTCTCACTCCATCAGTTGCAACCTTTATATCGAGGCTCCTCCACACCTCCAAATTGGAGCTTCTTCACCAATTGTTGCCTCGCCTTATATTGTCTCATTGGATCTCTACTGATAATCACCTCAAATCCTTGCTTCTCAAGCTATTACCGCCTTGGATCATGTCATCATTGCTGCCTCCAAATCGCACCATCATGGATCATTTGCGGACCATGTCATCATTGCCTACATTTAGGTTACACTGTCATCCTTTTTTGGATTGCATCATCGACATCTCCAAACACTTCTAGATTGCGTTGGATCACTGACAGCACTGCCAAATTGCAACGGCCATTGCTATGCCCCAAATCACATCATTGTTGCCTCTGAATCACATCGTCATTACTTGCTTCCATCGTCTCTGCCACTGGTTTGTGCACAAAAACAATTTGAATAACTGTCTAAGATAATATGAAGAAGTGTTTGAAATGATATGTAGACATATTTGAACAAATATTTAAAAATGTTTGAAGCAATATATAGATATTTTGTTTTCTTTAGACAATATGTAAAGTGTAAAAAGTGTTCGAAGGAGTTTGTAAGCTTGTTTGAAGAAATACGTAAAAATGTTTACAAAAATATGTAAAAGTGTATGAAGCAATTTACAGAAAATTTACTCCATTAAGAAATAAAAGTTTTGGAAGTAACAAGTAAAAGTGTCTAAATTAATATATAAAAGTATTTTAAACAATATATAAAAATGTCCAATGTAATATGTGCAAAATTTATGGAGTAATATATAGAGAATTTATTATTTTTAGAAAATAAAAAATCCAAAGTAATAAGTAAAAGTTTCTTAAAAGATGTTTAAAAGTATCTAAAAGAATATTTAAAATATCTAAAGCAATACGTTAAAGTATATGAAGTAATATGCAAACAATGCACTTCATTCAGAAAAAAAAAGTGTCTGGAGCAATAAATAAAAATGTATAAATTAATATAAAAAGTGTCTGAAACAATATGTAAATGTGTCCAATGCAATATGTGAAAGTGTAAGGAGTAATATGTAGACAATTTATTAGCTTGAGAAAATAAAAGCATCCAAAGCAATAAGTAATAGTGTCTAAATGAATATCGAAAAGTGTCTAGAGAAATACTGCCTTTGTCTTATATTATCTAACTTAAGAATTGACTTAAGTTTTACTTTTTTACTTAGATTTGACTTAAATTTATTTATATTATTATTTGTTAAAAAATTTAAAAAATATATATTTTTTGAAACTATAGGTATTTATTTACCATTTACATGTAAAGGTTTTTTTATTTATATACTAAAATGTTGAAAATGAAAAAATAAAATATTAATTGGTGTGAAAAATGAATGTTGCAAAGAATGTAAGATATATATGAGAGCATCTAAAAGTGTCTAAACAAAAACTATGCAAACAATTTTTTCTCTTCAAACATAAGTGTATTAAAATAATAAGTGAAAGTATCTGAATAAATATGTACAAGTAACAGAAAAATATAAAAATGTCTAAACAAATATCTAAAAGTGTTTAAAATAATATATACAACTCATTTTTGGGCATGATAGATTGCAACCTAGATCAATCTTTAGATATTGTCACTCATCTCCTCATCATGCTGCTTCTCTTTGGGATCTTGTTATTTTCACTTGCCTTTAGTCTTCAACACGGCATGATCTAATGATGTCCCGTCTTCTCTGACTTTTATCTATCATTGGAGTCGTCTCCTCACCTCATCGTCATTGTCATTGTTGTCTACCTCCTCTAGTGTGATGATTTGTCGTGGTCAAAAACATTGTTGGGCACAGTGGTGGTGGTGGTGGCCAGCAAAGAAGACGAAGATGTGATTTGATCGAGTGGCATAGCAGGTAATTAGTTGGGTAAACAAGGGGTAAATTAGTTATTTTAAGTGTTATGTTTAGCTGCGCATATGCGTGTGATATCCTTTGTATATTAACATCTATCTCATTAATTAATCCAAAAAAGTGATGCTTGCCAAGGGAGCAAACCTGAGGATCCCTTAGGGATCTCAAGTGGATCTATCATAAGGAAGAAAGCTAAGGAATTGGCTCAAACACTTCATAGGCTTGTCATGTAATATTTCATGCAAGGTGAAGCTGGAAACTCAAATGAATCACTTGGAGCACCATTTGGACACACAAGGAGCAAAGACATTTATGGTGCACAATTTTGTAGAGGTTGAGGGTCTACATGTACCATAGTCTATATGTACACCTACCCAGCATACACCTTAATGCACACATGGACCCTAGAGACACGTATGGGCCCAATACCATGGACTTGAAGGTCATACCAAGCTAGAGCCATTGGTGCACCTGAGAGCCCTCGGGGAGCACTCGGGGTGCCCATTTGAGCCTCAATGTGTGTGCACATAACCCGTTTAGTTACTTAAGGGTGAGCTAGTGTGAACATCCATATTTTTACATGTTTTTATTGTTTTGGCAGAACCTAGACCTATTCTTTGGTTTTATGAGTATTTTATGCTTGTTCTAGTTGATTTAAGACTCCTCGTCCTTCAAGGGTTTTTCCTAGAATTTGTACTTAAAGTTTTTGGCTGTAGGGTTCAAAACCCCTATAAATACATCTCTTTTGTACACCGTAAACATAGATTATTGATAATAGAATATTACTTGAGAGATTCTATATCTTTGATTCTTTGTGAACTTAACTTGAGAGGTTCTATATATTTGGTTCTTTCTATACTTTTTATTTCTAGCTACAAGCCTACAAGTTGGTTAGGGCGCGAGGGTCAATTCAATCTTTTGAAGTATATCTTTGTACATCTTGTAGCATTTTGGACACATTTCTTAGTTATATACGAACAGGGTTCATATCAAAAAGCTTAACAGCGAAAGTGTATGTTGAGGAAACTTTTAACGGCAAAATTGTCAGCAAAACGTAAGAACAGAACAGGCCCTATCCAAGATGGGCCCCACCACATTAGTGTAAGTTGGTTTGTAGTTCTGTACGACCTTTTGTAAAAGGAAAATGAGCACATCGCAATGCACACAGGACAGAAGATGAGTTAAATTCGAAACGCATGTGTGTGTGTATATATGTAATTAATAGGTTGTTGGTTTCCTTTTAAATGAAGTAAATTAACGTACTTTTTCAAGCAAGCAGGCCAGCATAAAAGCTATGAGGTCCATGACCAGACCTTGCTCTAATTTTGGACAACAAATTAATTGTGTGACAAAAGGATGGGATGATGGGATGCTGTAATTATAAGGAATATAGACAGCAAAATTTGTAAAATATCAATACTAGGTTGGAACCAGCTACAGATTAAAAACATACGTGTTAAACATGTTGAATTAAAATGAAATGAATCAAGCCTAAGTAGTATAAATTGTACGTTTCTCTAAATTAAAAAAGATACTATAAAATCTATTAAGAGTTTGATGTCCCTTGTAATAGTGTTTTTTTTAAGGACTAGCACCAAACATTAGCAGGGAGGGATACATACATACACAGACATATATATAGCCAGCAGCTTGTTTAATGAAAAAGGAAAAAGAGAGAAGAAAGAAAAGGAAGAGAAAACAGATATAAATTATGCGTCCTGATACTGATTGATCCTTTTCATCATGACCTTCTTATTATATAGTATCATGACAAATATATGTTGAAGCACATCTGTAAAATTAAGAGGCGCATATACGTACAGAAGTTATTGTAGCATGGTTATTGTTGTATTTAAAAGAAGAGGACAAGAACAAGATAGGGTTCAAATTTATTAGTGTACATTTCTGAAAATAAGGGAGGACAAAGACAAAGAGTAATATTTATCAGGGGGCAAATTGTAATTAAACCAATTAATTATTAAAGTATCAAGATGCATTAAGGGTAGGGAAAGGAGTGGTGTTATGGGAGGGCATGAAAGCAGCAGTAGCAGCGACAGGTTTGTGGGTCATGGTTATCAAATAGTTCGTAGTCACAAATGGGATTAATTAGGGGCTCGTTACTGCCGTAAGCGTCTGTGCAATCTCTGGAACATCGTTCCAGGCGTTGTTGCCGATCAGCTCCGTCAACACTGCAAACTCCGACATCACCGTACCGTTGGCACACTTGATCAATCATCAAACTTTCACCTGTAAGTTGTAGTGAACCATCATATCCTATGGGACACTCTGTTGCTTCTCCTCCTCTCGTATCCCCATCTCCATCCCAACCGCTCTCACCATCTGATCCATCCCAATCACTCTCCTCTGTATTCTGATCCGTAATTGCATCCAAATATATTGTAGATTCGCTTTCTGCATCACTTCCTTCCCCACCCAACTCTGCACCAATACTCATACCTATCGAAAGAATTAAATATACGTACGTACTTAGAAAAAAAAAACCAACTTTCTCACCAACACTTAATTTGGCGCACAAGTAAACACATTCTGGATATTGTACAAGATATATAAAACAGAAATTATATATATATATTGCTTCTCCCTGTCGACTGTAAAACTAAATTAATTGGATCGCCTAAAAATTAGCATATGAATTTTGTTATAACCTACTTTGTTTTGCACACTACAAAATAAATAATGAAAATAAATATTCTCCATGATTGCTTAAAATCTTATTATTAATTGAATTTAATCTAATATCATTATACATATTGATGCTTGAAATCACTTCCAAATTTTATATATAGGGGGTATGACACTCAAAGTTTTAAATCTCGTACGGGTTTGCATATACCATTTTTCTAACGGTACGATACAACACCAATACTTGTGTCATATCATCTCGGATGTACCAGTTTTAAAAAATTTAGACATATATACATACATGAAAATTAAATATATTTAAATATCATATATCAACACACATAAAAATTACAAAAAATTGGGATTACAAGAGTGTGAGGTGTAGATTATTTGTATGTAGAATAATTAAAAAATGTTCTCATATAAGTGTAGATTATATGTATGTAGAATAATTAAAAAATTCTCTCATATAAATATTCTTCTATATATAATAAAACTATTTTTAGTAAATGAAATAAAAGTACAATTTTTTTAAAATATTGGTAAATCTTTGTTATAAAACTAATCAATTAAACATATTTATAATATTATTTACCTACAAATATTAAAACTGTAAAAAATAAAAACAAAAACTTACCTAGTACTAAGACAGTACAATTAGTATGACACAAGATGACCGGTACACCTTGGTAAAAAGGACAGTGTTTGTCTTAACTATCTCATACCATTTCCACGTCAATACCAATACCACTACCACTACCACAAAACTTTAAAATAGCACTAACAAGAGTCACCATGTTTTTAGTGGCCAACAAGAAAATGGCCAAAAAGATTCTAGATGTTTGTGGTGATCGTTTGATCACCGTCTGTAGTTGATTGCCATGACGGTCATCATCGTGACCATCTTAGATATAGTTTATGAGGGCCTCATGTTTTTTGTCGCCAAATGGAGGCCCAAGCAAAAAAAAAAAGAAACAAACAATGACTTAATTGAAAGTTTTTTTAAGTTAAATGAAACATTTAGGAACTATGATGATTAATTTTATAGGTACTACAGAGAATCAGGTGAATTTGTAGCATAGAAATAAGTTAAGGAACCAATGGTGTATATTAGGTGTATAAGTAGAGGTGTTTTTTCGGTCAGACCAGTTTAGAATCGATTTAAATAGAACAATCCGATTAATTTTCTATTTTTTTAAATTTAATTCAAACCATCCAAATTACATATTAAAAACGATCCAAGCCATCCGAATTATAATTTAGTTTTTTCAATTTTTATCCGAACCATCCAAATTGTAATTCAATTTATCCAAGTTTTATAATTCAATTTTTTTTTATTAGAATTAAACACATGATAATTGAAAAAAGTAAAATAAAACTTGAACAAAATGATAAATTTTGATAATATTCCATTTATACCTAAACCTGAGATTTGATTCATAACATATAGTCCAAAATTAACAAAAATGACCTTACATATATAGAGTTGACGGGTATAATTATAAAATACATATTACTTTTTGGTTTATTTGATTTGTTCGGTTTTAAGCTTAGGAACCAATAACCAATCCAATAACAAAATAACAAATTCGATTTTGATCCAATTTGAACCAAATAACCAAATAACTGAACCATTTTATCAAATCCAAATAATCCATTTGGATTATTCGATTTTATCCAAATAGTAAACACACCTATGTATAAGCTGTATAAAAGCATTGACCCTTTTTTCATCTTTCTCATGTGTAAGTCTGCTTTTCTCTCTCTCGTCTTCCTTCAACATCTGCCATCATTGCCTCAGAGAGATTTCCGGCTGTTGTAGGCGGTAGCTCTAAAGAAGCCATTTACATGGTTTGATGTTGATTTTCCTTTTCTTTAACTTTTCCTAAAGAATTATCTTTAGGTTTCGTGTAGATTTTGCTAGATTTTAAGTAATTTAATACCCTAATCATTTCTCTTGTGTTTTTGGATTATATGTTGGTTTTTTTGGGTATGGCCATTTGAAGAAAGTTGTTCAAGAGGTCAAGAGGAGTTGATGCCCTCTCTCGGTAGAAAGCGGATTCATCAATGATGGCCTCACTAGAGTGAGTTTTGGCCACTATTCACAGCAGCCCTTAAGCAGATGATTACATAGTTTGACTCTGATTTTCCTTCTCTCTAATTTTTTAATAAAAAAACTATCTTCAAATCCCTTTTTAGATTTCTATAGATCTTGAGTTAAAAGTTTAATCCATTTGCTTTTTTTTTTTTTTAATTATGTTTTTTGATTTTAGATTGGTTTCCTAGGTAGGGTCATTTGAATGAAGTTGTTCACGGGGTGGAGGGGACTTGATGGCCCCCTCGGCGGCAGCGGCTTCATTGGTTGGCATTGTCGTTGTTGACGGCAGAAAAGTAGAACAACCTCAGGATCTTAGAATGGGCTCTAAAAAAAAATAAATTTCAAAAGATTTAAATTAATGAGTAAATTTAAACTGTGGATTTGAATTGATGAGTAAATTTGAATCTTGGATTTGAATTTAAATTCTATTTAAATTTAAATTTGGATTTGGTTGCTTGACAAATGCGGGCAAGTGATTGTTGCTAATGGTCGCCCTTAGCAACTGTTTAGACAACCATTTACTTTAGTTTTCAATTTGGTCACGAGACGTTGGTTATCCCTTGACGACTAGGTTTTTAGTCACCATTTGACCGTGGTCTTTTATGGTTGCTCAAAAATTAGTAATGCCGATCACTTTAAATGAATTATGTTGTAGTCCACGTACAGATATGGTATGAAATCTAAAATCATGATAACACTCCTCTCACATACAAGTCTTGAACGAAGACTCAACGCTAAAGAATATATTTAGATAAGTTTTGATATCTTGTCAATTTAACAATGTCAATTTTCAAGAATTAGTTGCTTAGCGAAAATGAAAATAAGCAACAAATTTAATAAAAAGGTGAGAAAACTTACCTACTTGAAGACTTGCAAGACATATGCATACGATAAGAGTGAGGAAAAATGTTGCTGAAGATTTCACCATGTTTCCGTCTAAACCCTCTGGACACCTATATGTGGATAACATGTACAATAATTTTTATCAATAAAGGAACAAGGAGAACCAAAATGAAGTTGGATGGGATTGAAGTGGCAGATTAACGTTTCAACCCAAAACCCAAAACCCATCTACTCAAAGAAATTAAGTATTTTCTTCAAGCACCCAAAACTGCAAACAACCTAAGTAAATGAATATAATAGTGATTTTAACCACACTTGATAACTTAACTATTAGCAATATGGGATTGCCTGGCAAAGCAACTACGATTAATTAAAATCTTGTATAAAATATTTTTAACACTAAAATGTACTACAACTTAGGATATGAGCTGATATCTTGAACTCTTGTAATTGTTACTCCCTCCGTCCCGATTTCTTTGAACCATTTGATTTTTTGGGCTAGTTTGACTTGAATTTTTTTATATTATTGATTGTTAGAAAAAAATTTAAAAAAATATATTTAAAAACTATAGATCTTGATTTATCATTCACACATAAAAATTTTTCATTTATATGTTAAAATGTCTAAAATAAAAAATTATAGATTAATTGGTAAAACGTGAATGGTGCAAAGAATTTAGGACGGAGGGAGTACTTTTCAGCTGGCTAACCTTGGAAAGCTTATTGTCTGCATGCCTGGGAAAAGTAAGCTAGGGGTCAATAAGCACAAATGTTCGGTAAGTGAAAAGTTACCTGTTGACACCCAATTTCGTCCGGCCTTTTTTTTTTAAAAAAATTTAAAAAAAAAAACTAATTAAAAAAAATTATTATTATTATTATTATTATTGCTAAAAAATTTTAATTATGTTAATTAGTTTAAAATATATTTTTATTTTGAGAAGATTTGATTTAAAATAATATATGTGTGAATATGTATGTGTTTGGAATAAAAATAAAATTTCAGAAAAAAATGACAAAAAAATTAAAAGTTTGAGGTAAAAATGACAAAATTGAGAAGTTTCGGATAAAATTGACAAATTCTGAAAGTTTCAGGAGCTTTGGGTAATTTTTCGCGTCAATTTTGGGCCTAAACGGACGTTTCTAGCCCAAATTGACAGAAAACGTTAAAATTGTCAAAATCAGAAGCTTCTGAGCTTATCCAGAGCTGGAGTAACGTAAAGGACTGAAACTGTCATTTTACCAATTTAAAAGATAAGTTTGATATTTTTTATTAATTTATCGGTCCACAGTTCAGCTAAGCTCCTTCTATAAATACCCCCCCAAATTCAGTGCTGAATACACAGAAAATCAGAGAAAAAAGTTCAGAGCTCCGTTTTAAAAATAGAGAAAATTACAGCCTTATTCCCTAGCCTCTCCTCCTTCTGCCAGAAAGTCTCAAAATTTTATTTTTCTACGATTTGACCATCTCTTTCGTTTGATCTCCTTCGTTGTTCTCTCTCTCTCTCCTCTCGTTTTCTCTCTCTTTCTCCTCCTGCCGCCGTGCTGCCTCGCCGTTGCCGTCCCGCCGCCGTGCCGCCTCGCCCGTCGCCGTCCTGCCACCATACCGCCTCGCCGCGTCACCCTACCCTCGCCGCGTCGTCCCGCCGCCTTGCTGCCTCGCCCGTTGCCGTCCCGCCGCCGTGCCGCCTCGCCCGTAGCCGTCCTGCCGCCGTACCGCCTCGCCTGGCACGCCGCCCTCGCGTCAGCCTCCCTCCCCTCCTCCCTTGCTCCCCTGCACGCCCAGCCACGCCTGCGTTCGTCGTCGTTTCCCTGTTTCCATAAAATTCAAAAAATTGATTTTAAAAGGGTAAACTCTCATTTAATCATTCAACTTTTCAATTTCTTTCTATTGAGTCACTAACTTTTTTATTTTGTTCTTGCAGAATTAATTACTAACCTTTTTAATTTTTACTTGTTTGTTTATTATTTGTTTATTACTAACCCTTCTTTTATTGTTGTTATTAACAACTAACAACTAACAACTAACTTACTAACTTTTTTATTGTTGTTAATTAATTAATTTAATTAACTTGGTTAATTAACTTAATTAACTTGGCTAACTCTTTTATTATTGTTGTTAATTAATTAACTTAATTAAACTTGGCTAACTTTTATTATTGTTGTTAACAATTAATTTAATTAAACTTGGCTAATTTTTATTATTGTTGTTAATTAATTTAATCTAACTTTTACTAACTTTTTTTTATTGTTATTAACTAACTAATCCAACTAATCTAACTATATTAATTGTGCTAACTTTTATTATTATTGTGTTATTAAAGTGGATGGCCAAAAAGCCCCACTTTATTAATTGAATTTTTTTATGATTAAAAGATAAAAAAAGGAATTTTATGTGAATAATTTTCTAAAGGCTAATAAAAATTACTTTTTTTTATTTTGAAACAAAGTTTTTATTCCTTTTAATAAACAAACATAATGAAATAATTCAAAAATAAAATAAATAAATAAATAAACATAAAATCATTCTTTTAATACATCTTTAAAATTAATAATTAATGAAAATAAAAAAAAAAAAAATTAAAACTTCATGACCAAATGATCCGCCAGGATCCATGGCTTGGAAATATTTTTAAATAAAATATATAAATAAATTTTTCCTTTATAAAAAATAAAAAAAAAAACTTTAGACTAATATATTAATTATCTATTAATATATAATTTTTTTTTTAGTTTTCTTTATTAATAAAAAGAATAAAAAGCGTAAAATTTTTGGGTTAATATTTTTCAGTAATATTTTATTTATTTCTTTTAAAATAATAAAATATAAATTTTTTTAGTAAAAAGAATAAAAAAAGTAATTTTTTTTGGGTTAATATTTTTCAGTAAAATTTATTTCTTTTAAAATAATAAAATATAACTTTTTTTAGTTTTCTTTATTAAAAAGAATAAAAAGAGTAAATTTTGGGTTAATATTTTTCAGTGATATTTTATTTATTTCTTTTAAAATATAACTTTTTTTAATTTTCTTTATTAATAAAAAGAATAAAAAGAGTAAATTTTGAGTTAATATTTTTCAGTAATATTTTATTTATTTCTTTTAAAATATAATTTTTTTTAGTTTTCTTTATTAATAAAAAGAATGAAAAGAATAAAAATTTTGGGTTAATATTTTATTCTGTAATATTTTACTTATTAAAACATATAACTTTTTGTTTCCTTTATAAAAATCTTAATCAAATAATTTCAAAATAATACAAAATAAAACAAAAATAATTGAATTTTCTCTTAAATATTTTTGACTTATTGATTAGATATATTTTCAGAAATATAAATTAAAATTAAAAAAAAATCTTTCATCAAACAAAGAAGAATATAAAAAAATAAAAATATCAAGACTTTTGTTTTAAAATACATATAAGTTTTCGGTTAAATAATCTTTTATTCCAAAATAAATTAAATAAATATCAAAACTTTTCTTCTTTTGTTTAAAATATACATATAAATTTTTGATTCTCTTAATAAAACAATTACTTTTGGTTAATCTTTTATAAAAAAAATAATAATAATAAAAAATAATAAAAAAATAAAAAATAAAAAAATAAAAAATTTTTAGTTCATGGTATATTGGCTGGAAACTGTCTCGTGCCCGCTTTTGAGCTGCTTCACCTGGTGAAGAGGGTCTGGCTGAGTAACAACGCCCCGTACCATGATCAAAATTTTTATTTTTAAACTCTTTAATTCTTTTAAATTAACTTCTTATTAAATAAAAATTAATTATTATTTTTTTTAATTCTTTTATAAATTGAGTAATCCTTTAAAATAATAAATATCTTTCATTAAACAAGAAAACAAAAAAAGTAAACAAGAAAAAAAAAAAAAAGAAAGATAAGAAAAATAAAAGAAAGATAAGAAAGAAAAATAAAAGAAAGATAAGAAAGAAAAGAAAGATAAAAAAAAATAAAAGAAAAGATAAGAAAAAGAAAAGAAAGAAAGAAAAGACAAGAAAAATAAAAGAAAGATAAGAAAGAAAAATAAAAGAAAGATAAGATAAAGAAAAGAAAGGAAAGATAAGAAAAAGAAAAGAAAGATAAAAGAAAGAAAAAGAAAAAGAAAAGAAAGAAAGAAAAGAATAAAAAAGAAAGAAAAGAAAAGAAATTAAAAGAAAATTAAAAAAAAAAGTAAAAATAAGTAAAAAAGAAGAAAAAGAAAGAAAGTAAAAAAAGAAGTAAAATATAAAGATAAATTTTTTAGTTAGTATTAAAAATCATTCATAAACAAAAAGAATTACCATTTAAAAATTAATTTCATAATAATAAGAATTAAATAATTATGATAAATCAATTTCCATATCCGGATGATCCGGCAGGATCTACGGTTTGGAAAATATCAAACTTTTTAAAATAAATAAATTAAATAAAAAGATAAAAATCCATATTTTTTACAATATGGATAAAATTGTTTAAAATTTCACCAAATTCCGTGTCCAAATGACTCGGCAGAGTCCATGGTTCGGAATCAAAATCTTCCGTGTCCAAATGACTCGGCAGAGTCCATGGTTCGGAAGTATAAAATTTCATACAAATTAATTAATTTAAAAATCCACATTTCGACTAATCCAGTTAAAATTTCTAATTTTGAAAATTAACTGAGAATTATTTAAAAGCAAAGCAAAACAAAATTAAAATCAACTAAGGTGCCAATTTTTGGGCGTTTTAACAAAGTTGTTTTAACGTAACCGTACTCCCGATCCCCGAATTCTCGCAGACCAATTTTAAGGTGACCAATCGACCTAGGTGAAACAGATTGGTGGCGACTCCAGAAAACCCGACGTTGCCACAGCTTGGCGACTCCACTGGGGAACCTGGTTAGTGAGTCAAGCCTAAAAGTTGATTTATTTTATTCTGTTTTGTTTATTTTTATGTGAATTTATATGTTATATTTACTTATTCTAAACATTCATAATGCATTCACAATATGAAGCTCTATACCCGAGCTTCCTCAAATCGAACACAATTCTTTCTAAGCAGAATTGGTGTTGTTGTCCTTGTGAGGCCATGGTCTCCAAGCCTTCACCGGTTTCAAAGTAGTAAAGTAGTGTATTGCCTCCTGAGACGGTTAGTCTCTGCATGAGCCCACGAAAAGCTACGACTCGAATTAATCCATTCCTTACATAAACCCTAGAGGGTAAGGAATCGGGCCGTCACTATGATTCAGTGACGGGATTCGGGAACTATCCATTGCCTTTTTGATAAGCCACCTTATGCATATAGAATTCCCCACTTAACCATAGAACTGACCATAGAATTTCTACCATTTACCAACACTATAAGCATGTTATTGTTATGCCATTTTTGTTACCTTATCCTTGGTTTTCTTTGTGTTTTATATTTATGGCTCAGACTTCTTTTCGTAATAGTTCATGTGTTATTAATTGATATCTAACTCGTTGTTAACCTTGTTATTCTTTTGTTATACTTCTGTTTTGTACAATTTTTCGTCATGCATCAAAACCACGCACCAAACTGTAATAACTTTTGATCTTTCTAAATGACAACTAGAAATCTCGAAGTTCCACGATAGTTGATAATCAAACTCACTTATTGCATGCATCCATTACATCAATCATGTGCATACAAAGTCTGATAAAAACATAATCTCATTTTGTATTACATACATCCATCACATCAATCAATTGCATATAAAGTTTAATAAAATAAATCTCACTTTAGAAACGGTAAAATTGGCCATCAACACCGATATCCAGCTCAGCTCCAAATAAGATTAATGGCAGAACAAACCAAAGGACGTCCCATAGATATGAAGTCCAATATAGAAAGTATGGCTGAGCAAATGAAACAGTTAATGGAGTTAGCGACCCAAGTCCCCGTCAATGACCCACAAGATCTAACCTATCCTCCCCAATTCACTCAGAACAGATCTCAGTTCAAGAGAAGCTCTTTCATGACTCAGGTCCATCCGATATCATTCATCTAAGGCACAGTCCAATTTTTGAAGAAAAGAAGCTCCTGCTTAAAGAAGAAGAGAATACTAAAAAAACTCGAGATCATAGAAAAGAGACTGTGGACCATTGAAAGAGGCACTTTATCTCTTTTGATGAACAATCTTTGCTTGATACCAGATGTTGTGATTCCCTCATACTTTAAGGTACTTGACTTTGTGAAATATGATGGAACAAGTTATCCCATCAATTATATTACGCTGTTTCTAAGGAAAATACAACCACTCACAAGAGACGAGAAAGTGTTGATAGCACTTTTTCAAGAAAATCTTACAAAGTCAGCGCTACAATGGTATCTAAGTCAAAGTCTGAGAAACATCAAAGCCTGGATTAACCTCGTTTAAGCTCTTAATCAGTAACTGTGAGCATGTTATAGACTTACCCCTAGATCACCAAATTCTCCAGAATATAGAGAAGAAGGAACAAGAGACCTTTAAGGAATACGCATAAAGGTGGAGACACTTAGCCGCACAAGTTCAACCATCTATGATAGAAAGAGAATTGATCACCCTGTTTACCCAAGCATTAAATAGACCATTTTATGAAAAACTAGTTGGGAACACTTCAAGTAGCTTTTCAAATGTGGTCTTATCTGGAGAAAAGATCGAATTTGGAATCAAAACAGAAAAGCTGGTCGATTCTTCAATTGAAGGATGTTTCAATGAAAGAACCGGAGCTATCCAAAACATCATCTCCAAGTCCTATGATCCAATACCACTCAAGTTACAAGTGAAAGGATATCCTATTGAGACTGTAATCTTCAAGGCTCCCTCATCAGTGCCACATACCACTCATGGGAAGAAATGCTACTCAAGTCGATTCAATTTTCACAAGTTACAAACCTGCTACCACCCATACCAACGGTAGCAAAGATCAAGTAGCCTCCTCTTCCAAGTTGGAATGACCCAAACGCCAAATACAAAATGTTCAATCGGGCATTTAATTGAAAATTGTGTGGCACTGAAACTCAAGGTCCAATAGTTGGTCGAGTTTAAATTCCTAGGCCATGATGTGATTGGTAATTGAAAGTGAAGATTTCGAGCTGGAATTACATTGATTTTGGAAGGACTCTAAGTCAGATCCGATCTAACAGTTCGCACACACTTTTGAATAACAGGGAATCCTTTTACTAAGCTTGCATCTTTGAAAGCTTGACAAAGTAATCTAATAGTAAAAATCTCCTAAATTTAGTCCAGAATCTAGGGTGTAGTCTTTGTTAAATGGACACCTGGTATTCTTTTTTTCTTGGAACAACAAAAAGATGTAATGTGTGCATTCTACCACTTTTTACCTAAAATTCCATTCTTACATCCACATATTCTACCATTTTCTACCAAAAATTCCATTTTTACATCTATCTCTCACTCTTTGCCATTACACTACCCATTATTGCCATCACACTTTACTCTCTAAATGATACTACTCGTGGGTGAAATTGAAAGATAAGGAAGATTTGATAGTGGTGATCTGGAAAGTACTACTAAATCTAGCAAGAATGATTTCATATGTTGCACCCCAACTCTTAAAAAAAAAATTCACAGTGGTTATCAACATCCTTGCAAGAAGTTCAGGATTAACTTCCAAAGAAGTTAGCTCTCATATTAAATGACTTCAGTGGCCTCCCAATTCTCACAAATGCTCAATACAAAAAAAAAAATTCTCAGTTTTCCACAACACAAATTCCAACAAAGGAAAGAAGTTCCTCCCTTCCATCAAAAGCCATTAAAGGGAAAATCCAAAACAAAAAAAAAGAGACTGAGAGCAAACACAAGCAGCTAAGGCCACTTGAATCATTTCACTTCAAGAAGGCTATGTTCTCAGTTCTTTGGCAACACAAACTCCGAAAAGAGAAATTCATCCCTTCCATCAAAAGACAACAAGGGAAAATTCAAAACCAAAAAGGACTGAGAACAAGCACGAGCAAGCAAGGCCACTTGAGTCATCTCACTTCAAGAGAGTTATCAAGTATGTCATCACCATAGCTCACAAAAAAAAAAAAAGGAAACAAAAAAAAACAAAAAAAAAACAAAAAAAAAAAAAGAAAAAGGGCTCAAACTAGAGCAAAAGAAAAAAAAAAGAAAAAAGTGAGCTATGGATTCTAGACTGAAAACCTGCAAAGGCGGTTTAGAACACAAAAGCAACCCTCAAGCCAAGCATACATAAAGACCACGATAGTTGGGGGGCAACAGATGAGGTTTAACTTTCTGGAAAGAGTGGCAAATTGAGGTCATCACTATTGAGTTTTTCACCATAATCAAATTTGCTCACGAGTAGTATTAAAAGACCCTTCTTTCACACCACTCAAACTTAACTTTATTCATACCTAATATTTACCTCTTGATATCATCCGCATTCAGCTAAAAGGCTATCCTTGTGAATCATGTTTCTACCTTATTGCCTTGCACAGTTTATGTCTTCGAGTTGGAAAGAGAAGAATGGCAGGATATTTTAATTAAAAACAAAGACCGTAAATTACTTTGTCAAGCTTTGCAAATTGATGAAAGTTTTTCTTTAAGGCCAAACCATTATTCATTAATGTGTGTAGACTTAAAAGTGAGGAGATAGCTTGAGACTTTCTTTAAGAAGATGTGGTTCTTGTAAGAGAGATTTACGATCAAGTGCCATCACAAAGGTCTAGAAATGCTCGACCTTCTGTTAAAGGCGAGGTGATACCTTTTTATCCACATAAACACCGTATTCAGGGGGCAAAGTAGTCTCTACGAAGCGTAAGAATAGTACTGCCAAGAAAGAAACTCAACAGACAAGGGGGCAAGTCTTATGGATCAAAACTTGAGCTCAAGGAAGAGCAATCATTCAGATTATAACATGGGGATAAGTAAGTGTCGGCACGGTCACAAGAAAAGGGGCAAAGCAGACATTGAAAGTAAAGCCTTTGATGGTATCAAATCCATGACAATGGATGAGTACCCGAAAGAGATATAAATTATGAGGCGGGCCAACTTTAAAGAAATTGAGGCCAAAATTCAAAGAACAAGTCAAAGAAAGAGGATTTTGAAAAGAGTTGGGCTTTTGAGGCAGCGAACAAAAGCTGAAAAGCATAAAGAGATTCAATGATAGTTCAAGAAGGCCATCACAAAAGAGGATCCAGTAAAACAAAGACATAAAGAACTAGATCCATACAAAAAAAAAAGCCATTAGTTACACATGCTCTGCATTCATGCATTTCATATCATGCATACATAGCCTTTACATAACAAGGACCAAACGGGAATCACATTCACAGCACAGTTACAGCAGTATAAGCTGAGATTTCAATGTCATCAGCTCTTACCAATCTATCACTGGATACACAGCTAATATGCGGGACCAACCCACATCAGGAATTCAAGGATAAGGTAGACAATATGTCAAAAGCCTGGCAATCGATTCAATAATTGAGACTACACCTGGAAGGACAGGATTGACGTCAGCTAGTAGTATCCAAGATAAGAGATAGCTATAGCCAAAGATAAGGCAGATATCAAAAAGGATAAAGTAGACAATATTGTCAAAAGCCTGGCAATTGATTCAATAATCGTGACTACACCTGGAAGGACAAGATTGATGCCAGCTTAGCAGCATCTAAGATAAGAGATAGCTGTGGTCAAAGATAAGGCAGACATCAAGAAATATTGTCGTTGAAAATTTGTCAAAAGCGGACAATGGATTCAATAGTCAAGGACTGGATCAATGTCATGCCTTACGAGATATCAAAGATAAGAAATATCTATGATACCAAAATAAAGTAGGATCCACTTTTCCGGTTAAACGGCGGATACGGTACTCCGTGACTCTCAAGTCGGTTCTCTCAGTTGCCCATAATAACTGATTCTTTCCTCTCTTCTTTCTTTTACTTCCCTCTAGAAAATGGATCCTACTCTTTCTGTCTTACGAAAATATTTTCCTTCTCTCCCAATGAACATTCTCAAAAAGATCTACCAAGTTCACTGTGAACGATTAAGAGTTCTGATGCACAAAGGAATCCCTGAAGATGTGCGGTGGTTAATCGAAGCCAAGGTTCGTCTGGCAAGTGAAATCCCAGAGGCATTTGTGTCTCACATGCCTGGTATAGGCAAAAGCTCTTATGCCAAAAAGCGAAGAGCGAAAAGGTTACAAATCTGCCATAAATGTGGACGGTGGACTTGTAATACTAAATGTCGTTCTTTAGGGATGATCTCTGATAATCGAGAAGATAAAATACGATTCATTAAGAATGGCCTGAGTAAGGACTCGTTGGATGATATCCAATTGACTCTTGAGACGCATTCTTGTGGATCTGTGCAACGTGAACTTCTTGGTTTATGGAGCATTTTTCATGAAGAACGAAACCGTTACAGTCCCGGGAATCTGACTGTAAATGACCCTATTTGCCAGCTTGTAAGAAAACTGGATGGGAAGCAAATCCTCGACTCATAGAAGCCGTTAATGCCGTTACTAGACGTAAAGCCAGTGGAAGATGTGAGTCACAGTCACAATTACTGTACATACAGTTTGTTATATTTGGAAAAATTTGCATTTTCTTTTGACAGATGTACATGCTCCCCTGAGTGTAATCGACACGTTATCCCTTTTCATCACTATAAATGCGTGTTCTTCCTTCTGATTAAACAACAGATAAGATACCCCGTGACTTCTAAAGTCGGTTATTCCAGTTTCCTGCAATAACTGATTCATTTCCCTCTTCTCTCAAATTCTTCTCTCATCAATGGATTCTACTCTTTCTGTACTGCGAAAATACTTTCCTTCCCTCCCACTAAAAGTCCTTAAAAAGATCTACCTTGCTAGATGTGAAAGAATCAGAGTTTTTACACGCAAAGGCATTCCCGATAATGTGCAGTGGATAATTGAAGCTAAGGTCCGTCTGGCGGGTGAAGTTCCAGATGCATTTATGCCCCGCATGCCCGGTTTAGGTAAAAGCCGTTATGCCAAAAGGCGAAGAGCAAAGAGACTAGGCGTGTGTTATAAATGTGGGCGATGGAATTGTAATACTAAATGTCGCTCTTTAGGATACATCTCCATAAATCGTGAAGATAAAAGAAAATTCATTAAGAATGGCCAGCGTAAGGAGTCTCTGGAAGATATCCGAGAGACTCTTGAAACGCATTCTTGTGGAAAAGTGCAAGGTGAAATTATCGGTTTATGGAGGACTTACCATAAAGAACGAAACCGTTACAGTCTTGGGAATGTGATTTTAAACGACCCTGTTTGTCAGTTTGTAAGAAAACTAGATGGGAAGCAAATCCCCGACTTATAGAAGGCATTGAAGCCATTACTGGACATGAATCAGTAGAAGATGAGAGTCACGGTCATGATTCCTGTACATATAAGCTGTCATTTGTCTTTTCTTTTGACAATAATGTACTTGCTTCTGTAAGTGTAATTAACGCATTATCCCTTTCATCACTATAAATATGTGTTAGTTATTTCCGTTTCCTACAATCACTAATTTCTTTCTTTTTCTCTTAAATGCCTCATTCATCAATGGAGCCTTCCCTTTCTGCTCTACGAAAATATTTCCCTTCTTTCCCAATAAATGTTCTTAAAAAGATTTATCAAGCCAGATGTGAACGATTCAGAGTATTTATGCACAAAGGCATTCCTGATAATGTGCGGTGGCTAATTGAAGCTAAGGTTCGTTCAGCTGGTGAAGTTCCAGAAGCGTTCTTTCCCCGTATGCCCGGCTTTGGTAAAAGCGCTTATGCCAAAAAGCGAAGAGCAAAGAGGCTAGGTGTCTGTCATAAATGTGGACGATGGAATTGTAATACTAAATGTCGCTTTTTAGGATACATCTCCAGAAATCATGAAGATAAAAGAAAATTCATCAAGAACGGCCTGCGTAAGGAATCTTTGGATGATATCCTATTAACTTTTGAAACACATTCTTGTGAAATAGTGCAATGGGAAATTATGGATTTATGGTGGACTTTCCGTAAAGAGCAGGATCGTTACAGTCTTGGAAATCTAACTTTTAATGACCCTGTTTGCCAGTTTGTGAGAAAACTGGATGGGAAGCAAATCCCCGACTTATGAAGGCATTAAAGCCATTACTAGACATAAACTAGTGGAAGATGAGAACTACAGTCATGATTGCTGTACATATAAGCTGTCATTTGTCTTTTCTTTTGGCAATAATGTACTTACTTCCGTAAGTGTAATAAACGCATTATCCTTTCATCACTATAAATGCGTGTTCTTCCTTCTGGATACGGTACTCCATAACTCCCAAAGTCAGTTATTTCCATTTCCTACAATCACTAATTTCTTTCTTTTTCTCTTAAATGCCTCCTTCATCAATGGAGCCTTCTCTTTCTGCTCTACGAAAATATTTCCCTTCTTTCCCAATAAATGTTCTTAAAAAGGTTTATCAAGCTAGATGTGAACGATTCCGACTATTTATGCACAAAGGCATTCCTGATAATGTGCGGTGGCTAATTGAAGCTAAGGTTCGTTCAGCTGGTGAAGTTCCAGAAGCGTTCTTTCCCCGTATGCCTGGCTTTGGTAAAAGCGCTTATGCCAAAAAAAGAAAAGCAAAGAGGCTAGGCGTTTGTCATAATTGTGGATGGTGGATTTGCGGCAATAAATGTCGTTCTCCAGGAGTGATCACTAGAAATCGTAATGATAGAATAAAATTCATCAAGAATGGCTTGCGTAAGGAATCTCTGGAAGATATCCGAGAGGTTCTTGAAGCGCATTCTTGCGGAATAGTGCAATTCGAGGTTGTTGGATTATGGATAATTCTCCAAAAAGAACGAGAACGTTACAGTCTTGGGAATCTGACCCTAAACGACCCTGTTTGCCAGTTTGTGAAAAAGCTAGATGAGATGCAAATCACTAATTCATAGAAAGCATTGAAGCCGTTACTGGACGCAAAGCTAGTAGAAGACGGAACAAGGTCACGATTACTGTACGTGCTAGCTGTCGCTTTTGAAATTTTCCTCCCCTTTTGGTAATAATGTATCCACTCCTGACATGAACCAAAGTCACGATTACTGTACGTGCTAGCTGTCGCTTTTGAAATTTTCCTCCTCTTTCAGCAATAATGTATCCACTCTTGACATAAGCCATAGTCACGATACTGTACATGCTAGCTGACGCTTTTGAAATTTTCCTCCCATAATGTACCCAGTCCTGACATGAGCTATAATTATGACTACTGTATATACCTGCCACTTTTGAAATTTTCCTTCTCATCCGACAATCATGTACCTACTCCTGACATAAGCTACAGTCGCGACTACTGTACATGCTAGCAGCTATTTTGAAAATTTTCCTCCTCTTTTAACGATAGTGTACCCATACCTGACCAGAGTCATACCCGTGACTACTATGAATAGCTGGCAATAATGTATCCATTCTTGAAAAATAAAATTATTGCCTTATCTCTTCATCTCTATAAATATATCCTCTTTTCTCACAAGGGTAAGGATAGGAATGGAGAAAACCCCAACTCGTAAATCCCGAAGTATTTGTGTATTTTCTGGGGCTTTTCCTGGAAAAGATGAAGAGTATTTAAAAGCAGCCAACCATTTGGATAGAGTATTAGCTGAGCGAAAAATACATTTAGTTTATGGAGGAGGTAGTGTCGGATTAATGGGAGGTGTAGCATCAGCAGCATCTCTAGGAGGAAGTCAAGTTCTGGGCATTATCCCTGGACCTCTGAAATTTATTTCTGGGGGCACGATTGGAGAAGAATTAGTGGTTAAAAATTTGCAAGAGCGTGTGTTACAAATGCTTTTAAATGCTGATGCTTTTATCGCTCTACCAGGTGGTTTTGGCACATTGGGAGAAGTCTTTCAAATTGCTTCCATGGCCCAACTTAATTTGCATAAGAAACCCATTGGGCTTTTAAATGTTAACAATTTCTTTACAGGTCTGATAGCTTTTATGGATTATGCTATGCAGAAGAATTTCATATCAAGAGTAGCACGGCGAATCATAATATCCGCAACAACTGCTGAAGAATTGTTAGATAAAATACAAGCTTTTGTTCCTGAACCAGATCCAGCAATGATTCAGATAGACTGGACACGACAGTCTTTCCCGACCAGTTCACTCCCATAATGGTCCTCTACTCACCCTGTTGAAGTATTGTGGAAGAAGAAGTGATCCGATCCGTTTTGCTTGTCCTTTAGTTTTATTATCAGCATTTTCTTTCGTGTTTTAGTTTTTCTTTTAGGGAATTTCTTTTTTTTATCTTATAAGATAGTTTCGTCCATGCTGATATTAAAACCATAGGACAATGCCTTTAGGTTGGAATGGCTGAGTAAAGAGTAATTTTTATTGCTCTTGAGACGCATCCTATTAGGTCTACTAGGCATAACATTTTGGGATAGTTAAGCTTCAACCTTATTTGGATGACATATCTCTCAAGCGAATCTATATTTACTAAAGAAAATATTAGATGAACCTTGGATATTGATTCCAAACATCCGTTCCCTTTACATAATTTGTTAGCGATATTGTCATCATCAAGATTCACTCATTTTATCGAAGTCTAAAGTTTCGCACTCGCCTATTATGCAAATTCACACTTTCGAATAAAATTATTCCAATTCTAATTGCTTTCATATAAATTTCGCTCGAGGTTCAAGGAGAGTTCCTTAACCTCATTCAATCAAATTTTCAAATGATAGGAAAGTTCCTATCGTCGAGGTTAAAAGAATTTTCCTTAACCTCAAAATCATCAATTTTCCTTCAAACGATAGGAGAGTTCCTATCGTCGAGGTTCTAAGGTAGGACCCTTAACCTCATTCAAACAATTTTCCTTCAAACGATAGGAGAGTTCCTGTTGTCGAGGTTCTAAGGTAGGACCCTTAACCTCAAAATCATCAATTTTCCTTCAAACGATAGGAGAGTTCCTATCGTCGAGGTTCTAAGGTAGGACCCTTAACCTCATTCAAACAATTTTCCTTCAAACGATAGGAGAGTTCCTGTTGTCGAGGTTCTAAGGTAGGACCCTTAACCTCAAAATCATCAATTTTCCTTCAAATGATAGGAGAGTTCCTATCGTCGAGGTTCTAAGGTAGGACCCTTAACCTCAAAATCATCAATTTTCCTTCAAACGATAGGAGAGTTCCTATCGTCGAGGTTCTAAGGTAGGACCCTTAACCTCATTCAAACAATTTTCCTTCAAACGATAGGAGAGTTCCTATCGTCGAGGTTCTAAGGTAGGACCCTTAACCTCAAAATCATCAATTTTCCTTCAAACGATAGGAGAGTTCCTATCGTCGAGGTTCTAAGGTAGGACCCTTAACCTCATTCAAACAATTTTCCTTCAAACGATAGGAGAGTTCCTATCGTCGAGGTTCTAAGGTAGGACCCTTAACCTCAAAATCATCAATTTTCCTTCAAACGATAGGAGAGTTCCTATCGTCGAGGTTCTAAGGTAGGACCCTTAACCTCATTCAAACAATTTTCCTTCAAACGATAGGAGAGTTCCTGTTGTCGAGGTTCTAAGGTAGGACCCTTAACCTCAAAATCATCAATTTTCCTTCAAACGATAGGAGAGTTCCTATCGTCGAGGTTCTAAGGTAGGACCCTTAACCTCAAAATCATCAATTTTCCTTCAAACGATAGGAGAGTTCCTATCGTCGAGGTTCTAAGGTAGGACCCTTAACCTCATTCAAACAATTTTCCTTCAAACGATAGGAGAGTTCCTATCGTCGAGGTTCTAAGGTAGGACCCTTAACCTCAAAATCATCAATTTTCCTTCAAACGATAGGAGAGTTCCTATCGTCGAGGTTCTAAGGTAGGACCCTTAACCTCATTCAAACAATTTTCCTTCAAACGATAGGAGAGTTCCTGTTGTCGAGGTTCTAAGGTAGGACCCTTAACCTCAAAATCATCAATTTTCCTTCAAACGATAGGAGAGTTCCTATCGTCGAGGTTCTAAGATAGGACCCTTAACCTCATTCAAACAATTTTCCTTCAAACGATAGGAGAGTTCCTGTTGTCGAGGTTCTAAGGTAGGACCTTTAACCTCAAAATCATCAATTTTCCTTCAAACGATAGGAGAGTTCCTATCGTCGAGGTTCTAAGGTAGGACCCTTAACCTCAAAACAATCAATTTTCCTTCAAACGATAGAAGAGTTCCTATCGTCGAGGTTCTAAGGTAGGGCCCTTAACCTCAAAACAATCAATTTTCCTTTAAACGATAGAAGAGTTCCTATTGTCGAGGTTCTAAGGTAGGACCCTTAACCTCAAAATTATCAAATTTTCCCTTCAACGATAGGAGAGTTCTTATCGCAGAGGCTCTAAAAAAAAAAAATTTTCCTTAACCACATAGTTTAGGCGGCGAGAAGGTTCTCAATGGCTAGCTAAGACGGACGAAAGTTGGTAACTACTTTGCATACATCATGTCCCATGAAGCATGCAAAGGGAGGCAGCTGTTGACACCCAATTTCGTCCGGCCTTTTTTTTTTAAAAAAATTTAAAAAAAAAAACTAATTAAAAAAAATTATTATTATTATTATTATTATTTCTAAAAAATTTTAATTATGTTAATTAGTTTAAAATATATTTTTATTTTAAGAAGATTTGATTTAAAATAATATATGTGTGAATATGTATGTGTTTGGAATAAAAATAAAATTTCAGAAAAAAATGACAAAAAAATTAAAAGTTTGAGGTAAAAATGACAAAATTGAGAAGTTTCGGATAAAATTGACAAATTCTGAAAGTTTCAGGAGCTTTGGGTAATTTTTCGCGTCAATTTTGGGCCTAAACGGACGTTTCTAGCCCAAATTGACAGAAAACGTTAAAATTGTCAAAATCAGAAGCTTCTGAGCTTATCCAGAGCTGGAGTAACGTAAAGGACTGAAACTGTCATTTTACCAATTTAAAAGATAAGTTTGATATTTTTTATTAATTTATTGGTCCACAGTTCAGCTAAGCTCCTTCTATAAATACCCCCCCAAATTTAGTGCTGAACACACAGAAAATCAGAGAAAAAAGTTCAGAGCTCCGTTTTAAAAATAGAGAAAATTACAGCCTTATTCCCTAGCCTCTCCTCCTTCTGCCAGAAAGTCTCAAAATTTTATTTTTCTACGATTTGACCATCTCTTTCGTTTGATCTCCTTCGTTGTTCTCTCTCTCTCTCCTCTCGTTTTCTCTCTCTTTCTCCTCCTGCCGCCGTGCTGCCTCGCCGTTGCCGTCCCGCCGCCGTGCCGCCTCGCCCGTCGCCGTCCTGCCACCATACCGCCTCGCCGCGCCGCCCTCGCCGCGTCACCCTACCCTCGCCGCGTCGTCCCGCCGCCTTGCTGCCTCGCCCGTTGCAGTCCCGCCGCCGTGCCGCCTCGCCCGTAGCCGTCCTGCCGCCGTACCGCCTCGCCTGGCACGCCGCCCTCGCGTCAGCCTCCCTCCCCTCCTCCCTTGCTCCCCTGCACGCCCAGCCACGCCTGCGTTCGTCGTCGTTTCCCTGTTTCCATAAAATTCAAAAAATTGATTTTAAAAGGGTAAACTCTCATTTAATCATTCAACTTTTCAATTTCTTTCTATTGAGTCACTAACTTTTTTATTTTGTTCTTGCAGAATTAATTACTAACCTTTTTAATTTTTACTTGTTTGTTTATTATTTGTTTATTACTAACCCTTCTTTTATTGTTGTTATTAACAACTAACAACTAACAACTAACTTACTAACTTTTTTATTGTTGTTAATTAATTAATTTAATTAACTTGGTTAATTAACTTAATTAACTTGGCTAACTCTTTTATTATTGTTGTTAATTAATTAACTTAATTAAACTTGGCTAACTTTTATTATTGTTGTTAACAATTAATTTAATTAAACTTGGCTAATTTTTATTATTGTTGTTAATTAATTTAATCTAACTTTTACTAACTTTTTTTTATTGTTATTAACTAACTAATCCAACTAATCTAACTATATTAATTGTGCTAACTTTTATTATTATTGTGTTATTAAAGTGGATGGCCAAAAAGCCCCACTTTATTAATTGAATTTTTTTATGATTAAAAGATAAAAAAAGGAATTTTATGTGAATAATTTTCTAAAGGCTAATAAAAATTACTTTTTTTTATTTTGAAACAAAGTTTTTATTCCTTTTAATAAACAAACATAATGAAATAATTCAAAAATAAAATAAATAAATAAATAAACATAAAATCATTCTTTTAATACATCTTTAAAATTAATAATTAATGAAAATAAAAAAAAAAAAAATTAAAACTTCATGACCAAATGATCCGCCAGGATCCATGGCTTGGAAATATTTTTAAATAAAATATATAAATAAATTTTTCCTTTATAAAAAATAAAAAAAAAACTTTAGACTAATATATTAATTATCTATTAATATATAATTTTTTTTTTAGTTTTCTTTATTAATAAAAAGAATAAAAAGCGTAAAATTTTTGGGTTAATATTTTTCAGTAATATTTTATTTATTTCTTTTAAAATAATAAAATATAAATTTTTTTAGTAAAAAGAATAAAAAAAGTAATTTTTTTTGGGTTAATATTTTTCAGTAAAATTTATTTCTTTTAAAATAATAAAATATAACTTTTTTTAGTTTTCTTTATTAAAAAGAATAAAAAGAGTAAATTTTGGGTTAATATTTTTCAGTGATATTTTATTTATTTCTTTTAAAATATAACTTTTTTTAATTTTCTTTATTAATAAAAAGAATAAAAAGAGTAAATTTTGAGTTAATATTTTTCAGTAATATTTTATTTATTTCTTTTAAAATATAATTTTTTTTAGTTTTCTTTATTAATAAAAAGAATGAAAAGAATAAAAATTTTGGGTTAATATTTTATTCTGTAATATTTTACTTATTAAAAGATATAACTTTTTGTTTCCTTTATAAAAATCTTAATCAAATAATTTCAAAATAATACAAAATAAAACAAAAATAATTGAATTTTCTCTTAAATATTTTTTACTTATTGATTAGATATATTTTCAGAAATATAAATTAAAATTAAAAAAAAAATCTTTCATCAAACAAAGAAGAATATAAAAAAATAAAAATATCAAGACTTTTGTTTTAAAATACATATAAGTTTTCGGTTAAATAATCTTTTATTCCAAAATAAATTAAATAAATATCAAAACTTTTCTTCTTTTGTTTAAAATATACATATAGATTTTTGATTCTCTTAATAAAACAATTACTTTTGGTTAATCTTTTATAAAAAAAATAATAATAATAAAAAATAATAAAAAAATAAAAAATAAAAAAATAAAAAATTTTTAGTTCATGGTATATTGGCTGGAAACTGTCTCGTGCCCGCTTTTGAGCTGCTTCACCTGGTGAAGAGGGTCTGGCTGAGTAACAACGCCCCGTACCATGATCAAAATTTTTATTTTTAAACTCTTTAATTCTTTTAAATTAACTTCTTATTAAATAAAAATTAATTATTATTTTTTTTAATTCTTTTATAAATTGAGTAATCCTTTAAAATAATAAATATCTTTCATTAAACAAGAAAACAAAAAAAGTAAACAAGAAAAAAAAAAAAAAGAAAGATAAGAAAAATAAAAGAAAGATAAGAAAGAAAAATAAAAGAAAGATAAGAAAGAAAAGAAAGATAAAAAAAAATAAAAGAAAAGATAAGAAAAAGAAAAGAAAGAAAGAAAAGACAAGAAAAATAAAAGAAAGATAAGAAAGAAAAATAAAAGAAAGATAAGATAAAGAAAAGAAAGGAAAGATAAGAAAAAGAAAAGAAAGATAAAAGAAAGAAAAAGAAAAGAAAGATAAAAGAAAGAAAAAGAAAAAGAAAAGAAAGAAAGAAAAGAATAAAAAAGAAAGAAAAGAAAAGAAATTAAAAGAAAATTAAAAAAAAAAGTAAAAATAAGTAAAAAAGAAGAAAAAGAAAGAAAGTAAAAAAAGAAGTAAAATATAAAGATAAATTTTTTAGTTAGTATTAAAAATCATTCATAAACAAAAAGAATTACCATTTAAAAATTAATTTCATAATAATAAGAATTAAATAATTACGATAAATCAATTTCCATATCCGGATGATCCGGCAGGATCTACGGTTTGGAAAATATCAAACTTTTTAAAATAAATAAATTAAATAAAAAGATAAAAATCCATATTTTTTACAATATGGATAAAATTGTTTAAAATTTCACCAAATTCCGTGTCCAAATGACTCGGCAGAGTCCATGGTTCGGAATCAAAATCTTCCGTGTCCAAATGACTCGGCAGAGTCCATGGTTCGGAAGTATAAAATTTCATACAAATTAATTAATTTAAAAATCCACATTTCGACTAATCCAGTTAAAATTTCTAATTTTGAAAATTAACTGAGAATTATTTAAAAGCAAAGCAAAACAAAATTAAAATCAACTAAGGTGCCAATTTTTGGGCGTTTTAACAAAGTTGTTTTAACGTAACCGTATTCCCGATCCCCGAATTCTCGCAGACCAATTTTAAGGTGACCAATCGACCTAAGAAAACTGATTGGTGGCGACTCCCGAAAACGATCCGCACGTTGCCACATTACCTAAGATTCCATAAAAATAGAAAATGAGTAAATTGCATAAATGATCCCTAACCTTTAATTATTATTTCATTTCAGTCCCTAGCTTATTGAATGTTCTGTTTTGGTCCTAAACCTATTAAAAAGTTTCATTTTGGTTCTAAATCCATTAAAAATTTTCATTTTGGTCCCCATTGGATGAAGTATGTTAACTTAAAGTATTCATTTGATAAAAAATTTTAAAATCATAATGTAAACTATCCGGTAACTATCTTACAATAAATTTAATTTGTATAATAATTTTTTATAGTTAATAGAAAATTCAAATCATTTTTTTTTCTTTTTGTAAATTGATTTTTTTTTTATTCAGGAAGGAAAAAAACTACTAATTTAAATTGTCTGTTTGCTATCAAAAAATATTAAATTATTTAAATTTACTGGAACACAATTACTGAATATTTAAATTAGAATTTCAAAAATTTATATCAGACAATTATTCTTAGTTAATGAAATTTAGCTAGCAAGGGACCAAAACGAAACAATTTTAATAGGTTTAGGACCAAAACAAAATATTCAATAGGTTAGGGACTAAAATGAAATGATAATTAAAGGTTAGGGAATATTTATGCAATTTGCTCAATAGAAAATATACAAAATAGAGATCAAGAAGGAATCATTATAATAGCAAAATGCTACTTCCCTCCATATACATGTGACCTTTTTTACCCCCCCTAAACCCCAGCTATAGTGGGCCGATATGAAGGATCCATCTTTTCATCCGAAAACATCATTCTTCCCAGCTTTCTCGTTCGCCAAACGTTCATGCAACCACATCTTTTGTCAACCTAGCATCCTTCAAAACCTAACCCTAGGACTTTCTAATCAATTGGGTTTCATCTTTCCTTAATCCAGAAGCTAGCTCTAATCAATTGATGTCATCTGCATATTTGCTTATTCTTCTCTAGTTGTTTGGATCGATCATTTTCGGTGACAAATTTGCCAACATATTTAACCTCTGACTTTTGTACATCTCTATTGTAGTGAACCTACCCGAACTGACCAAACTTTTACACAGTATTTTGGTTGGTTTTTCGTTATATATGTGACTCCAAAGCTGGTGACTTACTGACTTGATCAATCGCATAACTCTATTCATTATAACAGGAAAAAAAAAAAAAAGAAACTCTATTCATTATCAGTTCAATCATCCAACTCAAATCCTTCCTTGACACCAATGACAAATGGACACAATTCACCTGAATACGCACTTGAAGAACAATTTCTCCAATAGCCCTTAGATAGCCTTCAATTTGCTGGTATGATTGGAATACTTCTTCCTTTCAAGAATGAACTGGCAGCCGTGTCAGAGAGAAACTAGCAAATGAAATAGAAGAAAAAAGGACAGTACCAATTCATTCAACTCAGTTTCCTTGAAACTCCAATGACAATCGGACATAACTCACCTGAATATATATGTCCTTGTCGAACAATTTCTCCGACAATCCTTTGCTAGCCTCTAATTTGCAGATGATTTGAATCGTTCTTCCCCTTCAAGAACAAACTGGCCAGTATGATGAACGGATGCCAGCCAATATGAAGACCCTCTGTCACTTTTGAGGCCAGTGACGGACAGTTTTAGGCGAACACCAAAAAAATGGAACCACTTGGCGGACTTAATCAAGTGGCCGGAGTGACAAAACTACCTTGGGCTCCCCAAACTTTTAATAGGTTTGCACTTTAAGAATAAATTTTCTAATCATAAACCTAAATAGTGCTTAGGCAAGAAACACGCGATTAATACACAATAAACATGGCCCTAATACCAGATTAGATCAGGTGCTTTCAATTTCAAATACTAATTAAAAATATAATGCATATGATTTATTGATGAAACAATCATTACCACAAAGCATAGAGAAGGAGCTAGATATCATAAGCATTTATCGTATAAAATTAATTTTCAATTAAAAGAAAGAGACATATGTAGTAGAATATTTTTAACCATAGGTCTTTCTTGATCCTGTTCCGTTCCAATAGCTGTTCAAACTTGTGATCTATGATAGATAGGTACAGTTTTCCCAATAGTCTGAACTCTTGATAGTATAGGATAAACACAACTCAGAAGTTCATTTCCAGTAGACATCGTATATTTTTACTTATCCTAGAGATGTTACAATATCCTGAACTTCTTTCATACATCCCTACGTACTAATTAGTTATTTTTTTCAAAGTTTCTAAAACTTACAGTAATCAGTAATTAAAAATAAGTAATAGCACTTTGAATCTCCTATTTACCATAGTTTACTCCAGCTTATTGCTCTTTCAACTTTAACAGGTATTGCAGTAGTACACAACTCCAAGGTGATATTGAATAGAAGTCTTGCTTAACAATATTCTTTAATTACTTAAAGAATCAAGTAATCTTTTGAAATTGTCAGAGAAAAAAACAGTGATGGAGAATAACTTCCAAGGACCAAAATGACCTTAGCCGAGAAACTTAACAGCTTGTGTGGTAAATAAATGCAATGCATATTCCCATTGTTGTCTTTGGTATATGTGAGCTGGTCCACTTGATCCTTGGTGGCATCGTCTGTCATGTATCCATATGTTTTGTAATCATATGTACAGACCTAAACCCGGAAGTACATATGGCTGTCCAAATGCTCCGGACGTGCGGCAAGCAGTGTTATCAAAGTTGGGCTAGATAAACTGGTAAAACTCTTAATCAGATATTCTGTCAGTCTGATTATTAATTTATTTTTTTTTAATTTAGTTAAGGTTGGAAAAACTACCTTTGACATCCCATATCCCATATATAAAGTTGATATGATTTTTTTATGTTTGTATATGACTACAGGTCGAAGAACTTGATCACTAAGAGTTTTTGGATAAGATGAGTAGGTGTTTTATGGACCGTTTTTGGATTATATCTCATATATAAAGTTGATGTGATTTTTTATGTTTGTATATATGACTATAGGTTAAAGAAATTAATCACCAAGAGCTTATTCTTTTCCAAAGTATAACACATGTGGGATGAGTAGATGTTTTGTGGATCAGTTCATATATATCCGATACCCCACATATCACATAGGAAGTCTACGTGTTTTTAATGTGTATAAATAACTTCAAGGTTCAAAACTTGATTACCCAGGGCGGTTCATATTCAACACCCCACATCCACATTGGAAGTTTATGTATTTCTAATGTGTATATATGTTTCCAAAGTTCAAAACTTGATCACCTAAAATTAGCTCGTATGATGTGTGCGAGTGTTTTGTGAACTTGCTTCAAACTTGAGTTGTCACAAATGATATTAAGACCAATTTGGCTCTGATTCTATGCGGGTTATGAATCGATTTTATTCTGTCTCTTTCATATATGGTTCATATCTATTAACTACTAGCTCACGATTGACAGAAGGAGTTTGGAAATTTAAAGGCAGAAAGCTAGTAGTCACCCTTGCCATCTGTGCTCATTGCTAATCGCTCAAGCCTCAAGGTGCACTGTGCACACCTCTGTTTGCCAACACCTAATACTAATAATGCCAATAATGAACAACAACATAAGGTGCACAATGTCAATTTGAACCTTACCCTGTGGATATCCAACCCGACCCTACCCGATGGGTAGGTTTTTTTTTTTCTTCTAATTAAACGGATTCGGGGGGGATCTGGATTTTTTCTTATAATTAAACCCATTGGGTGCGGGTAGGATGCGGATTTAACTAACAACCCGCCTCGAACCCGTCCCGAACCGCCCCACTAAAAGATTATTGATGTTAGTATTGAGATTACTTAAGGATTCATGGTAATATTATGCTACTGTTTTGTATCTTATAGTCTTCATGTATTGCTCACTTGTCTTAGCTCCTTTTTTATCTCTTTTGGTATTTCTATATGTTATATGTCTTGGTAGGTAGCCATCTACTTTCATTATAGTACACCATTAGTTGGGCAAAGTGGGTCTTTAGGATTTTATTTGTTAATTTTATGTAGCTACAAGGGTTCTTTGTTAATTAGTTGGGCTAATCTTATTTTTTTGATGGACTTTTCTTGAGAATCATTTGTTTTTTTCTCAATGATTACATATAAGTGGCATGTTATGACTATTTAAGTTTATTGTTATTTTTAAATTTTTGATATGGTTGTTGCATACCATATTTTAATTACTTATGTTGTGACGTCTTGTTTTTAACATGTTGTGCAGCTTGTTTTTTCTCTTTTTGCTCATTTTTTCTCCTATATTAATTGCAGGTCTTGTAAGCAGCCTTCGTAGATATGATATTTTTATGTTTGCTTGATAGGCGCAGTTCGCATTTTATTTATATTTGACTAGTTGGTATTAATGAGAATTATATTACTCGAATTAATTGTTGTTTGGACATGGTTATTTATTTATTTGTTTGTTTTTTTCAAACATATTTATTGTTTTTGTGTGAAAAATTTATCGTAGTTTGCGTGTTGGATTTCTCTTAATCTCATATATATTTATTTTAATCTCATATGTAATAATTTGGTGGGTTTGCGGGTCGAGAACCCACATCCTATCCGCTAGTGCAAGGGTAAGATACGGGTTTAGAAAATCCTACCTAATGCGGGTTGTGGGTAGGATTCGGGTTGTAAGAATTGTATCACAGGACGGGTTCTAAAATTGCACAACCTTACTCGAACTTGCACCATTGACATCTCTATGCACAAGGCACCGCTTTCCGTTTCTGACTAGTACAGATACTGTCTCTTTTTTTTTTTTTTGGCTTTCTTTGTGTTACCCCTTGTTTTGTCCGTTTTGCTTTTGCTTCTTTTCCCCTTTTTGTTATTTTGCAGATTTTGCTTCATAGAATCTCTTTTGTTTTTCTTCAACCGCAGCCTACTTTACCGAACTTTCGGTTCTATAGACTATGGTTGTCAAAACTATAGTGAAGTTTGGACCATCTGGTTGAATGGTTCAACAGGTTCTACCAGTTGCAGCCTTGTCGGGCCAGGCTTAACTCCCGCTTTATAGTTATTAGAACCATTCAAGTGCTTTGTTAGCTTTAGTACCAGAGAGCGGTACACATAGCAACTTGTTTAGTGAAGAAAGAGAAAAACGTAGGAAAAGAATGCAGAATTATATGTAGTGACCTCATTTTCATCATTGTCTTCATATGTTGTAGCATCTGTAAAAATAACAGAAGATTAGATTTTACTTCACCAATCCAATACAAAAGTTATTGCGTTATACTTGTTGATTTCATCTTCCGATACTGCCTCTTTCATTTTCATCACTGGACTGATGTAGTAAAATCTAATCATCCATTATTCTTGCATATGCTACAACGTATGAAGGCAATAGTCAAAATAAGGCCATAATTTTGCTTTCTTTTTTTAGTTTCCCTTGGATTTTCTTTATTTTTTTTTTCCGTATTCACTAAACAAGTTGCTACATGTATTGCCCTCTAGTGTTGAAGCTCATACTACAAAATGAATGCAAGATAGCGACTGACATTTCAGTCAGATTGCAGTCAATATATAGTCTAAAACCAACTGCTATGCAACTGGAAAAGGACAGTAGCATTTTTCCAAGTTGCAAATGTTTGTGACTGAATATTGACTGACAGTATTAGTCAAAATTCAACCGCAAATTTCTTTTAGTCGCTATAGTAGCGACTGCTTTTTCAGTCGCAATTCAGTTGATATATTAAGAGATTTTTCTTCAAAAAATTTACATTATTATTTAATATAATTGTTGTTTAATTAATATTATTCAATTTAATTAGTTATTTATTTGTTATTTAATTGATAATTCTTTGTATGAATATTAACTTACTTTAATTATTAACAATAAAATAATCAAATAATGAAATTTAAATTTAAATAAAATACATTTATATTAATGTAAAATTCAATATACATACCAAAATATAAAATTAAAAAAGTTACAAAATTCAAAAATCAGATCTGGAAAAGAATTCAAAAATTTTTAAATTAAGATCTATAGAAGGCTGAGGCGGACAGGAGGGGAAGAGGAGATTAAGGCGGATGGATGTGAGGCCAAGAAGACTGAGGAGAGGAGATCAAGGCGGATGGATGTGAGGCCAAGAAGACTGAGGGGATGGTGGTGAGGCCGCGGAAGAGACAGAGGAGGCGATGGTGAGAAATGATAGACGGGTAGGTCGAGGGGGCAACAACGGTGAGGCTGGGGAGACTAATTTGGACTATGACAGTGAGTGATAAACTTATATTTATTATATTTATTTCTCTCATATTTAGTATGTTTTAATATGTTTTGAACCTTAAAGATATATTTTGAGTATGTTTTGTAGCTTATAGCATATTTGAACTCACCTGATTGAAAGTGAATTTAATTTACAATTTTACAAGTTTTAATTTGGTTGTGTTCTTTAAGGATTTTAACAGATTGGCGATATTCCGGTATAAAAATTATATCTTGAGCTACAGAGATCAGAATCAAGTGATTCTTAATTCATTGGAAAGATAACATCTAGAACTATAAATCACATTCAGACCATGAAACCCAGTTTGCACGTTAAGAGGGTCAAATTCAGCTTCAAAGTCACGATTTGTGAGTCATTGCTGGTTTGGAAGCAGTTGCAGTATTTTGAGCATATCTTTGGTTGTAGATGTCCGGTTTATGCGATTCAGGTGTTATTCTAAAGATAAAAAAGAGATCTATAACTTTCATGCTTTGAGTTTTGAGAAATAATGCATGAATAAAGGTCTAATTTCAGCTTGAAATTGCTGCTGCTGTTATGGAGCGTTGCTTGATTGACAACTTTGAAACCTTCTAGTTAGTTTGAATCTTTTTATTTGTTAGGGGTACTTTTGTAACAATATAGAAATTTTAGGGAGATTTTGTGCATTTAGCACACTAGGTTACTGTTTTTTTAGGTATTTAAAGGGTGGTTGCATCACAGCTTTCTTTCTCTCGGGGGATAGGGGTGATCACTATTCGGTTAAAACCGAAAAACCAAAAAAATTTGGAAATTCGGTTTGGTTAATTCGGTTTTTTTGTTCGGTTTCGGTTGAAACCGAATAAAGATAATATTGGTTTCGGTTATGAGTGTTAGTTATTTCAGTAACCAAAAAAACTGAAATTTCTTTATGTCATATTTGAGGTTTTGGTGGGCCAGATGACAGGTTTAAAAGGAAAAGGGTTTGATTGGAACATAGATAGAAGAATGATGGCTTCTTTTAGGGTTTTGTCATAACAAGTTCATCCTCCTCCGCCCATCACTCCACTCCGTCCTACGGCCTCGCCTCTACCCTCACCCCTGCCTCCTACACTCGCCCTCCACTCCTTGGTGCCCTCTCCCCCGCCATCAGACCTCGCTTTCGTCTTCACCCCCGCTGTCAGCCCTCTGCCCCTAAACCGAGAAAAAGACTCCGACGAGAAAACGCCGACGCCGACCAAGGAAAAGAAGGCTTTGATGTATGTTGCGATTAGAGGGCTTGGGTGCTGTCTGGTCACGCCGACGCCGGAACTGATGTAATCGCAGTCGGAGGTTAATCTTGGCTAAACCCCAAATTGATCTTTTATTTCTCTTTAAATAGTCTAACAAGGTATACAAATATTAAAGTTTACATTTTATTCACTAGAGCAGAAAATCAGAGTTAGTATTTCGGTTATTTCGGGTTAAAATCGAATCGAATTAAAAAATTCAGTTCGGTTTTACTTCGGTTCCATCATTCTATTCGGTTTAATTCGGTTTGTTATAATAAAAAACCGAAAACCTAAAAAACCAAAAATTTCGGTTCGATTTTAATTGAAAAAACAGAACGATCACCGCTAGCGGGGGTTGCCCCCTCTTTCCCCAACTCTTTCTATGCTCTTTTCTTTTTTTTAGTGATCTTTTTATTCTTGGTTGAAGGAGACTGAAACCTCGAACTCTTTAGCACTGTAAGATCAAAGTTGTTTTTTTTTTCATTCAATTAATATTTTGAGTATTGGATGTTCTTCTATGATTAATTTCATGATTGTTTCATTTATATGTTAGGAGGTTTGCTAGTTGTTATTCGAATTCAATCTATTACTGGGTTAGAAATCAAATCCGTAATTGTTTGGTTTCTCTAATCTGTGAAGCAATTGAAGTTTAGTGATTTGCTGTGTCAGAAATTATTAGGCCTTAGGGAGAACATTCAACAAAATTAAATGCAACCGCTTGTGTTTGTATTATTTAGTTTCATCGATCTTTTTAATTTTTAACGCAATTGTTAAATTAAATTAAAGCGCTTGTCTTAGGTTGTTTAGCAGTTATGGTTAATTAGATTGCTTGCTTTTTGATTAACTACGACTAAGGAGAGGTAGGAAGATAGCTCCAACAATGAATATTCAAAGTCTTGATTAATCTATCTATGCATCGATGATCAGTTGTATGAATTCGGTGGTAGATGTTGACTGATGCTAAGGTTTGAATTTTTTATTGTTTTGTTGGTTTCTTACTTGATATGTTTCTTAATTTTTTTTCTCTAATCATTTATTTTATTTTATTTTATTTTTTTATTGCAAACAATCCCCTCAATCTTTTATTCTAAGTTTTCTGTGATGAAGCTTTTGGTTAAGAGATTTCTTTTGGGATTCGACCTGGTTTTCACTACTATATTACAAATTTATTTATTTTGAGTTGTCAGTGATACCAGAATTATTTTTGGCGGTTTCGACGACTGACCAGTAAGGAACGACGAGCAGGTTGAGGAGATGATGACGAGGCGAGGCAACAAACAATGATGCAGACGGCGGGGCAAGGCAAAAAACGGAGAGAAACAGGGAGAAACCAGCACCACCGGCGATGTGGATGAAAGATGAAGGATGAGAGTGAGAGACAAGTGAGAGGGTTAAAAGAGATGAGAGAGGAAAGTGAAAGACGAGAATAATAGGGTTGAAAGGGATGTAAAACAACCGAGTAAGTAAAAGGGAAGTAGCTAGAGCACTTGAACTCCGTCAGTCAAGGTTCAGTTGGGTTGCAGTCGGAATTCAATCGCAAAAGTCATGACTGCAGTCGTAGTTTAGTCAAAATTCGGTTGCAATGTTCATCATTTTTTTCAGTTTTTTTTCTTTATATTTTCATAGATACAAATATATATATATATATATATGTATAGAGAGAGAGAGAGAGAGAGAGAGAGAGAGAGAGACACACACACACACACACACAGTACAAATATAAATAAAAATATATGTATATACGAATATAAGTATATACATATATATATAGTACAATCATAAATATGTGTGTGTACATACAAGAATATAATTACATATGTGGTATAATCATAAATATATATAAGTTCATGAAATTTTCTCCATATACATAATTTCAAAAATTAAAATTAATAAAGAAATTATATCATATACAGGAAAGTAAAAACCATAAGAACAATTATTATATCTTAATAATTAATTAGACTCTAAACATGCAAATGCTAAATTAACCCTTAAACCCTAAGACATAAAACCCTAAAACGTCATAAGACCCTAAAACCCTAAACCCTAATTCTATATTCCTAAATTGTAAACCTGAAATATAATTATATACTATTAACCCTACTCCTTAAACCCTAAATCTTAAACCACAACTAAACCCTAAAACAGATGCAAACCTTAACTATATACATACACAAAAACCTTAAACCATAAATCCTAAACCATAATTAAACCCTAAACACCTAATAGAAACCCTAATTAAAACCTAAACATTAATTAAACCCTAAACCCTAAACGTAACTAACATTAACCCTAAACCCTAAATACAAACCCTATTAATTAAACCCAAAACCCTAACCCTAACTACCATTAATCCTAAACTCTAAACCTTAAATACAAACCCTAAACCCTAAGTATACCCTAAACCCTAAATACAAACCCTAATTAAAACCTAAACCTTAATTAAATCCTAAACCCTAAACCTAACTACTATTAACTTTACACCCTAAATATACAAACCCTAAACCCTAACCCTAACTACCATTAATCCTAAACTCTAAACCTTAAATACAAACCCTAAACCCTAAATCCTAAACCGTAATTACACCATAAACCCTAAATACAAACCTTAATTAAAACCTAAACACTAATTATGCGCTAAACCCTAAATACAAACCTCGATCAATTAAACCCTAAACCCTAAACCTAATTACCACATTAACCCTAAATACAAAGCCTAATTAAAACCTACACCTTCCGCAAAACCCTAAACCCTAATTAAACCCAAAACCCTAAATATAAACCCTATTTAAACCCTAAACGCTAAACCTAATTTATATTATTAACCATAAACCCTAAACTTAATCTATTTATACCATTAACGCTAAATCCTAAATGCAAATCCCATACCCTAAATTTCAATACTCTAATAATTAATTAAAAACTCTTAAACTATCTTAATTCTATATATATCCCTAAACCCTAAAAAAATTCTCAAACCCTAATTAATCATAAAAAAGATCTAAATTAATCCTAAAATAAATGTCAAAAACCCTAATATATATATATATATATATATATATATATATATATTAAATTGATTCAATTAATACCCCTAACCCTATACTAATTTCAAACCCTAAATCTATGCCCAATGCCCTTAATTCCTTAAAAACTCCAAATCCTAATTCTATATCCCTAAATCTTAAAAAAAACATCCAAACCCTAAAAAAAAAATTCCTAACACGCATATCCTAAACTCTAAAAAAACCTAAACCCTAAAAATATAAAATTTCTAAATCAACTTAGCAACTAAAAAGGCAACCGGGCAAATTGGATACCTAAAAAAGTGACTGGAGAACAACTATAATAAAATCTCTTAAACATTTCTTACTGAAAGGCGACTAACATTTATGCGGCTAAAACTTTCATTCGCATATCAGTCAACACAAAAAGTGAACCTTTTTAATTCCAACTGATTAGCGACTGAAATGCTCAGCGACTAACTTTCAGTTGCTATTTTCAGTTGCGATTTTGTATTTGTTTTGTAGTTCTAGAAAGCACCAGAATGGTTTCAATGCCCATGGAACAAAATATCTGGCGAAACAAAGCTGCATTTGACAGAACCGATTGAACTGGATGGTTGAAAGAAAACCATAAATTATCAGCCACCGCAAAATTATTTGATTAATTATAGCGCCAACTATACGAATATTATTCAAAGCCGGTAAAATGAATTATTTCAAATAAAACCTAAGAAACAACTAATTTTGAATCATAATAAAATGAACGAGCTGATACCAGAGACTTTTCATTGTGTAATGCCAAAAAGTAAACATTTATCAACAATGCCTTAATAGAGAACAAGGCAGCAATTTTAGCCAGTACTTAGGCTATAAATAATTTGAACAAATACGAACAACCTCTATTTATGTTCATTCATTTAGGTTTTAACTGAATATGAATACGAACAAGCCCTGTGTATGTTTAATTGTGTTTTTTCGCAACCAGCAATAAACAAACAAAACAAATGAATGTATTCATGAATAGAAACAAATAGACAGGTTTGCAAACGATGTATATAAACAAGTTTATGAACAATTTAAACGAACGAATTTAAACAAATGAACATATACATAAACACAAACAAACACCACTTTAGTTAAGTGACTAGGGAAAACCTAAACTTGAAGGGGGGTGGGGATCACATTTGGATGGTCTATGTATACAAAAAATGGGTATATATATTAATATAAATAATAAATAAATCAACAAATGAACAACTAACATATGAATAAATAAACAAACAAATATAAATAAATAATAATTGAACTGCTAAAAAACATAAATGAACGAACACCGGCCTATTCATATTCATTCATTTAAATAAACAAATAAAAAATTGTGTTCGTGTTTGTTTGTTTAACTTAATAGATGAACATAAACAAATTTTTGCAAAACAGTTCAAGAACGGTTCACGGAACACGTTGTTAATTTATAGCTCTATAGCCAGTTATCCAAGTGGACATCGAGATTGTTGTACTGGAAGATCAAAGATATATACTGTTGGCTAAAGTGCACCATTAGCCTTTCAACTTGGCTAACTCGCACGAGTTAGTCTTTCAACTCCAACTCAGTATATTCAAGTCCTCAAACTTATTTTTTATATGATCAATAATATTTTATAGAAACATATAAAAATTTATCACAATTAAGAATTTATAAACAAAGAAAAAATTATTATCATTATTTAGTCAATTAAAAAAGTAAACCAATTAATTCTAAAAAATAATTAGCTAATAGTTTGATACTCATTATGTTGTTATTATAATAATATTAATATTATTTAAAGTTTTTTTTAGTAATTATAATATTATTCGTATTTTTTTCAAGATTTTGAAGAGTAATTGTATAGTAATTACATACGATAATGCATTGTCAAGTAAGGATAATTTGGTCCATTATATTAGAACACCTTGTGGTAATACCATATTTTAAAAAAAGAAAATATATGTGAAGATAAAAAAACTAAAAGTCTTAAAATGGTATGATTAGTTTGTTCATCCATAAAAAAAACTGCTCAAAAGAGGTAAAAGTACTTTTACACAATGTACATACACATACCCACATATAAACACATGAATATTTATACATCAGTAAAATTTTACCTAAATTAGGACTTAACACTGCTAGAATCCCAAAAAGCACTTATAAAATATGGTTAGAAGTCACTTTAATATTTACTCTTTTTTCAATTTGGAAAAATTATATATACATCATATAATAAAAAACGCCAAAATATAATTTAATATATGAAAAAAGGGACGTGAAACATTTCCATCTTTCATATAAGAGATTATACCTTTTAATTTTTAGTATGTTTTTACTTTCCAAAGTAAAAAATATTAAAAACGATAAAAAATAAAGTAACTCATAAAAAATATACTAAAACAGATTCTCGATTTATCAAGGTTTGATTTGTATCAGTTTTTGGTAAATAAAAGTAAATAAAAAATAAGAAATTTAAATTACACCTTAAAAATCACTACTAAGTATACCATAAGCTAGTTTAAATCGTATGTTTTACAGAAAGATTGTTTAATAATAACAGAACAAGCATGTACTTAAATAAATTGTGCATATTCATGGACTACATCAATCTAAAATGAACTACAATAGTCTGAAGATGAACAAAAGAGACACTAAAGATCACTTTCGATTTTTTTCCATAACAACATGACTCATGTCATCTTTCAAAGTTTGAGGACATAAATACACTAATTATGAATTCAGCGACTAACTTGGGAAAGTTAGCCAACTTTGGAGGGCTCCTGATGCACTTACGCCATATACTGCCTCAGTCACGTCAAACAAAACGGGTAACTTACATGACAAAAGGTTGTACGCAGGTTGATGGTTGAATAAAGCACATACTACAGAACTAACAGTCCGTAGGGCTTAAAACCCCATGAACAAGAAAATCCTTCCATACCCGTCTCAACCCAACATTGGAAACAAAATAAGACAACACAATTCGATCCAAAATAACCGCAAAGAGCTTAGCGCTTCTTAGAGACACCAACAGTCTTTCCTCTGCGGCCAGTAGTCTTCGTGTGCTGACCCCGGACACGAAGGCCCCAGTAGTGCCTCAAACCACGGTGGTTCCTACAACAAACGTTTAGCATTAGCAAACATGACAACCTGAAATCTACTAGGTAGAGACTGGAACTGATGTGACCATTACAGAGAAATTCTCAACCCTGATGAAGAATTGACGATTTTAGAAAAAGTACATCAACCAATCCGCACAAGCTTCATCTAAATGGGTTTTAAGGTTTCGGATTATTTTGCACGTCAATAAATTAAGTGAAACCAATACCTGATCTTCTTCAGGCGCTCAAGGTCATCTCTCAGTTTCATGTCAAGTGCATTTGACACAACCTGGGAGAACTTCCCATCCTTGTAATCCTTCTGTCTGTTCAAAAACCAGTCCGGAATCTTGAACTGCCTAGGATTCGCAACAATCACCATGAGGTTGTCCAACTCAGCTGCAGTCAATTCCCCAGCCCTGCAGACAACAGAAGCAAAATACAATTTACTTAAACAACATGCCAACCATAAAACTATTGTTGCATCTATGCTCTCTACATGCTCAGCATATTTACCACAATGTGTTTGGTACAAATTTGTTCCATGACCTAACCATATCTCCAGGCACCAGCAAGCTGAGCACGGTTTTGATTATAAGAACCCATTCTCAAACATTTCTGTAAAACTACTATTCCACCATATCGGATGATATGTAGGTCCTTGCAATATCCACATCATAGATAACATGAAGCTAAAAACCAATGACCCGACAAATCTACAAAAGGAATTCACTATCGCTAAACTGAATCCAGGCAAGGAGATGAAAATTGCTCAACCAACCCTACACAAGGAATCATGACTTTTAATAAACCTATCCCTCAGGAGCCAATTCGGATAACTAAAATGTAAACCAGAAGAGCGAAACGAACCAAAACGGCAGTATTCTCCCTACTAGAGCGTTGAATAAAAGCAGACAAACCTCTTGTTCATGTCAACATCGGCCTTCTTGCAAACGATATTAGCAAAACGCCTGCCAATACCCTTGATCGAAGTCAGAGCAAACATAATCTTCTGCTTTCCATCGACGTTGGTGTTCAGAACACGTAAGATATGCTGGAAATCTTCGCTCGCTACCAGCGACTTAAAAAACAAGCACAGACATAATTTCAGTGAATCAGAAACCAAAAAAAAAAAAAAAACACAAAGGAAAACGACCAAACTAGAGCTACCATAAATTTGATCAGACTGAAACTAAACATGATTTCCAAATCAACGAAAAGAAAATCTATGTTGGCAATACAACGAATCGAAAACTAACATTTCATATGGATAAAAGTTGATAGGATTGGAGTGGGAGCTACGAAGCAGATTAGGTTTTACCATTTTGGAAGCAGAGATCTGACGTTGGGCTTGAAGGCAGGCAGCGAGAGGCAACCGGGAAGCGGGAGCGATGAGAGAGGCCAGAGAAGGTGGAGGTTTTATAGGTGCGATTTCGGCTTGCTCTACTTTAGGGTTTTGTTTGGATGGCCATGTGCTTGGGGTTGGGGAGATAAATCTGTACGCCCAGAGACACGGATTAAGCCCGTATTAGGTGGGCTTTCAGACCAGGCCGAGCCCGTTTCCTCTGACGTCAAGTATGCAGCTTTAGGGGTGTTCATCTAATCCGCTTAACTTGTGAAACAGCACAAATCGAACTAAATCAACCCGTTGGTTATACGGGTTATAATACGGTTTGGGTTAAAAAAATTAAAAACCGATGTATATGTGGTATGGTTCATGTTTTAATTTTGAAACCCTATAAACCTAAATCGAACCGCAACCTTAATAACCTTATTCTACAACTTTATAGAATTTTTTGGGGTAACTCAAATATCACTTGTTGATTGATGACCACTCTTATACTGCATATTTTTTCCATGTAAGCATGTTCACACTTCTCATAGTTGGGAATTTATTGTTTGTAATTTTAATTCATTTTGAATGCCTTGAAAGTCACACTTAGTGGTTCCATGCAGGTAAAGTTGAGATCATTATGTATAAGAAGTTGAAGAATTTTGAAGTAATTTTGCACTCTAATCAAACATAAACTTTGGCAACCTTGTGTGGCAGAAGCTTTGGACTCCATATACTATCTTTGTATTTTGTAACAATAACTTTATTTTGTGCTTGTGATGTTCTAAAGTACGGAATTGTTGATGTTTCATAAAACTCTTTAGTTTTCAAAACAACGTATTAACATTAAGAAAAATGTTGTGAAGTAACTTAAATTGTTTTACAAGATAAAAAAGATAAACCGGTCAAACCGAACCACACCAAATCATATTCTATGCGGTTTAGGTTTTAATCGGAGTTTGCGGTAAATAGTGTGGTTTGGTTTTATATTATGTAATCCGGTCACATATGTGGTGCAATTTGTGTTTAGGGTGAATTTGGTCAAACCCGCACCGTGAACACACCTATGCAGCTTCACTCCTAAGGATGTGAAGGAAAGAAAAAGTATATATATCTTTCGGCGAAAGAAGTAAATTTGACACTAAATTATAGGAATAGAATAATTTTATCATTAATTTTTTTTTTACATGCAAATTTGACATTAATCTTTTTCAAATGTATAAATTTGTTATCGATATTTTGTGTTGGTAGCAAAGCCACTGGCTGTTAAAATTACTTAATGTGAAAAATGTGAAAAGAATAAAAAACATACAAGTTTCAATTTCAAGTTTCTTTTACCTAACATCTTGGCCTCTATGTTTTTGAATCTATCATTTTCATCATCATCTTCACTCCAGCAAACCGCAATACGCTTCACCACCCTCCAGGGCCTCCACCCTTGCCGCCACCAACATTGCATCCACTCTTCCACATATCTCGTTAACATTTCCAGAAACATTCTTAGAACAAACCCTAATCAACTAGGGCTTGATTGATACAAATAAGATTAAATCCGAAGAGTTGCAATTTTAGAATAAATGATCGATGACAGTAGCAGTGGATGGTTGCTCAGTGACAATAAGAAAGATGAAAACAAGAATGCTCAGTAATAGAGTATGTCATGTGTGGTCAAACATAAAGCTTTGACTCATTTAGGTATTGTGAAATGTTCGGGTAGCTAGAGGTTAAGAAGAAAATATTCTGGATCTAGTTTACAAGTTATGTCGTAGAACATTCTCTAAATCTAAACAAGCGTAATATTTTTAACTATTTAAAGGTCAGTGACAAAATTACTCATAGTGAAATGTTAATGACAAATTTGTCTACAAAAAAAATTTAGTAACAAAATTATTTTATCCCATATAGTTTAGTGACAAATTTTTCTATTTTGTCTATATCTTTCATTTTAAAATATAAGAAAAAAAAAAGGAAAAAAACACACTTGCCTATTCATTCTGAATCCTAATTTTTACTCAAATGGAAAATGGTACAAGTCTATCAGTGCGTTATCAAAAACTAGAAACCCACCCCTAATTTCTGTACCTGCCAATGTAAGTTATCATGGCACAAAAAAAAAAAAAAAAAAAAAAAAGAATCCTGATTCTATTTTGCTTGCTAAATATATGTATCTACTGGGAAACAAAAATGCTAATATCTCACAACTAAATTAAATTTTGAACCGATTAGTTGGTCGTTCCCATTCTTTTCTGGTACAGGGTGACGGTCTTTCCTGTTCTAAAACCCGTTTACCCGATAAGAGGGTGTGAGTGACAATTGACAACATAAATAAAATCTTCAGTTTGTTGAGAAAGGTGAGCAAAGGGAATGAGTTAATTGTGTTTGCTTGTTTTTTTTTTTTTTTTTTGTTTTCCCAGGAGTTAACTTGATGCAACTACAGCACTTAAAAGCATCCTCCTAAAGATTAATCAACAATCAATATAGAGACTGTTTCATTATTCAAGAGCACAAATTGGTCCTCAGTTGGGCCGTCTTTGCTATCTGCACATACACAAGTACCACACACCTGAACTTTAAGAAGAGGCAACCGCCATATAGGAGTAGCCGAGGTCAATGGTCATGACCCCTTCCCGATTACAAAGTGCGATAGGAATTACAAGTGATTTATTGACCGTCTTCAGATCAACAATGGTTGATGACTGTGTTCAAAATCAAATGGTACTCTTGGCACCCCCTTCCTGCGAGACCAACTCGCTCAGGCGCTCCATTAGCACATCGAAATCGTCCTGGCTTTTGATCAGGCTGAGCCGAACATATCGAGCCTCAGCACTGAAAATTCCTCCTTCCCGGCCGATAATATTCCCTTCCTCCTTGAGGACCCCCCTGCAGTCTTCATCTTCCTCTCTTTCACACTTTATCCATGCGTAAGCTGTCATGAATACAAGAAGCTCGGTTCAGTTTTCCAGCTTTGGATTGCAACTCTTTAAAAAGCCGCAATCGATATGGTTGAGACTTGAGCTGATGAGGCAAGCACAAGTGTCAAGCAATTTGGTATTACGAGTTTTTAGTCCGTGAACAAGAGCTGTGACAGAATCACCTGGAGAAAATTCTCGGACTTGTTGGGCAAAGGTGCAGTAGGCAGAGGGGATTTTTTGAAGCGAGAAGCGTTTTGAAGATGACATTGTGCTGGTCAACTTCTCCCATCTGCTCTTCATGGTCTTGTATCCAAATCCAAAGATCTCCCTTCCTTGCCTTTCTAAGACTACCTTCAGAAGCTTCAGAGCTCTTAATTGTGTATCTCGAGAAACACCCATGTTACTTAGCTCCACATGCTGCATCATCCTCTCATACACAGCCTTATCCTTTATTAGTGCCCAACTGTATGATTTAGGAATTGCCATGCCCTTTTAATAATATTCCTTTTAAAAAAACAAACAGACGACTGAGCTACAAGGGTGATAACAAGTTACCCGAATCTTGAGCCAGCATGACCGGTAAGCTTAGAAAGGGTAAATGTCATTACATCTTCATCTGCAGGAGCTGGAATTGGGGTAAAATGTGGCCAGTAATACGCACGATCATAAATTGATTTGACATATGGACCACTGAGAACTGCCTCCTTCAGGTATCCATCAGGATTGTTAGGTGAAGTAACAAACTCGATCATATTTGTCCTGTTATCTCGATCATTGATCCATGAGGACGTATCTCCTGCAAACTTGTAATGTACTGATTCAAAAAACTCAGTTTGCATCCTGTACACCTGCAAGTTTTGAACTTTTCAAACTCACATCCATGCTGGTAAGTGGTAATATAAACTCAAAATGGTGAATGCAGGTAGGAATAATTAATTAGTCCACAGACCGGGTAATAAGGGATTGTAGCAACGACCCTAGCAGGCACAGAGGAGTTGTTGGGGGACAATGCAAGAACAGCGGCATTGAGGACTTGGGTTGAGCCAGCACCGAAAACAATGTACCTGCCCTCAGTTACTGCATTCCCTACAACAGCATGCAGTCTGCATATGGTTCTCTCTAGTTCTTCAGAGATGGAACTTCCATCCTCAAACGAGTAGCTCATTCGGTGCCATCCTGCCACTACAAGTGCACTACTTTCCGCATGCTTCATCCAAAACGGCTCCAAGAACAATGGATCCCCGCTACAAAATCAGGACCAGACAAAACTTGAAAAAACTACTAACATGGACAACTTCAGATGTACAAGACATCAAGCAAAGAGTGTACAAGACATCAAATTGAAAATAATGATCTAAATTAAGGAGGATTAGCGTTATGGTTATGCAGTTATACTCAAATCCATGCTACTTTGGTTATGCAGTTATACTTGCAACTCACTGCAACAGTGTCAACTAAACATGTCCTTAATTGGAAACAACAGTCATCCAAAACAAACGGCTAACTCATTTTGCTAAACTATTATGCGAGATTGAATGTACTAGTTTCCACTTGGCGCTACGTAATTTAATATATTCCGATCATTCAGGAAAGAAAAAGAAAAAAGAAAGAGTGGGAGACAGTAGGCCACCACCTGTCAGCATCAGCTGTACAACCAGGAAGAAAGTGAGAGCAATCGGGCCCTGAGAAACAAGAGTTGCACTCGCAACGTGGGAGTTTGGCATCCACAAGAAGCCCATCCAAGTAAGCCCGGCCGTGGCCAGAGCAGGGGAGAGCAGCAACGGCCTCTGCTTCTGATGCAGCTCTTGAGGTCCAGCTCCATTGGAAATTCCACTTGTTACCCGCATAAAGGTTGGCGATGAAGAGTAGATTCAGAGTCAAAGAGGACAGTAGACATGCCAAAGTATGGTTGGAGCTCTGTCTCTTCCCCATCGCCACAAGCTCCAAGCCGCCTGTTACGACTTAAAGCCAACTATGCAAGTCGCACACATGCTTGATGCTTCCAAAGTCCCCGCAAATATGGTGGACCCTTTTTTCAATCGCTGTCCTTTCCTTTTCTAGTTGTCCTAGTGCACCAGTAGTTCCCAGACTTTAGCAACTCTCATAAGTTAGTTCGTTAACTCCGAAACGGTATCACTTAGTCCTCAAACATGTAAAAATGGTACGAGTTGGTCACTAGACGACAAAAAAACTAATGGCGTTAGAAGATGATGAAGGCAAAAGTCACATCTGATCCTTAATTTCTTCTCCTCTACTTTTTCTCCCCAATTTTTTTTTCTCTCTTGCTTTGTTTTCTCCTCACTCTAGACTTAGCGAACTCCGGTTTGACACTCCCACCATTGGAGTAGTTTGAGGCTTATGGGCGACGCCCATCTCGACAATGGCAACGTCTGCTCACGCTTGGCCTTCTTGTGTTTGATTCTACCAGTTTCTCCACCTCCTTATCATTCTCTGTCACCAACTTGAACCCCTCCATAATGTCTTGATTATGATGCTGGATCTAGACATTAAGGGCGCCACCAGTGGGTAGCTCCGCTACCTCGATGGACGCGCTTATTGTGCAACGAGTTCAAGGGCATTAATTGGGAATATTGTGGGTTTAGATCTAATTAAATTGTTTGGCCTCCACTTCCATGGGTGATTTGGATGCCATTGATGTCAATCTCCAAAGGCGTATTAAATTCATGAACAACTGCTCCTGGCTTTTTTCTGTTGGGCTTCAAGACGAAAGGCAAAGATTCTTCGGTTGGGGTTCGATTTTTGGATACAATCGTGTAGGGAACCCAATTTGAAGAAAATCGCACCAAGGGTTTCATCCCCTATTATTTCATGAAGTGAAGATCAAGAACGAGTTTTGTCATCCACACAAACAAAGAATGATCAAAATGTGCATTTAGTTCCTCAATGCAATTAGGGATGTAAAAATATATCATACCCATCTTTATACTCCTAGAATTTGGCTACCCAAACTCAAATCCAATCCTATCCATAAAAAGCATGGAGAGGGTATGAGTTTAACTTATCTAACCCGACCATACCTACACTCTTCTTAAATTAGTATATTTATATTCAAAATATGATTTTATTTAAAAAATAAAATTATAATTTATCTTATATTACTTTAGTTTTTGATCTTTTAAGTATTAATTAATTGTAAATATATATAGTCTTTTGAAAATATATGTAAATATATAAAATAAAGTTTTAAAAAGTCAAACATATACTTTAAAATGGGTTGGTGGTTAGTACTTACCTACTTACGAGGCAAGTACTACTCGAACCTGATTACTTGATGGAAGGGTTTGAGATTAGATATACCCGACTCAAACCCTACCCGTTAACATCCCTAAACATGGCCAACTCTAACTAGTTAGTCATTTATTTTTGACTCAGTGTGAGTTAATCTCTCAATTTTGCAAAATTTAGTGAGTTTGTCCAAATTAGATAAAATGGTAAATGGAGTTAGATTTGTTGCTGATGTGGTGTCGAGCTTAGATCTATTGCTGATGTGGTGTCGAGTTGTGTTTAGTTAGTAACAAATTTAGTTTTCTGGTTTGCCACATCAACCCATGTTTTCCACATCATCCCCATCTCGTCTTTCTCATTTTTTGGACAATCATTGCTACCTTGTCTTCTTCCTCCATCTTAATCTCCCCCGCTTCTTGTTTCACCATAAAAAAAGAGCCTTTAAAGAAACGAATACGAGTAAGAAAAAAAAAGAAGAAGCAACGTTGAGATTTGTTGTTTGGTGTTTTATTTGATTACTTGAAGTCTTTTAATGTGATACTGAATTCAAGACACTAAAAAAATACAGTATCTATTGTCTAAAAGGGCAAAAAATATGGTAAATGAGTTGATCCTCATCGTTGAATCGATCCTCGCCCCCTAAGAAGGGTTTCAAGGTAAAGGTTATGAACAATCTTAGAAATGAAGTGGGTTTCCTCTGTTTGCCTTATGGGGGACATGATAGAGCTGACAATCTTGCTGATTCGTTGCCACTCACTTCAATCTCCCTGATTCGCACTTCAATCGTGGCAGTTAAGTCACAAATAGATTGCCCTTTCACTGATTTTGATGGCTGTGTGATCTGGCAACTGTTTGTAATTTGATTCAACATCCTTCCAGCAATCACTAGAGCAACCAAACTAGCAACCGAACTATTCATGATATGATTCGACATCACCTCTGTCTTAGATTTCTCACTTTGACTCGATCTCAAGTTAACCGAACTAGAAAATATTGTTGATTGCTCCTATGGCTGTTGAATTGCTATGCCATCGTCAAATATTAGTGGCAAAGAAGAGAAATTTTAAATCTGCATACGCATCACACTAACGGCGTTGAGTTCCCATCTTCCCAAGTGCATGCTTTTTGTCTCCCGATGGACTAAGTCATTCACTTTATGAATGTTGAGGGACTAATCCACTTGATTTCATAAAGTTAAAGGATAGTCTCACACTGAGTCCAAGTTAGATGACTAACTCATGCGAGTTTGCAAAGTTTAGGGACCATATGTGCCTTTAGCTTTTGGTTGAAGGTTGCAGGGCTTCTTTATTCAATAAATTTACTCTTTGAAATTAAAAAAACATACAAAATGAAATTTTTTATGGAATAAAAAAATATTATTCCCTAAAAACACAAATAAAAATATTTGTGTTGTAGTGTGAATATTTCTTTTTCAATGCAATTGGATGGAAAGGTGCGATGAAAGATAAGCACAAAAAAATATGCTAAATTAAAAATATAGTTTTCTCATTTTTTTTATTGAAATGTCTAATTTTATAAATTACCATCAACAATATAATGATTATATAAACAACAAACATGTAATTAAATAAAAAATTGCCTATACTTGGGCTGGAACAATCTAAAATAAATTAAAATTACTTGTACACAGAGTTAAGAGACATCTATAAAAAAAATAAAGAGACATTGAGGACCATATGTGAATTTAGCCTCCATTAGTTACTCCGCCTGCGTCGGGACTAACTCACCCCATTTTTACAAATTAGAGGACTAAGTCATACTGATTCAGAATATAGGGACTAATTTATTTGAGTTAGTAAAGTTTGAGGACTGCTGAGGCACGTAAGCCTTTCTAGTTTCATAACCAAATACAAATGGCTGAACTTTAGGTTTTGTCAAAATATTGCACTTGCCCTCTCAAAGTTTCAAATTTTGCTGCATTTGATCGTCTCCAGAAGTTGGCATTCAGTAGGCAAGACGCCCAAATTGACTTTGTTGAGCACCATAATCACCAAGCAGATAGTCTATAAAATTACGGACCATCGTAAAGTTATAAGCCTCTTATTTACAAAAAAATTCCTTTTATATTACTTCCCCCATGGCCCCATCCCATAAATTTTGTTCCACTTTTATTTTTTTGAACTGTCCTAAATTACTCACACCGTTTTCCTATTTAGTAAGTTTTGGCAATCTAAATAACAAGTATGCCCTCATTGACCTGGCCCTCTTCTAGATTTTGCACTCTATTTCTTCACTCATTCCTCATCGTCTTTTCCAATTTGGATTCTCCTGCCAATCTCAGACCAACCGATGCCTCTCGTCCTCCCCTCTTCTTCCTCTGGTGCAATTTCACTTCATAAAGTGAGGCCTTGATGGTGACGCCGATGCCAAGAGCCCAGCGGACGTAGTAGGCCATGGGCAATAGGAGGAGGGAGCCGGCAGCAACATGCAGGCACACAAGGGGAAAGCCGATGGGGACCTAGAAGACGATGAAAACATACACAAGCAGCGTTTGCGAATTTTGGCTTCTGATTCTTTTTCTTTTTCCTGATTCAATTTTGGCCTACTTGATGTTTGAGAATTGAGGATTTCCCTATTGATTCCGGAACCCCTTGCTTTATTCAAAACTATTGCAAGAGAAGTCTATAAATGGCTCTAATCTAGTTTATGTTATTGAAGGGCATGCATGTGACGTAAGTGGATGTGGATCCCGATAGATACAAGACGGCATATTTTGTTGGGAAGTCACAGACCGAGTTTCCACGTAATGAAAACATAACCACTGCCGATACTTTTAAGGCAAGTGATATATATCAGAAGGACTTTGAAAACTTCGTCACTTGGCAATATTTTCCAAGACGCTTGAAACGGCAATGGTGTGATTGAAAACTTGATGAAAGTTGGGTGACTAATAGCGTGTAAGCCTAAATCAGACCCCCCTTTCCATAGCAACAGACAAGGTTTAGCCTAGACTGGGGAATACCTGTCAAGCCAAAGCATCTGTAATCTCAAAACCCATCACGCTTCGCGGCAGCGTAGGACGTGGGTGCAACGCCGTTCGCCGGGCGTCATGAAACAAAGTCGACCTCGTCTCCTGGAACCATGTCGGAGATTTCCCTGGCGCCTAATTAATCACACCACCAACGGAACTAAAGTCGGAGGAGGAAAACAATAGGGTGAAAATAGAAGGAAGAAAACGAACTGTTGTAGAATTTCTCGACCCGCACTGTCTCATCGAAATTGAGATTGCAAAGTGGACTGGACAGGACAGGAATATAATTTTGTCAAAAATCTAAAAAATGTCTCTGAGGTCTATTGCGATTGCTCGGTCAGTATTAGAGTTTCTAAATGGTTCAATTTTACCATTATATATATATATAAGTATGATCTTCTCAAAATGTTGTGTGACATCTTTGTCCTTAAATTTTAAGTTATTTTATTTTATTTTTATTGATGCCTAAATTTTTCATTATTTATTTACTTAGATTTATATTACTGCTAAGACTCTAAAAAGAAAAAAATACAAAGAAAAAACATGTAATCTATATGCCTTATATCTTACCTTCGATGGCAAGAATCCCTAAGTTTCCAATAAAATTTAATTTTTGCAACAAACTTCTCATTGATTTTGTTATTATTAGACAATATATTAAACACAAGATTTTATCAATTTTATTAGCCTTTAACTTCAATAAAATATATTTATTAAAACCTAAGAGTGCAATTTAATATTTTGGAAATATTCATAGATAAATATTTTATTTGTCTAGTTACTTAGTGTCTGATATTAGTATTGTGATTTAAAACAAAAAAAAAACAATTAGCCTTATGTGTGATTTGTCATTTACAGAGATGATGTTTTTAATCTATGAGTTGTCATTAAAGCAGGACTTTTGTAATAATTATGCCCGTAAATTTATAATTTACATAAAAAATATTCAATTAAAAGTATTTATTTAAATGATATAAGGCATGACATTCAAATGTTTTACATACGTGTTCTCAGTGGCTTACGTTTAATCAGAGTATGGCTTCGAAGAGCTCATAACACTTTTAAAAATATTTTAAACTTTACTTATCAAAATTATATTGTATATTGTTACATTTAATTCACTCTGATACGGCAAAATTTTTTAATAAATATTGACATAATATTCTGGCTCGCATTCTCATTTATTATATTACTATGAAAAACATACCTTATTGCCACTATAATTAAAATTTTATTGCAAACACACCCTTAAATCTATAATACGATGAAACATGCACCTCAAAATACGAAAAAAAATTTAAAAATAAATATAAAATAAATATTAAGCTACGATTCTTATTTTCCAGGATCAAGTTTTTTGGGTGAAGAGCTATTGTAGCTCCCCATTTCTTATCTATTTGATGAAATATTTCACATAACTTCTATTTGCAAGAAAAGATCTATTAACCAACATTTAATTAATCAATCATTTTTTTGAAACATCATTGTAAAGTGTCAAATATTGTTTGACTTTTTTAATCTTAATTAATTATATAATCTCCTTTTTATGGGAACTAATTTTTTTCAATTTTTGCATTCCCGAGAGTTTTACTAGGCAATGATTAAGAAATAAGAAAAAATATTAATACGCCACCACACACGCTCCTAATTTTCCAAAGAAAAATACAACTTGATATTTTCAAAACATCCTATTAACTTTCAACATTTGACTTCATCATCAGATATGCCCCTAACATGAAAGTTACTTTATAAAAAAATTATTAATTATTCAGATTGACCTTAAACATAGTAATGATATCTTATCTTGACACTTTGGCAACAAACAAACTACTCAATTAATGCGACTTATCAAACCCTTAAATATTATATTTTATAAATTGAATAATATTTTAACTTGAATGAAGAATTTTAAATTTGAATCAAAATTAAACCTTTAAACATTTATTTTCAAATATGGTGATTATTTGTTATGAGGAATATATCCTCCATTTTATTTTCCTAAGTGACTTAACTATTTTACCCACACATATAAGTTATTTTTCTTAATTTTTAAATGAGACCCAAGTTTGAAATTTTCAATTTAATTAGCATTATATTAGTATTAGGAATACCATAATATTTTATTTTTCAAATTGACTTGACCAATATTTAAAGAGACTAAAATTTGATATATATTATCAATTTAATTGGAGTAATATTAGTATTTGAGTAACTATAATAGAAATGAAAAAGAAAACCATATATGTGATTTGAAAACTTCATTGTTTTTATGAGAATAACTAATTCAAATACTAAATCAATTTATTGCAAGTAAATTTTGTAGGGTACTTAACCCTAGATCTGTGAGGATGAAACAAAAAAGAAAATTAGATATTACGTGTGCCCATTAAAATACCACAAATATGATCTTCAATTTGTTTGTCTTTTAACTTTGATAAAATATATTTTAAAATATACAATTAACACCAAAAAAATTAATCTCCTTCAATATCTATGATTTATGTAAGCTAAATTTTATCCTAAACTTTTAATTGTTCTCTTTCCATCATAAACCAGTTAAAAAAATTTTAATTTGGTCCCCACTAGGTACAATTTATTGGCTCAACCAAAAGTCGTTACATAATATAAGTACATGTATTTTGTGCACAATAACGATTTCATATATAGGAAAAATTGATAATGCAAAATTTTCTTTAATTGTAAAAAGATTATTTCCCAGTTCAAATTTCTTAAGGAGAAATTATTAGAAAAATTAAAATAATTTAAAAGAATTGATGTTAATAGACATAGCTTCTTTAAGTTGGTAAATTTCATCCAATCAGGACTAATATAAAATATTTTAAAAAATTTAAAACCAAAATAGATATACTTAATAGGTTACGAATGACAAGGTTATAAATTATCTACACAATTTACCATATTATTTATGTTACCAATTCTTCTTTTTTTTTTTTTTTTTTGAACTTGGATAAAACATAGAACTATATATTTTATTTCAAATAAAAACTAAGGGTATATCTAACATTAAGTTGTGCTTTTCTATATCAATGGTGTGCATTTTTTTTCCTTTTTTTCTGTTTATACATATTGTACATTTTTGATAAATTAATTAAAATTTTTAATTTTTTATTTAAATTCATTAAAAAAATATTTTAGTTAAATAATAAAAAAAAATTAATGCATTTTCAATATTTAAAATACTAAATAAATTTGTACTAATTACATGCTGTACGTACTAATCTGTGTGCTTGCTGGGTATTTAGCTGCTTAATGATACAAAACTGTAAAGCCTGTTATTTTAGCCAAAAATAACAAAAAAAGAACAGAAAGAAAGGGGGGAAAAAATAAGAAGAAGAAAAAGAAAGCTGGATTACACACACACATGCACACCGTATTGATCGGTCTGGGTAGAAGGCACGCACATTTGACATGTAAGTCGAGTCTTCAGGGACAAACTACAGTAACTTGTACCAGGAACGATGACATTTGCGTTAGTTTTGTTGTCTCAAGCCCGAAGTTATGATAACCCAACTGCACGCTGTTGCTAGGAATCTACGGTGTGCAATGAGGAGACTAAACAGAAATCCAGTTCCATATCCTATCACAACACCTTCCCAAGCTATAACTTCAGCAGCTGCTTGTTTATCAGTTGCAGAATGAGAGCGAGGGGTTCCACTATCCTGGCAGTGTTTGGTCAGCGAACCTCCGCACAAGCCCAAGTTACCCTCGAACGAGCTGTTTGGAAATGTGTCGAATTGTCTGCCTTGGGGTATACGTCCTGACAGTTGATTGTAAGACACGTTGAAGACTTCCAGGAAGTTGAGTTGCACCAACTGCGAGGGGATTTGTCCCACTAGCTGGTTGTGAGAGAGGTCAAGTGTCTCGATTTCCTTAAAATTTGCCATTGAGGAAGGAATCTGACCATCGAGCAAGTTGTTGGAGAGGTTGAGCAATTGAAGACCATTTAGACGCCCGACTGATTCTGGAATCCCTCCCTTAAATCTGTTGCAAGAAAAATCAATGGCTGCAAAGATCTGAGGGATCTCCCGGTAATTTAGTTTTACACCTTTGTTTATCAAGAAGATGTAGTAAGGATAACGATCGATGAGGGGTGAGGCACTCCAAGCGAACCAGTTTCCGTCCTCCAGCATGTACGTCCAATGCTCGACGTGTTTGTCCTTCATAGAGCTCCAGGTCCGAAAGTAGATGGTTGGTAGAGCACCAGTTAATTCATTGTTAGAAAGGTCCACGACTTGCAGCTTTGGGAAGTTGGAAATATTATTGGAACCTGGATTGCTTATTGCACCATAGAATCTGTTGTGGCTTAGAATCAGAACCTTGAGCTCAGGAAGTGCCCCCAACCACGAAGGGAACTTATCTCTCAGTTGATTGCTTCCGAGGTGCACGAGTACCAACTTGGTACATTTGATGAACGATCTTGGCACCTCCCCTTGCAGTCTGTTCTGTGCCAAATGAATAATCTTTAGTGAGTTCCCGCTTTTCCACGATTCAGGTATGGAGCCATCAATGTTGTTCCCCTGTAAATTTAGTACCTCCAAAGATGTAGAAGAGTTAGCTAAACACCGGGGGATGGGTCCACTGAGGTTATTGTGAGACAGATCAAGAATTTGGAGGGACTTCAAGATACAAAAAAATGGTGGAATCTCTCCGCTGAAAGAGTTGTTTGAAACAGAGTAATCAATGATCGAAAGTGGTGGGATTGGGATCGACCCCTGAAGCATATTGTCTGTAATGCGTAGACAAAGAAGATTTGGATGGGCAAGGACAATGGGAAGTTCATGGAAGCTTGACGTCAGATAGTTCTGACTAAGATTTATGAACCCAAGAGTTCGAATGCTAATTTCCCATACCCACTCAGGTATTTGTCCGTGAATGTTGTTGGAGGAAAGGTCTAAAAACTGCAATCTGTCTTGGCCCTTCAAAAATATTGGAAATCTTGCGACATTGCAAGAACCCAAACCCAATTGTACGAAGCTCGGGGCGTTGCTCTGGATTGTATCATTTTCTATGAGCAGGGATAATCGGTTACCGCTCAACATCAAATGAGTCAAATGCTTGATCTCAAAAAATGTGTCAAGCTTTAAAATGCCGCTCAGTTGATTGTACATGACAGAGAAAACAACAAGATTCTTTAGCCTCTGAATTGAGCTCGGGACCTGTCCTTGTAACGTGTTACCACCAAGCCGTAGATACATCAACTGTGTCATGTTTGCAAACCAATGCGGAAAATGACCCAAAAATGAGTTGGAGGCTAGCCCTAAAAACTGGAGATGGCTCAAGGTTGCAAAGGATGAAGGGATTTTGCCATAGCTAAATCCATTCTTGCTAAGACAAATGTTGAAGATTGTCTCGACTTTGTTCTTAACCTTCATCCCACATGGACTAGGAAACAAAGGCTTAATGCCTTAGCTCCATATTTCACCCTTCATCCCACATTGGCCATAGAAAGGGCCTTGGTACCTTCAACTTTTCATATAAGGAGCTTAGTTGTGACAATTAGAATTTGTCCCACAATCTAGTAGTCACTTGGATTGTATTCTTCTTCTTTCTTATTGAATTCTTTCTTCCGACTTGCCGCCCGAGGTTTTTCCCCGATTTGGGGTTTTTCTCGTAAATTCTTGTGTTTCTTTTCTTTGTGCTTACGTTCTGATTCCTAACAAACTGGTACCAGAGCCAAGGTTAGGTTAGTGATAGCTGCTTATAGTATGCTCTGTGGTTGCCCCTAATAGGCGGATTCTCCACATCAGAAATAAGTAGTTTATCAATTCATCTTGTGGTGTTGGGTACTATTCTCATATACAGTTACTATTCCCGTATATGATCACTATTCCCGTATACGGTTACTATTCACATATTGTTTCTGTATACGAGTATTATTTCCGTATACGATCACTATCCCCGTATACAGTTACTGTTCCCATATACGGTCACTATTCACGTGTACGGTTACTATTCACGTGAAATTGTCAGAGCTTATTTTTACTCAGAAAGCTCGTTGCAGAGCTGTGATGGCTTCGACATCAACAAAGCTTGATATAGCACCAATCATGTATAGCACAAAGTTTTCAATTTGAAAAATCAAGATGAAAGCAATTCTCATAAGTCTTGATTTGGATGAGGCACTACTCGGGATGGAGAATATGTCTGGAACAGAGCAGGAGAAGGAGAGAGAGAATCTGAAGGCACTTGCTCAAATTCAGTTGCACTTATCAACGGAGATTCTTCAAGAGGTCAGTAAGGAGACAACTGCTGCCAGCTTATGGTTGAAGCTTGAATCGCTTCTTATGACAAAATGTCCAGCAAGTCGCTTGTACGCTAAATCCAGGCTGTACTCGCATAAGCTGTCAGAAGGTAAGTCTATTAAATCATATCTTGAAGAATTCAGAGAAATCATCAATGATTTAGAAAATCTTGATGTTAAGACCGATGGTGAGGATTTGGCTATGCTTTTATTATATCATCTGCCAACATCATACAATAGTTTCCGTGATACCATGCTTTATGGAAAAGATACAATAACTTTAGATGAAGTTTGTTCCAGTTTATTGTAAAGAGATAGAATGGACACTTCAAAGTGTGAGGAAAGCGGAGAAGGCTTGTATTCAAGAGGCAGATCAGTTGAAGGGTATAAATTATGGAATCCTCATACTTCCAAAGTTTTCACAGCCAGGAATGTTATGTTTGACGAGACATCCATGTTGCATCAAAAGGAGGAGTTGACTGTCGCTGATCCAAGCATTGAGAAGGAAAAGATTGGAAGCAAGGTGGAGCTCCAAATACATCCTAAAAGTCATGATCAGGATGTCAAGGATACACAAGTTGAGGTGGAGCAACAAGCCTCAACTGATGACATTCAGCCTTCTCATTCTATTGTTATCAATCATCCCCGTCGTAGCAATCAAGGTATGCCTCGAAAGAGGTTAATTGAGGAAGCAGACTTTGTTGGGTTTGCTTTTGCAGCTGCTGAAGAGACAGAGAGTTGTTTTGAACCTGCAAATTATAAAGATGCAACTAACTGTCCAGATTCTTCTAAGTGGGTTGTAGCTATGCAAGAAGAGATGAAATCGCTTTAAAAGAATGACACTTGGACACTAGCTAAACTACCCAAAGGTAAAAGAATTGTCAAGTGCAAGTGGGTGTTCAAGAAGAAAGAAGGAATTCCCGGAGTTGAAGAACCAAGGTATAAAGCTAGACTAGTTGCAAAAGGCTTTAGCCAGGTACCGGGAGTTGACTTTAATGATATTTATTCCCCTGTTGTGAAGCATAGTTCTATCCGACTGTTTCTTGGTCTTATTGCGTTAGATGATCTTGAGTTGGAGCAACTTGATGTTAAAACAGCTTTTCTGCATGGTGATTTAAAGGAAGAAATCTACATGGAGCAACCCGAAGGTTTTAAGGTCGAGGGGAAGGAGGACCATGTATGCAAACTTCAGAAGTCATTATATGGCCTCAAACAATCACCTCGACAATGGTATAAATGCTTTGATATGTTTGCTTTGAATCTTGGTTTCAGGAGAAGCAGTTATGATTCATGTGTCTACATGAGACCAGTTGGAGATGGTTCATTCACATACTTACTGCTTTATGTGGATGACATGCTTATCGCAGCAAGGAGCAAGTCAGAAATTGCCAAGATTAGTTAAAGGTTAAGAACAAAGTTAAGGCAATTTCTGACTTGTTCCTTGCTGCGATAAGCATGTCATCCACATAAAGCAGTAAGTATGTGAATGAACCATCTCCAACTGGTCTCATGTAGACACATGAATCATAACTGCTTCTCCTGAAACCAAGATTCAAAGCAAACATATCAAAGCATTTATACCATTGTCGAGGTGATTGTTTGAGGCCATATAATGACTTCTGGAGTTTGCATACATGGTCCTCCTTCCCCTCGACCTTAAAACCTTCGGGTTGCTCCATGTAGATTTCTTCCTTTAAATCACCATGCAGAAAAGCTGTTTTAATATCAAGTTGCTCCAACTCAAGATCATCTAACGCAACAAGACCAAGAAACAGTCGGATAGAACTATGCTTCACAACAGGAGAATAAATATCATTAAAGTCAACTCCCGATACCTGGCTAAAGCCTTTTGCAACTAGTCTAGCTTTATACCTTGGTTCTTCAACTCCGGGAATTCCTTCTTTCTTCTTGAACACCCACTTGCACTTGACAGTTCTTTTACCTTTGGGTAGTTTAGCTAGTGTCCAAGTGTCATTCTTTTGAAGCGATTTCATCTCTTCTTGCATAGCTACAACCCACTTAGAAGAATCTGGACAGTTAGTTGCATCTTTATAATTTGTAGGTTCAAAACAACTCTCTGTCTCTTCAGCAGCTGCAAAAGCAAACCCAACAAAGTCTGCTTCCTCAATTAACCTCTTTCGAGGCATACCTTGATTGCTACGACGGGGACGATTGATAGCAATAGAATGAGAAGGCTGAATGTCATCAGTTGAGGCTTGTTGCTCCACCTCAACTTGTGTATCCTTGACATCCTGATCATGACTTTCAGGATGTATTTGGAGCTCCACCTTGCTTCCAATCTTTTCCTTCTCAATGCTTGGATCAGCGACAGTCAACTCCTCCTTTTGATGTAACATGGATGTCTCGTCAAACATAACATTCCTGGCTGTGAAAACTTTGGAAGTATGAGGATTCCGTAATTTATACCCTTTAACTTCTGTAGTGTATCCTAGAAAGACACATTTAATCGATCTAGGATCTAACTTCCTTCATTCACATATGCATAAGCAGGACATCCAAATATCTTAAGATCATTATAGTTAGCCGGACTGCCCGACCAAACTTCTTCAGGTGTCTTTAAACCAATAAAAGTATGAGGAGATCTGTTTACCAGAAAACAAGCTGTAGAGACTGCCTTTGCCCAAAATTTCTTCCCCAATCTAGAGTTTGAAAGCATGCATCTTGCCTTTTCCAACAAGGTTCTATTCATCCGTTCTGCTACACCATTTTGTTGTGGAGTCCCTGGAACGGTCAAATGGCGAACAATACCTTGATCCTTGCAGTATTGTTTGAATTCTCCCGAACAGAATTCCAAACCATTATCTGTCCTTAGCCATTTCACCTGCTTCCCGGTCTGCTTCTCGATCAGAGTCTTCCACTGCTTAAATGCGACAAAGGCTTCATTCTTATGCTTCAAGAAATATGCCCAAACCTTCCTTGAAAAATCATCAATGAAGGTAACCATGGAGATGCCTCACGAGACGGTCCCCAAACATCAGCATGAATATAATCAAGAGTTCCTTTAGTGTTATGTTTTGCAGGAGTAGTAAAAGAGATTCTCTTTTGCTTTCCAAATAAGCAATGTTCGCAGAAATCTAACTTACTAACCTTTTGTTCTCCGAGTAGTCCTCTTTTGCTCAGCTCAGAAATGTCTCTTTCACTCATATGGCCTAGCCTCATGTGCCACAATTTTGTCACCTCCTCATTAGACATAGATGATTCAGCAACTGCAGATTGGCCTTCCACGGTCTTGCCATCCAAAATGTAGAGCTTTCCTTTCCGCTGGCCTTTCATGACTACCAATGATCCTTTGACGATTTTCAGCGAACTATCCCTGCCAATAAAGGAACAACCATTTTCTTCCAATGTACTCAAAGAAATTAAAGTTCTTCTCATATCAAGGACATGGCGAACATTTGATAGTGTTCTCACTATCCCATCATGCATTCGAATTTTGATGTCACCGATGCCTACAATTCTACATGCATTATCATTCCCCATCATGACTACTCCTCGATTGACCGGTTCATATATGTAAAACCAGTCCTTATGGGGAGTCAAATGGAATGAGCAAGCAGAATCCATGGTCCATTCGCCACTCCTGCTACTTTCTGCTTGTGCAGTTATATGAGCTTCTGCGCTGTTTATAGATGAGTTTTCAGCAACTAAAGCAAAATCATCTTCATTGGTGGTAATACTAGCCTCATCTGGTGGCATTTGCTTGTTCTTGTCTCCATTTCCACCATTTTGATTCTTCTTTAATTTGTGACAATCATCCTTAATGTGACCTTTCTTCTTACAATAGTTGCAATAAAGATTTCGATGTTTTAACTTGGACCTTGAAGATGATCCTCTATCATTCTTTCTTTCAACTGATCTGCCTCTTGAATACAAGCCTTCTCCGCTTTCCTCACGCTTTGAAGTGTCCATTCTATCTCTTGACAATAAACTGGAACAAACTTCATCTAAAGTTATTGTATCTTTTCCATAAAGCATGGTATCACGGAAACTATTGTATGATGTTGGCAGATGATATAATAAAAGCATAGCCAAATCCTCACCATCGGTCTTAACATCAAGATTTTCTAAATCATTGATGATCTCTCTGAATTCTTCAAGATATGATTTAATAGACTTACCTTCTGACAGCTTATGCGAGTACAGCCTGGATTTAGCGTACAAGCGACTTGCTGGACATTTTGTCATAAGAAGCGATTCAAGCTTCAACCATAAGCTGGCAGCAGTTGTCTCCTTACTGACCTCTTGAAGAATCTCCGTTGATAAGTGCAACTGAATTTGAGCAAGTGCCTTCAGATTCTCTCTCTCCTTCTCCTGCTCTGTTCCAGATATATTCTCCATCCCGAGTAGTGCCTCATCCAAATCAAGACTTATGAGAATTGCTTTCATCTTGATTTTTCAAATTTAAAACTTTGTGCTATACATGATTGGTGCTATATCAAGCTTTGTTGATGTCGAAGTCATCACAGCTCTGCAACGAGCTTTCTGAGCAAAAATAAGCTTTGACAATTTCACGTGAATAGTAATCGTACACGTGAATAGTGACAGTATATGGGAACAGTAACTGTATACGGGGATAGTGATCGTATACGGAAATAATACTCGTATACAGAAACAATATGTGAATAGTAATCGTATACAGGAATAGTGATCGTATACGGGAATAGTAACTGTATATGAGAATAGTACCCAACACCACAAGATGAATTGATAAACTACTTATTTCTGATGTGGAGGATCCGCCTATTAGGGGCAACCACAGAGCATACTATAAGCAGCTATCACTAACCTAACCTTGGCTCTGATACCAATTTGTTAGGAATCAGAACGTAAGCACAAAGAAAAAAGACACAAGAATTTACGAGGAAAACCCCAAATCGGGGAAAAACCTCGGGCGGCAAGCCGGAAGAAAGAATTCACTAAGAAAGAAAAAGAATACAATCTAAGTGACTACTAGATTGTGGGACGAATTCTAATTGTCACAACTAAGCTCCTTATATAAAGAGTTGAAGGTACCAATGCCCTTTCTATGGCCAATGTGGGATGAAGGGTGAAATATGGAGCTAAGGCATTAAGCCTTTGTTTCCTAGTCCATGTGGGATGAAGGTTAAGAACAAAGTTGAGGCAATCTTCAACAATCTCCACCTTGCATCAATTTTGTTGTACATGAACAAAACTCCACCTTCATACCAAATTGATATGTAACCTTCTTTTCTGATCTTTACAGCCACCTCCAAATAAGTGATAATCAACAAATAAGATTTACTAAGTCCAAACAATGTTTGAACTTAGATCCAGGAAGAGTCTTCGTCATCATATTAGCAGCATTATCCAGCGTACTAACCTTCATGATCACAATATCACCTTTATCAACAATTTCACGAACAAAGTGATATTTGACTCCAATATGTTTAGTACGCTCATGGAACATGCTATCTTTTGTCAAGAAAATAGTACTTTGGCTATCACAATATATCTTCAGCCTGCGATCATCTTGAGTAAACTCTGTATAAATATTTCTAAGCCAAATTGCTTCCTTCATTGCTTCAGTGATTGCCATATACTCTGCTTCTGCAGTTGAAAGAGCAACTGTTGCTTGTAGGCAAGCCTTCCAGCTCACAGCACGACCACCGAATGTAAAAATGTATCCTGATGTAGATCGTCGAGTGTCAAGATTACCCGCGTAATCAGAATCCACATATCCAATCAATCCAGCTTTAGAATCACCAAACTCAAGATAAGTCGTAGTTGTACCTTTTAGATACCTTAATATCCATTTTACTGTTTGCCAATGCTCTTGTCCTGGATTAGCCATGTAACGGCTCACAATGCTAACTGCATGTGCTAAGTCGGGACGCGTGCAAACCATTGCATACATAATGCTCCCAACAGCACTTGCATATGGTATTTTCTCCATTTTCATAATTTCTTCATTTGTTGTCGGACATTGATGCGATGATAACTTGAAGTGTGCAAGAGGTGTAGAAACTAATTTGGCTTTTCTCATGTCAAACCTCTCCAGAACTTTGCGTACATAACCCTCCTGTGAAAGATAAAGCTTCCTACCTTACGATCACGCATGATCTCCATGCCTAGGATGCGTTTTGTTGCACCTAAATCCTTCATATCAAATTCTGCACTTAATTGTGCCTTAATCTTGGCAATTTCTGACTTGCTTCTTGCTGCGATAAGCATGTCATCCACATAAAGCAGTAAGTATGTGAATGAACCATCTCCAATTGGTCTCATGTAGACACATGAATCATAACTGCTTCTCCTGAAACCAAGATTCAAAGCAAACATATCAAAGCATTTATACCATTGTCGAGGTGATTGTTTGAGGCCATATAATGACTTCTGGAGTTTGCATACATGGTCCTCCTTCCCCTCGACCTTAAAACCTTCGGGTTGCTCCATGTAGATTTCTTCCTTTAAATCACCATGCAGAAAAGCTGTTTTAATATCAAGTTGCTCCAACTCAAGATCATCTAACGCAACAAGACCAAGAAACAGTCGGATAGAACTATGCTTCACAACAGGAGAATAAATATCATTAAAGTCAACTCCCGGTACCTGGCTAAAGCCTTTTGCAACTAGTCTAGCTTTATACCTTGGTTCTTCAACTCCGGGAATTCCTTCTTTCTTCTTGAACACCCACTTGCACTTGACAATTCTTTTACCTTTGGGTAGTTTAGCTAGTGTCCAAGTGTCATTCTTTTAAAGCGATTTCATCTCTTCTTGCATAGCTACAACCCACTTAGAAGAATCTGGACAGTTAGTTGCATCTTTATAATTTGCAGGTTCAAAACAACTCTCTGTCTCTTCAGCAGCTGCAAAAGCAAACCCAACAAAGTCTGCTTCCTCAATTAACCTCTTTCGAGGCATACCTTGATTGCTACGACGGGAACGATTGATAGCAATAGAAATGAGAAGGCTGAATGTCATCAGTTGAGGCTTGTTGCTCCACCTCAACTTGTGTATCCTTGACATCCTGATCATGACGGTCACATGGACCGTGGAAGGCCAATCTGCAGTTGCTGAATCATCTATGTCTGATGAGGAGGTGACAAAATTGTGGCACATGAGGCTAGGCCATATGAGTGAAAAAGGCATTTCTGAGCTGAGCAAAAGAGAACTACTCGGAGAACAAAAGGTCAGTAAGTTAGATTTCTGCGAACATTGCTTATTTGGAAAGCAAAAGAGAATCTCTTTTACTACTCCTGCAAAACATAACACTAAAGGAACTCTTGATATGTTTTGATTCCTAACAACAAAGGTACTTCAGCTGGGTGTTATTTGACAAGAAAGCTGGAGCCTTGCCGACAAAAGAATTGTTGGCAGCACTAAAGTATGATAGCTTGGTTAAGATCCCGAGTGCAGCGGGGATTGTCCCCGAGAAATTGCAACTATTAACACTGAACATTTCCAAGGAATTAAGATTCCCAATGGAGGCAGGTATTGCACCAGAGAAAAGAGTGCCGTCAACAATAAGCTCTTTAAGTGGCATACTAGAGTGGAACTCGGCAAATAAACTGTCAGATGAGTATTCCCATCCAAGAAAAGAAATTGAAGATTTTGCAACTGGAAAATAGATTCCGGGAATTGACCATGCAACTCACATTGCTGGAGGTCCAAGCACCTAAGTCTAGAAAAATTTGCCAGGATGCTGGGAACCGTAGAATTTAAATTCACAGCAGAAAGTCGCAAGTATTGTAAGCGGGTGAAGTTGTGAATCAAGGTCCCAAGGCCGGCTGGCATTTCGAGTGCATCGTTGCCGAAAAGATCGAGGGTAGATAACTTGGAAAGATGAGAAATCTCTGACGGGATTTGGCCAGAAAGGAAAGAGTAAGAAAGATTGAGATATGCTAACCTGGAAAGGTTGCCCAGTTGGCCGGGAATAGAGGAATAGTTGAAATTGTTCATGGCGAGATTGACTTTTTGGAGGTGAACCAGGTGGAAGAGGCTGCTGTTGGAGTGAATGGAGCCATAAAGGGCACTACTGCTAAGGTCGAGGGCTATGACATGACCAGTTACACCGTCACATTGGACGCCGTCCCATGAACAGCAGTTGGAACCCTGAAAGTCCCACTTATTGGTCTTAGGGTAACCAGATGGATAGGTATTGTTGTGGATGGTGAAGCTGTTTTTGAATTGAAGCAAGGCAAGGCGCTCACTATTTCGGGAAAGTGGATGGAGGAAATGGGAAGAGCTAACAATGAACTGAAGCAATGAGAGAAAGAAACAGATGTTCATCAAAGAGTGCGCTGAAAGTTGGGGCATTTTATGTATCATTTGTGTTTGCTTTTTTCTCGCTAGAGTTGGTGTTGTGTGCTATTGGCATGAGCCTGTTTATATTTGCTACGTTGAAGTTGAAGAAAGACTAAGTTGGTGGTCCTCAATTTTCTCATACCATGCTGTTCTCCACAATTCGACGGGCTTCAAGCCATAAATAACGGGTTCGGAATTAATGCGAAACAGTGAGGTTTGAAGTGTGATCGGTGCAGCTGTTATTCAAGCCCTCAGAGATTCGTTGCTTAATTAGTACGTTGCAGCAGCGTTGAGGGCTAGGGCCCCAACATCTCCTAGAAAGCAAGTTTGCGAAAGAACAAGCTGGAATAATTCATATGTGCAGCCAAAAGACTTGGAAGTCCTCAGTTCACAACAAGGACATGCTAAGACCTGCAAAGAGAAATGATTAAGGAACAGGTAATTTGTTGAAGATACTTAGTCTCCTCAGGAAGCTTCCTCAGTGGAGACTCTCAGTCCATGCACAACAGCAACATGGCATTGATTATGCTGATCACATATAGTCTTTTTGTTAAACCTGCCACTATACGGACAGTTCTTCCTATTGCTACCTCTCACAACTGGCAGGTTAAACAACTTGATGTGCAAAATGCGTTTTTGCATGGATTCCTGGCCAAGGAAGTATATATGCGACAACCTCCTGGATTTTCTCATTCTTGCTTCCCTGATCATGTCTGTCGTCTGCACAAGGCAATTTATGAACTTAAACAGGCTCCAGGAGCAAGGCTCTCATGCCTTAGCACACGTTTGCTCGAACTTGGCTATATTCCCTCCAAGGCTGATACCTCCTTATTTATTTACAAAGAACCAGGTGCTATCATATATATGTTAATATATGTTGATGATATACTTCTTACAGGTTCTTCTGGTTTGGTCATTGACAAGTTAGTACGTACTCTCCAGCAAGATTTTCCTCTTAAGGACCTTGGCACCCTAAACTACTTTCTTGGCATTGAAGCCACCTATGATCTTATTCTCTCCCAACAGAAGTACATCTGTGATCTCTTAGATCAAATGAAGATGCTACATGCCGAGCCAGTTCTCACTCCCATGTCCACAAGTGAGAAGCTAACTCGCCATGGGGAGACATCTTTGCAGCTCCTACACTCCATCGAAGTACAGTTAGGGCTGTCCAGTGCATTACACTTACTAAATCGGATATCTCTTTTGCTGTCAACAAAGTTTTTCAGTTCATACATACTCCCACTATTGCTCATTCAACTGCTATGAAGAGAGTCATTTGCTACCTGGTTCACACTGCAACTCTTGGTCTTCAGATACATAGGTCTTCTTCCTGGACATTCGGTGCCTTTTCTGACGCTGATTGGGCTGGTTGCCCTTATGACTGACATTCTACCATTGGCTACACTGTCTTTCTAGGTTCCAACTTACTTTCCTAGAGCTCACGCAAGCAACAGACATGGTATCTGGGTCCAGCACGGAGGCAGAGTACCAAGCACTTGCTAATGCCACAGCTGACCTCGTCTGGACACAAACTCTTATTGCTGAACTTGATATTTATCTGTCACAACCACCTGTTTTATAGTGTGATAACTTGGGCGCTACACACTTAACGACCAACCCAGTTTTCCATTCTCGAACAAAGCATATTGAGGTAGACTTTCACTTTGTTTGCGAGAAGGTGGCTAGAGGGGATCTTCACGTTCGATTCATCTCTTCAAAGGATCAAGTAGCTGACATCCTTACTAAGCCTCTGCCTTCTCAGCCCTTCTTTCAGTTACGGAACAATCTCAATGTTCTCTCCAAGCCCTTGAGATTGAAGGGGCATGTTGAAGATACTTGGTCTTCTCAGGAAGCTTCCTCGGCGGACACTCACATTCCATGCACAACACAACTACGTAGTCCTCATGTTACGTGATAAGTTTCAATACAAGATAACTGATGTTGCTGATTATTATATATTGTAAATATCATATACCACTTGTAATTATCTTGTAACTCTATTATAAATGAAGTAATACCAAGGAGGTTGTGTGTGCAGCAAATACATAACTTTTCAAATATCAGTATGAGCCACTGCAAATTAAGACTTGAAGTGAGCTCACGCCAAATATGCCTCAAGTGTCCAAACTTCTGAGGCATACGGCTCTTACAAGGTGGATAACCCTCCAAGCATACATTAGTACTCTGTACGCAAAAGGGCGCTCGCCGTCTAGGATGGACTTCAAGACTTTCTATATAACCATCTGAATGAGCTAAACCTTGGGCTTCTGACCTTTTAGTCACTCACAATACAAAGAATTAATGGAGCACGCTGAACTCCAAACAGACAGATCGACGATCTATGATCATCACAGAGGTTCACAAGACATACACGCAAACAAGATACATAGACGACTTTATCAATTTAGCTTTACGGAGTAATTCTTTCGAAGGGTAGGCTGGGTAAGATAAATAAGATCAGGAGAGCAAACGCGTGCATGTAGGAGACGACTTTGACCGTCGCCAGAAGAAGTTGCTGGGAAAATGGTTGATGGACAAAGGAAAATGGTGAGAAATTGTCTGCAGGGTTCTCTGCATTTGTTCGGGAGATGGAAGGGGAAGTATAAAATCTTGAATTTCATCAAACCCGATTGGTAAAAGCCTATTCTGAATTATCTATAGAGCAAGGAAAGAAAATATTTATGAAAAGCAAAACGATTAGAACTAGCCATTACTCCCGGAACATGGTTACTTTGTCAACCGACGTTTCTGAGAAACTGTCAAGAGCTAGATTTTCAATTTGCTCTTCTCCTGAAACAACGACTACAGGGCTACTTCCCAGAATATGTTCTGCAGCTTCTGGGTTGCCATCCCATTGCTTAATGTGGAAATCCTTAAGGCTGAAGCGACTAGTCTTCTTGAACAAGATTTACTTCTTGAACCAGTCTAAGAAAATCAAGCAGCAGACTTCGGTCCATGAAGGCAGCGAGAAAACTACACAAAGTGTTCAAGACCCTCCGCACGATACAATGGCTTAAGGAATGCCAAATTCTTGGAAAACGATGGTGCGAGTGAAAATAAATTCAGAGAAAAAAAGGTTTGGTTGGTTTTAAATTTCCTAATTCTGTAACTTGTTTGGATGTAAGTGCAGGTGGGAGACCTTAGAATCTGCAGAACTGAAATGGAATTCGATATTGTTCTTTGACCACAAGGGAAAAGAGACCGCGCGCCGACGTTGGAAAAGAGCAAAAAAAAGAGCCGCCAAGCTAGGAAAAGGTTCATCTAAAAGTGATAAAGCTCAACTACTTGCTCTCCCGAAACACTGGCTTGAAGCAGTAAATTCCACTAACAAACCTGCCTCTACTTTACTCCTTTGATTTTCTATGGTGTGGCCGTTTCAAAAATTCAAATCCTTTTTCTTTTAGATTGATCCGGGCCATCGGTATGGGCACAATCTGCAATTCTACTTTGATGAATGGGTCAAATCTCCGAGTGCAGAACCCTTTTTCTACTGGTATTTTATTTCAAAGTCTATTCAGACATGTATATATCTGATTTTGTATCAAGGGAAAGAATTATTTTGAATTAGTCATCTTTTGCTGCATATTTCTGTTCTGGTATTCAGTTAAATGAGTGAGCATGCCTTTTACTCCAGGCTAGATATTGGGGAAGGGAAAAAGGTAGACCTTTCAGAGAAATGTAGCAGAAAAGAACTTCAACTGCAATGCGTCAAGTATCTTAGCCCGGTGAGCCTTTGATTTTCAGGAAAGCTTTTATAAAAATCAACACTTCATATTTCCAACAAGAATTTATGGGAATTGTACATGAAGATGGAAAGAAAGACCCACGAAGTAATTGTGGAAGGTGGGAAGTTGCTCCACAAGCAAAATAGGAGACCCCTAGACACAGGTGGAGAAGAGTGGATTTTTGTGCTCAGCACATCAAAGGTCTTGTATGCAAACAAGAAAGAGAGAGGCACATTTCATCACTCAAGTTTCCTTGCTGGAGCAGCCACAACAGCCGCAGGAAAACTTGTAGTCACAAATGGCACCTTAAAGGTGATTCATGTAACCGATTAGGATAACAGAACAGGAGCAGAACCAAACAGCTGGTCACTACAGTATGCGTTATGTTCTCCTAATCAGCATTTCTTTCTCCACAGAAAATTATGCCTCACAGTGGTCATTATCGCCCAACGGAAGAAAATTACAAGAATTTCGTTTCATTCCTCGAGGAGAATGCTGTGACCCTTAGAGATGTGATGGTAAGCTTAAGATCCATAAATAGGTGCTGTGTAGTTTATATAATCAGTATTTTAGGAAGACAGGCATTGAGAAAGAAATGTTTGATTTCATTTAAGGCAGGTGCCACTGTTGGGGAAGAGTGCCTGGTTCAAAATCTGAAATGCTGTAACAGCCCTAGCCGGAAGTCACTTGACAGAGACTTGAGGTGTCAAGCAAGCTGAACCGACTAGAGACAAACCGCTGCTGGCTGCAGGACAAAGAAAGGCGATTCAGAAAGGAGTTTATTGGGAATATATTTATTTCAATTAAAAAAATTAATTTCTAGCGGTTTTGGGCTTGTTAATTACAAGGGCTCCTTGTTTTTATTTTCTTTCCAAACGGTTTTTGCATTAATCATTCTGTTCTTTTGATTTTTAGAGCATGTAATCGCGCAATCCAATTTAGTTTATTCTATTATTTTGGGTATTTAGGTTAAGGCCCAAAGGAAGAAAAAAAAAGATCTTAAGAAAGCGCAACCAGGGGAGGCAAAAGAGATTATAAAAAGAGGGGCAAATAAGAAAAAGTTAAGGTTTGAATATTTGTCTCACTTCCTCATTTAGCTATCTATAATCTATAAATAGATATAAAGCCAAGTCACTTAGTAATATAGTCTTTTTACAGTTAAAAAAACTCTCACAGCAAATGAAATATTAACATATGGAATACGAAATGCAGCAGACAAAGACACATGGCAATTTCCATTATTACCCCTACATCAACACACGTGTTAACCATTCATTGGATACTCTGACTTCGAAAGCCTTCAAAATATATTTAATTTGTTGCCAGATTAATTTGGAAAATGACACATGTTAAATAATCTTCCTAATTCAAAGGTCCATTTTCATGTTTTTTTTTTTTAACATGGAGAGAAAACTGTTTTCTGGCCCATGATTTTTTAATCTACTAACTGCCAGTTTATCTAGACGGTTAAGCCCACGTCTTGCCCCACTTCCTATAGGCTTTATCGACTATCCCCACCATCAACCAATCAAGTTATCCACTATTTGTTGTCAGTTACATGTGTTAGTTACAATGGGTTGTATATATAGCCTAACCGTTTTAACTTTTGGGCTTCCACGAAATCTATGCTACATTTACCATATTCTGTCGACTCAACTCAACTCTTCCTTTGACACCAGTCCTTCTACAGCACCTTCCTGCTGCCAATATTGCTTGTATCATCTATGATCTGGCCGTCCAGCAAGGGACTCTTACCAGGAGCTATCTTCTTTGTCCGACAGTGATTGAGTGCACCCACCACATCTCTTCCTTCCACACTAATCCTCCTACACCACTACCCTGCACAAGGCATAGATTTTACCATTTTACAATAACTCTTGATTTCATTCACATTAGCAATCTATCTGACTCATTCATCCAATTTGCAGACAACTTCCCATTGTGCAACCCACACACGGCAGTGAAGTGGGAATGAAAAGGGAAAACCAGAAATCACGCAAGTATAACTTTTCAGATTTTCACAATGATGACCATTTCCAACTACTCAACTCACAATGGTGGTTCATGTGTTCATCGCAAGTGATTTTGCAGAGAACTACACACATCACAGCCAGAAAGACGTACTACCAAAAACAAACAAGTTCCACTTTAATATACTTTACTCTTGTTACTGTTATTCTACCCTTATTTCTTGATGTGTGAACGTAAATTAGTATAATGGTATTCATGAAGCCATCTATGTTTGTCATTATAATCTTTTTCCTGTTACTTTCCCTTTCGTATTCTTGTTATGCGTCAAGAGAACTAAAATAAGCATAACAATTTTATGATGGGAATTAGGTGGGGGAAGTGCAATGTTGTTATATTTTCGTTTCCTCTTCACTCTGCCAACATTGAAGTTCATATGTCATATTTCTTTTCTTTTTCTGACATCGACTCAAAATATTTTCTGTTAATATTTTCCCATTTTTATAACATTTATAATTCATTTTCCAATTCTAATGTATGTGATAGAGATTATTTCAATTCCATTTTTCAAAACTCTTGATCATGTTTATGACAAACTTAAGAAAAAAAAGCCTACTTATTCTCAAGAATGCTGTGGACACTGACTCTTCTGAGGCTTGATATGGTTCTAATGACCGTAGTGGCTGAGGATCACTACTTATTTATGGTTTTATTTTAAGACTGCATTATAATCTTTGATGTTTGTTTTTACATCTTTTTTAGACTATGACTTTTCAGTTTTTTTGGTTTTGTCTAAGTTGGTTTGTTATTAATCACTTATTTCCCCTGGTTTTCAATTATTCTATCTTCTAAAATTTTCCGTCAAATTGCATTTTCCCTTTACCATAACCTGTTCTAATCAAGATTATCATTAATAGTTCCTAACTTTCACTTTAACCTAAGTCTTATGCATGTTAGCGTGCAACAAAAGTTAGAGTATGGCAGATAGTGCAATCACTCAGAGATGTCATCCAGAAAATAGCTAGGTCATGTAGGTTTTTTTTATACCTTAATCATGTTATTCCCTATTTGTTGACACTCATGTCCTTCAATCTTTCCTCCTCCCCATCTGCCCTCCTGTTCCTTATCATACAGACAACAAAAAACTATGTTACTAATGATGTACATGTTATTTAGGTATACACAAAAACAAAAAAATTTCTCTATATTTACCATTTCCCTTCACATGCCTCCTCTAGCTGTCCTCTGCCATTGGATCTCCTACTTTCCCGTCCGTTGGGGGTTCACAGTACGTCTTTATATTAAGCAACCCATGAAAGGAAAATGTCAGTACCTAGCTCGATTATATGTATTAAAAGGAAGGAAATGAACAGATCGAAAGATTGAAATATACATTTTCCTTTTTGTGGACAGACGCTGCAGCCTATGACGGCGCGTACCAGACATGCACTTCTCAGGCGATGGAGCAAGGCCTACCAACATCGCTTCCCTTTTCTTACTCTGGAACAATCAGGCTTACCTCTCCATCCAACCAGACAAAGTGGCTTATGAATGTCTTAAGAATTATGATTTTCAAACAAAAGAACTTGAGGACACGTGTGCGCTGTCCTATCTCAACAGACAAACCATAAACTAAGAGATCGGACCTCAGACGACGTGGATCAGGCTTACAGAGACCATTAAGGTTTTTGTTAATAGTGAATCTCAGTCGGGTGTGTTGTACTTCAGATTCAATGTATAACTTTAAATCAGGGAAATATGATTGGGTTTTCAAAAAATTTTATGTAGACTGACAAAAAAAATTTCCTTTACCCATATTTAAAAAATAGGAACCCTACTCTGCCACCATAATGAATTGAAAATATGTTAGCTTTTTGAAAGGGGTGTGAAGAAAAAAAGGAGGAAGTAGATGAAAATTAGTGGACGAACAGGAAGGAACATGATTTCTGGTATAAAAAATGCCGTACACGGTAGCCACTACGCTGGAAAACACAAAATCACGGCAACGCCTATGGTGAAAAGTTATAAAATACGGTAGACCTTAGCCAAAATATCATCCGGATGAATTGTTTATATTCCAAATTAAGAAAATTCAAGAGACAAATGAAAGAGTGAGAGAGAGAAGAAAGAGAAAGTAAGAGTGACTGAAATGGCCGAAGACCGATTTTTAAGGTTTTTTATCTCTACTATGGCTGAAAAAATTACCTTTTTATTTCTTGGTGTTTTCTCTGCGTTTTCACTTACAACCCTCATGTCTGGGGCGCTCTACAGTATGACCCATATTACTCACAAAACTTAAGTTTTACCCCTTTACTTCCTTGAGCCAAAAAACAAAAATCACTTCCATTTCAGGGATCTTTTTTAGCCATATTTTGTCTACATTTTTTGCCCATTCTAATTATGGGGCACAACATTCCATTCTAGACCTTTCATTTCACTGTTCTTACACCCCACCCTTTCTGGGCCGAGTTTCATTATTTAAATTTGGGCCACAATTGTTTTCTTTCCAACCAAAAACTGACATAGTTATTCCCTTTTATTACATATTAACTAATTATCAACATGCACGCTTATTTCAGTAATACTACACCATTTTTGTTCATGTCAATGTTATTTCATATACTATAAGAATTATACAAATGACTTTGTTTATGAACATATTTATGTTAACCGTTTACACAGTTAACAACAACACATTACTTTTTTTTAAACAATAAAGTATAATATTCGTTATATTTTATATTCGCATGATTTTAAAAACAATGTTCACTTTAGTCTTCCTCTTCACGAATTACGCTTACATTTATATATTATTTTTTACATTAGTCCATGAGTTAAAAAAACTCTCAATTACTCAATTTAATATATTATTGTACTTAATTGCTTTCTTTAAAAACTGTTACCTGGTCACCAAATTCATTCTTCTTACTTTCCCTTCCTTTACATAAAAATTTATGCGTCCTTCTAATATATGATTTCTCTTTCTTTGCAATTTATGTATCATTACACTAATGCCATATGATGAAATACTAATTATCTCTTTCATATGCACATGAGAACACGTGTTTGTATATGAATTATTTTCCCGTCCGTTAGACGGGTTATAAAACTAATTGTTTTGTATTGAAGAAGTGGAAGAATAAACCATCAATTGAGGATTAAGTGAAAGCAATCTGTAAATTTTTTCTGTGAAAAAATAATTTTTAATGGATATTTCTTAATTTTTTTAGTGCACAAATTAATTATTTTTAGAATTTAAAAAGGAATTTGGATTGATGATTTAATTGAATATAATTTACTTGCGATGATGAAAGAGAATAATTAATTATTAGGATTATTTTAGAAAAATTAGAAATAAGTTTTGGGAGGTTTAGCTGGGCACGGTGGAAATAAGAGAGAAGCAGAAGGTTCCGAAGACGAAGAATTGAGTTTTTGGGTACAAATTGGTATAATAAGAGGTTAGGTCCTTAAGGCTCACAGTTGGGTTCATCGACATACCATACTTTAAATTCTTACATGTTGGTCACTACAAAGATCGTCTCCAGGAAAGTTGGTCAGGTTAATAGCAATATTAGTCCCTGTGGCTTTTAACACTATTTCAGACAGCGAGTTCTTAGGTTCTAAACATGTTCATTTAGGTCACTGTCAGCAAGTGATTTTGTATTATTCTTTAAATTAATTATATTTTAACTTAAACTTTTGTGTAATTATTTTAGGTGTTGGAAAGTTGCGTTTTGAGGTAAGTGGCTATTACTATTTCTAAAAATTAAATTATTTCTTCAAAGTGTTAAGTTTTCTAACTTAGTAATTTTTCAATATTTTGATTTAAAGTTATTTTACATTAAATTGATTTTCAATCAGAATAAGAGTTTTCAAATACATACTTTATTCTGAAATTATTTTCCAAGTGTTTCATTAATTTACCTATTTATCTGCTTATTCAAATTTTATCTTATTTGTGAAATATATTGTGTTTGATTAAATAAGCTGAGATCATGTATGTTTTGATTATTTATGCAATATATTTTGTTAATTACAATGACTCCTTGGTTTTATTTTCTTTCCAAACGGTTCTGCATTCATTTTGTTCCTACGGTCTTCTTCTTAAGATATATATATATATAAAGTTAAGTCAAATGGGCAATTTTTCCATCAATGCATTTTTCAATGCAAGATCACTACTAACCATTATGGGTTGAGAGCAATTTTGCCATGAAAGTTGTGAAAAAAGAGCTATATAGCTATAATGAGTCTAATGGTTATTTAACATTAAGAATATTACATCCAAAATGAAAATATTCCATACAACGTCTGCACCATGTCAGCCCTACATTAGTAGCTAGCAAATTGAGAAACTTTTTAGACTAACTGCCAAAAATTTAGTCCTTAGTACCTAGATACCCAGCTTTGCAAATTTGCCACTTTGAGTATCTTCTCGAATGGGGAATATAAAAAACAAAAAAAAAATCTTTCTTCTCACCCTCATTATCTTCCCTTTCTGCCATCCACTTTTTCATACCTTTATGTTTATTCTTGATCACAATTTTGATTAATTTTCATAATTGAGTAACCATTTTGAATAAAAAAACCTTCATCTAATTATATGATATTTAGAGTCAGCCAACCACTCTCATTGTGATGAACAATGACTCTCAAAGATTGTTGGTAAACCATTACCCATTTGTTTATATGGATTTGAGTTGTTCCAAGGAATGAAATGGTGAAGATGATGGTGAAACCGATAGATTCAAAAATTTAGGAGCTAGAGTATTAGGTAGAGAAAATTTAGAATTGAAAATTGCATTTTTTTTACCCATTTGCCATATAAGCAAATTTGATGGTTAGTGGCAAAATTGCACCCAACTCGTAACATCAGTGGCAGTCTCGCATAAAAAAAAAATTGATGACAAAATTGCCCTTTTGACCTAACATTAGTGCCAAAATTATCAATATATATATATATATATATATATAAAGTATGAAAGTGTGCAAATATTGAACGAATTTTTTGCCCTTTTGTTATAAGATATTTTTTTCTCTTAATGAAACCCAATTTTGTCACTATCTATTTAAGTGGAGTTGTATTTATTGGATTTGTTCCTCTCATGACTTATGTTCATTTAATTTTGATGATAACAAAACACATTTGTTTTTATGTCTCAAGGCTTTATTTAAAGATTTACATCTTGGTTAGTCATTCATAAAGTCTTGATCCTTGCTAGAAAAAATGTTTTCTCAAGTACATATCAAGTATTTTTAGTGATTCAAGCATTACTTGTGAATGAAGAAATCTCCTTGGCAAAAACTTTTTTAAAGTTTAGGTGTCTGGAAGCAAGAAAATCATGGAACTGCGTTTTCATTCGAGTGAAATTTTTTCAATCGGGTGAAACTGAACTCAGTTTTGGAACTCGAGAGCATTTTATTTCTAGACAAGAAAATCATTCGAATGAAAAATTTTCAACCGGGTGAAACTTGGATTCCAGACCTGCATGCGAGTTTCCGGTTCGAAAAATCTTTGAAAAATAAATATAAATTCATGCCACGTCAGAGTTACACGTGTATAAAGTGCTGACAGCTCATTAATTACAATTATAGCTGTTGGAAGTCAAATGTTGACTTACGTTATCAGACAGAACTTTCAACCGAGTGAAAATATTTCACCTGAGTGAAACTGGCGACAGACGCGAATTTCTGTCAATTTGACAGCAACATTCACTAGATTTCAAGGGACCTTTTCTGATCATTCCAACGGTCTTCAACATCTCTTGGGCATCCATTGGAGCATAAAAACATCAAGAATCATCAAGGAAAACTCTCTTGGCAACTAAGAAAGAAAATCTACCATCTAGAGCTCAAATTTGTTACTTTGCTAAGAACTTGTTCTTTCATTTGCTCATTTAGCCTTAAGACATTCTATTGTTCTTACACCTTGTAACCACATGATTATTGAGCTTGCCTTGAGTGGTTGAGTGATTTCCTTGTAAGGGAAAGAGAGTTAGATAGGTTTCTAGTTAGCCTTTGGCAAAACTAGTGAGAGGTGAAGGTAGAAAGAACTACCAAAGTGTTGTATGCCTTTGAAGGCTATTGTGTATCTTTGTGTTTCATAGTGTCGAAGAAAACTCTCAAGTGGTGAACTTGAGGAGAAGAGTAGGCTCTCAAGTGGAGAGTTCGAACCTCTATAAAAATTCTCTTGTGCAAGTTTCTCCTTCTCTCTACATACTTGAGCTTTAGTTTGTGTTTTATGCTACCTATCTTGATTAAACTTGTTTATTTTCAAAATCACTTCAAAGGTAGCTTTCAAAACAAAATTTAGGTGGATTATGATAATCATTTTCTGGTCAAAACCGAGTTAATCATTGTACTTTAAGTTCAAGTTGAGTTTGAGGTTTCAAGAACTCATTTGGGGATTGTTTTGGAATACAACCAATTCACCCCCCCTCTTGGTTGCACTTAGGCCAACAGTATTAGTACTAGAACACTAAAAGATACTCTTAAGTTGCCATTAAATTTTATTGTTTACTACAAACTTGTCCACTCTTAATTCTATATTACAGAATTATGTATTATATACAATTATTTTTTGTGCTAGCCTTACCTAAAACTCTTAAATTGCCATTAAAATTTTTTTGCTTCAAACATATCACCCTTGGTTCTATATTACTATCAAATAATAGCTCAAGTAAATATTTTATAAAACTTAAAACTTCAACTTATCATTCCAAAAACTTTCATAGCCAAATATTTTATTTGAATAAAAGACTTAAATGTAAAACTCATGCTAAAGTTTGTACAACTAAATATTTTATAAAACTTAAATTTTCAACTTAGCAATTTAAAAACCTTCATAACAAAATTTTTTATTTGAATAAAAAATTAAATATATTGTAAAACTTAAGTTAAAGTTTGTACTACTGTAAAATGTACATTTGAACATTTTTTTTTTCAATTAAGTTTTTTTGGTTTTGCAACTTGAGTGAGTATATACTGTAAAAGCTTATTATGTGGTAAAACTTATATTAAAGTTTCAGATGAAAATCTATATGTGTTGCATTTTAAAAAATAATTTTAGGTATAAAAATTATATAAATGAACACTTTATAATAGTTCACATATAGTTTTCCCTTTATCCTAAAATTATAAGTTCTTTTACTCTTTTAATGATAAAAAAAATTTATATTGACCATTTAATTAGAGTTGTGTTAGTATTAGGGCTCTAAAATGATGGAAAGAAAAGAATCCACTTACAGAGATCTAAATATATAGTTGCCTATTTAATTAGATATTTAGTAGTATTAAAATACTAAAAATATAATAAGAGTGGGGGAAAAATGCAAAGTGGGATGCATTTAGTCTTTGCTTTTTGAGAAATTTATTATTTTGACTACAATACTTACGTTGACCACTAAACTTACTAAATTTTAACACATATGGCCTAAGTTTATACTACTCTAAAAAACATCTTTGAATATAATTTTTTTGTCAATTGAGTTTTTTTTTTTCTCTACTTGGATGGATATATACTTTGAGAGCTTAGGTACTTGGTTCATATTAGAGCAATCATATAATTCACATATGACTCAGGCATATACTATGAAAAAAATTATTATTGTAGCGAAGGTCATTGCAAAAAATTTTAGAAAAAAAAATTCTTAACTCCTAGAATTAGTTGCTTATATGATAATAAAGAAGAATTTTAGCAGCAACTCTTTTTTTTTTATTACATTTTTCCAATATTTTAAAATATTAGAAAAATCATAATAATTATTTTTTTTCCCACATGGTCGTCATTTTGAATGTTGGAACATAAGTTTTTATTCTTAGAAACTAACTCTTTCTCTATACTAAATAATATTAATGTATTTTTATTTTTATTATTTTTTAGATGCAATCAAATCTTATAAGTTTTTTCAAAGTAGCATTATGCATGTATTGTTTTTAGGCTTTAAATTTTGGAAAAATCATTACTTAACCACAAATTTAGTTAAATTTGACAAATATGCTATAAATTTTTTATAAATGCTTTTGAACGTTAGTTTTGGGTCAATTTATTTTATTTTTTCCTTTCCTTGCCATTCAAACTTCAAACTACTATCTTCATCTCAAGTTCTTTATACCATTTCAATTTTTTTTACTTAATTTTGAATTAAATTTTTTATTTTAATATTTGCTAAAAAATTTCTTTAAAAATTAAAATTTTTATAGTTTCTAAATGTAATTTTACAATTTTTTTATAGAAAATATTAAAATAAATAAATTTAATTCAAAAACCTAAAATGTTACAAAGAAATTGTGATGAAGAGAGTATAATAATGATAATACTTAAAACTTACAACCTTTCATTGATAATTATTTTATACATTAAACAAATAATAACAATATATTAAATTTTAAATTCTATTTACAAAGAGAAAAATAAAATTTTTAGTAAGAGTCTTTTTACACTAGGAGGCCTTATAGAAATCTAAACCTTAGCTTCATCTATATGAATTGGGACCCTACATTGTTAAATGAAATTAGAGCTATGTGATTGACTTAGCGTACTTATTAGAGAGTTGTAGAAATTCATGAATGATTTAATGTGAAGATTTGGGGTTTAAATCATACATTTGGGGAAAAAATAGATAATTGTTTGAAGTTGATTATCCAAAAATAATTTATTTTATTTTTACATGAATTTTCATCTAAAACTAATATCATTTGAAAACTAATTATATATATATATCTATAATAATTTATTAAATAAAATTTTTATAGTAATTGTTACAAATTTTTTAATTATTCAGCCTAAAAAAATAATTAAAAAAACAATATCAATTTCATACAAAAAAAAACCACAAAAAAATATTTGGATTAATTTGACTTAATGCTAAATATGTTAGATATTTATCTCAGTGGTTAGGTTCAAATTTTTTTTTGTTGATGTTTTATACTTTGGTACTCAACTTACAAGTTAGTTTTATATACTAAGAATCATTTGACATATACTGAGAGTATAGTTAATGCTTTTATTGCTTAATTATAAATATTTCTCACCCTAACACTACTATCTACCTAGAAAAGAATAAATAAATTCTTAGGACATATATTGAGAAAGTATAAATTTTTTATTGTGTCAAACTACTAATTTTCCCACAAAGAGAGTAAAGAATTAATGTTTTTATTTTACAAGCACATTAATTGTTTAGAAGTTATAATGATTTTAATTTTGTTATAAAGATTATACTTTCATGCAACCTATGGGTGTTTTATTTTCTTAATTATCCCAAAATAATTTGGTATTGCATATTTATTAGAGGTATAATTAGCACTAAGAATCTAAAAGGGAAAGAGAGAAAAAATAGAAGTCTTTTGTGCGCAGTTTTTTTAAAAAAAAAATGAGGAATCCATATGTCTTTTCTTAGCTTTAATATAATTACTTAAAGTTATATATTAAGTATGAATTTTGATGGAAAAAAAAATCTTAAATAGCCATAATAAGTTAAAATTTTGTAACAAATATATCCTTAATTAAATTATATATATTTTTGGGGCATGAACTTAAACATAAAATTTTGTCAATTTTTTGTACTCTTAAACTTGAATGAAGTATTTTAATTGGAACTTAAAAGTTTCAAAAACCTTTTAATTATGTCTATTTGAATATTTAAATATGATAAAACTCATAAAAGGTATGATTATATCAAATATTAGACCATTTTATCTCTAATTTTTATTTTATTTTCCTATTTTAATGATAGATTTTTTTAATTTTATTATAAACATTATATTTTCATACAACATAGTGTTCTATTATCAGTATTAGAAACAGTATGAAAGTGACAAAATTTTTATCAATTTTTTTACCCTTAACTTATGTGGTTTATTTTTTAATGGGACCCAAATTAATTTGGTGTTGTATATTTATTTGAGGTATAGTTAGCAATAAAAATCTAAAAAAAAAAGAAAAAAAAATAGAAGTCCCATGTTTACTTTCTAAAAAAAAAACAAAGGAATCTGCATGTCCTTTTTTAGCTTTAGTACATTTGCTTAAATTTATATATTAAATATAACTTTTAATGGTGATAAAAATCTTAAACAACCATAGTAAGCTAAACTTTTGAAACATATAGGTCCTTAATTAAATTATATTTTTTTGGGACATGTCCTTAAACATAAATTATCAATTTTTTGTACTCTTAAACTTGAATGAAATATTTTAATTGGAATATAAAATTTTCAAAAACCTCATAATTATATCTATTTGAATCAATGATAAAAGGAATTTTTAAATTTTACACTGATTTTGACATCTTTGATTAGATTTTAAAAATACTAGGAAGTAATTTTATAAGTACTATACCATCACAAATAAAAAACCTTCTATCAATTTTTTTATAACAAATATTACCTATAGCGTATTATACACTATATTATTGTTGTTGTTGTTATTGTTGTTTATATGAAACAAAAATCTAATACAATGAGCTATCTATTATAATGAATGACACAACTGAGGATGATTATGATGATATATTATAATTAAAAAAACTACTAAATAAGAGATAGAAAAATTAATAAGAAATATATCTAAAATAAAAAAATTAAATTCTTTATTGCAATTATTTATTTTGGATAAAACAATAGGAATTATAGTTATTAGAGTGAAAAATAAATTAGTATTTAATTTACATGCAACGCACGTATGCAATTACTAGTATGTGTGTGTGTGTGTGTATGTAGAGAGAGAGAGAGAGAGAGAGAGAGAGATCTAGAGAGCATCCATCTCTCTCATGTACTTTTCTTTGTATGTTGAAAAAACATTTTATGTTAAATATTGGGTCTAGAAAAGGTGGGAATAGGACTTTGCTTGACAACAGGAAGTGTGCGTGTATGTGTAGAATTACAATAAGATGATTGGGCTAATTTTATCTCAATAGTGACAAAACTAAAGTTGTTGTACTAGTATGACATGAAATGTCAAAAAGAAAATGGGTAGGCCGCGACAAAACTTAACTTATTCTTGATGCATAAGTGATTTTTCTGATTCTCTAACCAATTTTATTTCACAATTTTTACTATTTTTTATTATAAAACTATCATTTTTTGTACTCACCGGTGAAATTAATATTTGGTCCAAGTTTTATATTTTATTATTTGTGAAATTTGTAATATTTTTATGGTATAGAAACAACAAAATTTGTGAAAAAGAGTAGCTTCAAAGGGGAGGCTCCATAAAGGGGATGAAGGTGTATCTACTGGAGAAGCAATTGTCTGGCAAATGGGACAATGATCAGGAACTTCAATTGGCTGCATAAGGTGCTGGTCATCTGAACTCTTGTTCCAACTTTCCGGATCAGATTGGTTCCTTGAAGTGGGAAGATGCAAGAAACCAGGAAGATCAACTCTTCTTGACCCCTCAATCAAGGCGAAATTCCGCAAAAAGAGTACAACAACTCGGGCACAAGATCAAGGAAAACAGTCTAGGCGTTTAATTACCTGGCAAACATTCGTTTTAGCACTATAAAGAAGGTATACTACAGAAATAGACTGGCAAAAAGCATACATCAGGTTAGATATTTTTGAGGTTTAATTATTTCCGGTTTCTAACCGATCGACTACCATGATAGAGTAGTCCATAACCCAACAAATGGTCTGGTGGCAGACTTGTAATTAATGCATGCTTTTTCTTATGAATTTGACAGATATGGCACCTCATGGTAAAATTAATTGGCTTCCATGGTTGGTAACCACGCACTAGCTAAGCCACTAAGAGTACCCTTTTCTCATAAATTTTCTTGCTACTATGGATAAGTTGGGTCAACAATTGTACTAGTTACTGCTGGCATGTATCCACCCATGCATGTATCCGCAAACTTAGCAATACTCTTTTTGGCTAATGACGTCAGTCAGAGCTCAGCAACATAATATCAATTTAAAATTGAAACTGTAAGGTTGCGACTGGAAACATGCATCTTTATAAGCATTAAGGGTGTATTGACGATAATCTGTAAAGCAAAATTGTATCATTTACATATTTCTTATAAAACTTGAAAAGTGCCGACTCACATTTAACACTTATTTTTGTCGTGACATTTGGTAAACCTGACGTTGAAAATTGATGATTGCTCATCTTTTAGTGGCTTGGCTTGAGGTTGAGCTCCCTTCAGAATCGGGCGGACCGGGCAAAATAGCCTTGATGGCAACAGCGATATTTTCGGACAAGGTCTACGGATCGATGACGAAGAATTGTAAATTGAGAAATGAAAAACCAGTGAGGATGGTCAACCAAGTACCCTGAATCAGTGAAACGGCTGCAACAAAACGAAAGGTGAATAAGGAAGAACATTGTCTGGCGGTGTAGGGACAGAAGCTAGCAGATAGCTGTTTGTGAAAATCGGTTGCTTCAAAGGATAAGCTCCAGAAAGAGAATATTGGAAGTGTACAAGTAGGAGAAGTAATTAATTCAATTTTCTTGCACAAGGGACAAGGATCTGGAACTCCAGTCCCCACCGGCTGCACGAGGGACCAGTACAGGTCATCTCAACTCTGGTTCCTGCTTCAATGAAATTATCAAACCACAATTTGTGAAATTAACCACCTTATTAACGTTAGGAGTACAATGAACCAGAGGGTTTAATTTTTTGGTTTTAAGGGGGTGCCTCGGAGAATCACATATCACATAAATAATTGGCAAGTTTCCTTCACCATCTTCCTGGTGTCGCCGCGTGTCCTTCTCGATCCAGATAGTTATAGTTATAGCAGTATCTTATCCAGTCGAAAACATATTTCCCATCCTTTCGTCACCCACACACTCTTCCTTTACGTGTATAAACAAAATGTTATTCCCACAACTTCTATAATTTTGTAAAATTAGTTTACATATTTGGTATTGTCTAGAAATTTTAAATTATATTTCACAATGTAAAATAATATATATTTAAATGTTAAATATTATTATGAAAATTATCTTCATCAAAACACAAATTTAAAAAGAACTAAATTTGTCAGAATATGGTATTAAGTATCATCAACAAAATCAACCATTGACATTGAACATTTATATTAAAAGTCACATAAATTCAAGTAGACAAATTGCCATCTTCTTAATGCATTGCAACAATTATTTGCACATATTGTTGGGGGAAAATTCCACAAATGCCCATCATATACAGTGGAATAGAAAACATAATCAAACAATCACACATAAATTTAATATGGTTTGGCTCTTAACTAATTTATATCCACAAAAAAGAGAAATTCACTCAAACAAAATATAAAGATTACAGTAAATGTATACTCTTAGTACTCACGTTGGCATATAAATTACCTACACACTACTAATAACTTCAATATCTAGTTCTCATAATTACAAGATATAATAATCACAAAAAGCTTTCCGTTCTAATCCTCTCCAACCTCTAGACCTCTCCTTCCTCCTGAAACATTCACATCTTACTTTTTCACCACATTAGTTTCTCTCTCATATTTAAAACCTCAACACACCAAGTCTTTTTATAAGTTTAATACAAACCTAAACCACATCAAAATAGGAAAACTAAATCCCAAACAAATAAGAAAATTATGACCGAATCCTAAACAAAACAAAATTCTTAAGCTTTTTTGAATTTAAGCCAACAAACCCAACACATATAAATGTAATGTTGTGGATAAGCACGTAGAACAAATAAAGAATCACTTTTAAGAAAATAAGTATAACATGTGTGGAGACACAATAAAATTAATTAGTTCAAATAAGAAGTTATTTTTTGGAAACAAAAAGTATATTCATTGTCCTAATATTTTAAATATTGCAAATTGAGTGTTTAATTATCAGAAAGGAAATTTTAAGGACCAAAATCATAAAAGCTAGTATATAAGGCACTTTTTCTGAAATTTGTCCATTGTTCTGTTTTCGGCAAATTATTGGACTGACCTCTGTGCATTTTATGCCTCGAAACTTTTGGCCCAAATTGAAAATGTACTGAACTATGTTGTTATTGCTCATTTTCCTAGACCAGAGCCTTTTTCAAAAAATGTAATATATCTTATTATTATGAGAATAAACCATCACAATACATTGATTTTAATTTAATAATTTTTATGTTAAATTATAATACTTAAAATTTTATAAAATGAGTTATTATGTATTACTTTTGACATCTCAACTTATGAATTTAAGTTCTAAATGATCCAAGAAAAAAAGGTATATATTCAATTATAGCTGTACCCGCATATTGGAGTAAGCCTAAATGAATGACCCAAAACTTAAACACTTACTAACTGACTAACTTATTTATTATTTTAGCATAATAGGAAAAATTTAAAAAAAAAACTCTTGTAGTTTGGTCTAACCTATAATTTACTCTCTCTATTTTAAAAAACCTATATTTTAGTCCCCCCGCCCCCCGGGCTTCCTTTACATTGTCTGACAATAGCTTCTGAAAATACAAATTTAAACTGTTTGGAAATTATGTTACAATAATTTTACATTTTTTTATTTTTTTTTCACATTCAACTGACATTTCAACAATACTGATATGCATTTTCTAGGAGAAAAATGTATTTATATAGAGGAAATAATGATAATTTAATTTTTTTATTAGCTATAAAAAATATTGATGATATCAAAATTAATGGAAGATAACTATCATACAACATAAAAGAAACATACAGAAGGCAAAGTGTAAGTTTTAAAAAAATCAAATTAAAATTTTAGAAATTGTTACCAAACAATGTAAAAGAAACATGAGGCAAATAGTAGGTTTTAAAAAAATATGGGGGGCAAAAGTGTAGGTTAGGGTAAACTTCGGTGGGTAATTGTAAGTTTTTTTTAGAATATATGTATAATGAAAATAACACATGATATAAATTAATTTCAATTTAATGATTTAGCTATTATATTATAAAAATTATAGAACATAAAATTTAATAAAATTGAAAAAAAAAATTATTTGTGATTGTGTTTTTATATACCATCATTCCGTTTGTTTACTAATTAGAACGATGGACTCCTTGAAAAAGCTATGTATTTTTAATGTATATCCCCTTTCATTAGCATGGTACAAAAAAACCTAAAACATTTAATCATTGGATAAACTTATCAAATTAGAATCATTTAAAATAAAATATCATATGTAATAAATATTACAATTTATCTTATACAAAAATTAGTGACTGTTAGTTTTAATTTTTTATTCATCTTCTAGTGAAGCATAGTTGCGCATTATTATCAATTAAATTGATTAGCTAATGTAAGTAAAAAAGATAATATTTTCAATTAAAAAACTCATAATTAAAAAAAATTTTGTTTCGAATTTCGATAGTATCTTTTTTCTAGAATTAATTCAATATATAAGCTAACACTATATATACATTGTAATAGTTGCACTAAAAAGATTTTATGAAGTAATTTCCCTAACTTCAAAGAAGAAATTGTAGTATAAAAAATGCTCCATTTTCCCAACAAATCACAACAATATTACGTAATTTAACATTGAGTACGTAATATCATTAGTTAAAAATTTGATTTAGGTAATTAGTTAACATATACATACATCTAGCTACTAACAAATTTAAATAGGTATTAGATAATTTTATATTTAAATTATTGTATCAAATAATATTTTTTTGCCATTTTAGATTTGATTATTTCACTCTTAAACCATATTTATTTGAATTATGAGTTGATCTAAATTAAATTCTATTTATTTTATCTCTACTTTGAAATTTGAATGGAAATAAAAAATAATGGCTCTGATTGTTATATATCACAACCGTATTACATCAGATGGTTAGAGGTATGTTTGGTAATTCAAATATAAAATATTACAATTAACTTACTAAAAATAAAAGGTTTGCCACGTATTATCTCCAAAATACATCTATTATAGGAAATGTCAACAATACATTGATTAAATGTTTGTGCTTTATATATATATGTTAGTTCTTGAAATTTTACGCATGCAGAATGATCTAAGGTAATAATTGATCCTCACAATTTATTATGGGATGTACTCGAAATGCGACCTCCGCCTTTTAAGAAAGACATCCATTATTTGTATAAAACTAAAAAAAAAAATCAAATAGATTATTTAGATTTAAAAAAATGGTTTGATTATTTAATTATTTAGTTCAGATCCGTATCCAAATTTAAATCTAATATTTTTATTATTTGACTGATTATTGGTTTTTAAAATTAAAACTGAATAAATTGAATAAATGGAATAGTAATACATCTTATGCGATTTTTCTTGTTAATCCTACACAATCACGCATACATACACACAAAAAAAAATGTATAAGGTTATTTTTCTCTAATTTTAGGACTATATATATATTATGAATCATCCTTTAACTTTATGTATGAAATGTGATATTATAAATTCTTCTTTTATTTTTTCAATTTTATCTTTTTAATAACCATGTATTTATTCCCAATAAGAAAAACAAAATTACAAAAACTTGCAGCCAGTTTGATCGTAGTTAAATTGCACAGGTTAATGTGTTTTTCTTGTTGATTTTTGCTGACACGAATGTCAGAGGAGGTCATGTGCTTTGACCCGTTCAAAAGCCCCTTTAGGTTGCAAAAAATTGTAGCCTTGCCTCTTCCAAGTCATGCGATTTCTTAACAAGGGTTGACCACTGTTTTACCCTGTAATTAGTGTAATATTTGGCAACTTAATTTAAGGGCAAAAGAAATGATTTGTTTCACAACCAGAATTGCCGAGATCTAAAAACAAGTTAATTTGAACGTGTTAAATTATACCAAACTCGCCCCCCAAATGAACTGAATTATAATTCATATGATTCAGATTTACTTGAGCATGACATCCGGATTAATTATATAGGATTGGAAATTTGATCCTATTGTTATATTAGAATCAATCATACACCTATAAAACCAAATGGACACCCCCACCTTTTTTTTTTTGGGCAATTGCTAATTTAATACGGCCCCGTTAACATAATTTTTCATTCTGGGTCGGATTCTGTCCACGACCCGGTTCCAAAAAGTCCAAAAGCCCCTCATTCTGCAGTTCTACCCCCCAGCCCCAGGCGCCCCGTTCTCCTACAAAACATACCGACCCTGTCTTCTGCTCCCAAGCGCCCTTCTCTTGCAAATCACAACCGCCCGCCCCCTTCTGTCAGGCCGCCACTCCTTACAGTAGATCCGAGCCAACCAGACTATCGCGAACTTGGCGTTTACCACCCGACCGCCCAACGATGATTATGGGCATGAACTATGGTGGGATTTTCAGTTAAACTATTGGAGCTTAGGTTCTCAAACGGAATCGCTCTTGAAACATGCGTGACCTGAAATGGGAAAAGAAAAAAATCATAACCCACCGAATGAACAAAAAAATCCAGGTCAAAGTATGATCCCTTCCCAACTATTCCAATTTAATTAGTTTCCCTTACAGTGCCTAAATGAACGAAATAAAAATTTTGACCGATCTCTTGGGCTAGATTGACTAAGCTCGAACAAATGACCTCGGGCTGAGAGATGAATAGGAATGAAAGCCAGCATTCTCAAGGAAAGATGGCCGGAGGACCGGATGATAGAGAAGCCTCTACGAGGTTCGTAGGATTAGGGCTGAAAATGGGCCGGGCCGAGCCCGAGCTCGCCAAGCTCGAGCTCAGCCCTATCACGATTCGGCACTACTCGGGCTCGAGCTCGAGTTGCTCGAGCCCCGTTTTTTGGGCTCGAGCTCGGCTCGAGTCAGGCTCGAGCTCGGCTCGAAAATGCTCGAGGCTCGAATACAGGCTCATGTGGCCTGTCACCTTTTTGTCCACGATGCTAACTTGGGCATATGGACGCACTTTTGTAGTGCAGAGGAACCGTTTTGATCAACTCAGACTGTAGATTTGGGCAATTCCAAAGTACAAACTCCAAGTAAGCCAGCATCATTTATTCATAACCCGATTGAAAAAAAACACTAAATGTGTAATGAATATTGCAAGAAGTACACACACTTTGGGAATTATCCAGAATACACCTTATTCTACATATGTACTCTTCTATGGTATCTACAGAAGTTAAGATGTGCAACAATAGGCATCCCAAAGTTGAAAGACATTACCATCAGGTCCCCTTGCCATCAAAAAGAAGAATATATTGTTCAGTTTCTCCATCTTCTTAGCCTCCCGTGCTTGATCGGTCTTGAATTTGAGACACTGGAATCAAGCAAAAATGACAGAAAGGTTTATATATATATGGATAATATTTATAGATTAAAAGAGAGCAAACAAAGCCACACTCACATTCGGCAGAAGCAACATAGAGAACTAGCACCGCAAGGCCATGAAAGCAGATCAAATAATAACATCAAAATCCAATTACATCCAAACATGGGGAAATCCTGAGCAAAAGAAGATCGAGAAAGAGAATGTACAAAACAGTTGTGCTATGGGCATTGAACATATAACATTATTACATCCGCCAACCTTTCAACATTGTACCCAATCCAGTAACCCAATAAAAAGGCCATGAGTCAGATGTAAACTATACTTTCTGTTATCTTCATTTAGATGAATGAAATGAGTTCTTAAACTTTCTGCCATAATATCATTCCTTAAATCTTTATTATTGCTTCAATCAACATAAAGTTTCATCCGCTTCAGTTTTATTGTTCAGTTGTCCAACTGCAAGGATTTTAATTGTCAAAGAGAATGAGAAAATAAGCAAAATTAAAATTCATGCATACAGTGGCTATGACAAACATAACAATTCACATTGCAAGTACAAGCATAAGGCCAGTTCAGCAGCTGGAATGTTGGCTAGAGTTTCTACAGCGAAGAGCACAGAGAACAATGAGTCATCAGTCTTCAGTAATAAACTTGAGCGGACAAAGAATAGCTGAATTGCTATGGTCAGTCTCTCGTTCTCTATCTTCTATTCCATTCAATAACGCAAGCATTTGCAGGATGGACATTAACTACCCATAACTCTGGACTTAAAGATGTACCTTGTTCAAAAGCTGGAAAATTTTCTTTGGCATGGATGCTTCCTCTCCAAAAGGATTGTCATCCTGCCCTTGCAAATGCCTAACCAACTAACAAAAAAATGCAAAATTATGTTGCAGGATAGAAACCTAGTCAAAATATTCAGACAAATTTGACAAGAAAAAGAAACATATCAAGGAGATACACATTGAGCATAATCAAAAGGATCTACATTTCTTTTCATCTTTTTCTGCAAAAAGTACATCATGTGTAGAAAAAAATGCAGAGACAGAAATTCATAACTCAATAGCAGAAGCCAAATAGATTTATTTCCTCAAAAGCCTCGTGCCCATTGCCCCACCAGTTAAGATGAAAAGGATTATAAACAACTACAAGCGGGTAAAGTTTGAGAGCGGGAACAACAAAAAGAAAATCATCGTCTCTCAGAGCTCTAGGCCAAAATAGATCTATTCCCTTGAAATCTTCATGTTGATGTCCAACCAGTGAGGGTACAAAGAATCTTTAGCAACAACGAGTATTGTTTAGCATGCTGTTACATCTTGATTATACAAGCAGTTTTTAATGTTTGAAGCAATAACCAAAGAAGGGTGAGTTCAATGAAGAAACCTTAAATTCTTACATGGTTTACAAGAGTTTTTAAAATAAAATTAAGCAATGACAAGGCTAAATTAAACAAAAAAATATCAAAAATATTGATTGGATGATTAAAAAAAAAAAAAGAAAAACAATTGAACAAGTTGATCATATTCGCAAAAGATGGGACAATATAAACAAATGAAGGCCAAGTACCTGTGCCACATCAGCTAGCCATTCTCCACCAACTGCAACAACGGCTTGAATACCCTGTGCTAGCCTAATAGCACCTCTTGGACCTGTGTTTATCGATGTCTGGATAATATCCTCCACCAGATTCGGCAACTTGTCAATACTAGCTGGCACAAAAAGAGCGAAAAGGTACAAGATTATGGTAAAAGATTAACAAAAATCAGATAAATATTTTTAGTTTCACTTGATTAAACATAAGTATAGAATTTGAGTATAGAAAATCAGGCAAACCTCCAGTAAAAAATACCTTAAGAGATGAAAAAACAAGAGGACGAACTGTGAATGGCAGGCGTCTTGGACTCTTGGTCCTCCAGCAAGGATATGCTTCCTCACAGATTACATCTGATCCATCTGTAGGAAAGAAAAAGTAGGTGTACAGCACCTGTAAGTGACCACAAAATTACAGGAACGTCGGAGACTCGGAGGCGAGACGGAATCCGAATGAGCGAAGGTGAGGGACAGGAATTACCAAGGCGCCGCCGAAGGGAGTAGCCGACGCCGTCGGGCGACTCGCGCCGAGTAAATGACTGGGACTGGGTGCCAGTGGGGAGTGAGGGCAGCAGCCAGCAGGGGAGAGCCGGGACGGGGTCACGGGAGTCGGAACTCGGGAGACCGCCGGACGATACGACTGGCTCTGGAGGTGGAGGCCTGGAGGTAGAGAGTGGAGATCGAGATTCGAGACTGGCTCTGGAGGTGGAGGGCGAGAATGGAGATCGTCGTCGAGACTCGAGAGGCCGAGAGAGGGACGCGTCTGGACTCTGGGGCTAAGTGACCTAAGTCGCTAAGGGGAAGGGGCCGAAGAGAGAGGGCCAGAGGGGTGGACTCCTGGGAGTCTGGGACTAAGGGCGGGGAAGGCCCAAGAAGCTAAAAATCGAGCCTATTAAGCTCGAGGGCCTAAAGGGCCGAGTATTTGTGGGCTCGAGCTCGGCTCGAAAATAATTCGAGCCCAATTTTCGGCTCGAGCTCGAGCTCGAGCTCGAAAATACCCGACTCGAAAATCTTTTACTCGAGCTCGAGCTCGAGCTACCCGAATAAAGCCCGGCCCATTTTCAGCCCTACGTAGGATGGGTTGTTTGGGAGATAGCCAATGCACGTGACAAAGAAGTGGTATTTGGAGGACACTGTAAATAAACCCAACTTTAGTGGTAATAATGATACACAAATAATGATCCACTTCTACTTCGCAAGCTTACAAGTGAAAACACTTAACTTTGACCTATTAATTTTTCCTAAACAGCAGGTAAAGTTCCTCATGAAAAGTAGGGGTGTAATAAGACTTAAGCTCAAATTGCTCGAGCTCAAATTTTAAGGCTTGAGCTTCGCTCGAGGAGGGCTCAAGCTTAGCTTGTGTGTTCACTAAGCTCGAATTTACAATTATGATCAAAACATAAGAATTTAACACTTGAAGCCTAATATGATTAAAAAAACACACAATCTCAAAGACTAAACTTGTATTTATTCCTAAAGGTTTGTCAGGGTTCAAAAAAAATCATAAAATAGGAACAAAATCCTACTATCCGACAACTGTCGAATCCATCATCCGGTTGCTTGTAAATTCCAATTGATGAAACTATGGTGGCTTCGGTGTCAGACAATGGAGCGGAGATGGAGGAGAGATGAAGTAGACGTGGACAATGGTGGTGGATGAATTTGGAGCGACACCTGGAACAAAGATGGAGGAAACACGGGCAATGGTGGTGGGCAAAAGGGACAATTGCTAGGTAAGGCGGGACCAGTAGTGGTAGGGGAGGAGATGACTGGGGAGACGCCAGGTGAGGAACAATGTCGATGGAGGCAGGATCTAGGGCTGAATAGCTGTGAGGAAAAGGAGAGGGCAGTGTTTTTTAGGCCGGGTTTATATAAAGCTTATGAACTTATAAAAATTGGATTTTGGTAGGAATAATATATGAATACCCTATTAGGCCCGATAAAAATTAAGACCAAACCTCATCAAGGCTGGACTCGGCTCATTTAAGTACCGAGCCTAAAAATAGGCTCAAGTTTAATAAAACTCAACTCAATATGACTCAAGTCAAACTCGGGCTCGAATTGCCTGAGAAAAATCCTACGCATTTACACCCCTAACGAAAAAGACCAATGCCAGCCTTGTTCCCTTGTACTGCGTATTTACTATGACGCACGTGCAAACCGTCCAAGCCCGTAACCAGTTAACGTTCCAAACGCTAAAAACGTCTCCTTCCTTTACATGAACGGGCCCCATAGTCCACTCTTCCAGACTCCTGACCATCCTTCACCTTCTCATTGGCCCGACTATTTCCCTTTGCTTGGTGCCGTAAGAATTAGACCGAGTGGCCGGTTTAATAGTGAACCGTTGTCTTTGATGATCACCCTATCAATTCATGGGATATTTAATCAAAACTGCGGGTAAAAAACTGGTCAAGATCATTTAAAAGCGCGTAAAAAGATTCGATTAATCATGTATCAAAATGATTTTTCTTTAGTAGGGTGGGTAGTGACTAGTGATCATAGATTTTCCTTACGACAGTGGATGAACCGCAGTCCAACCGGTTATACCAGCTCACGGTTGGTTCTTACAACATTGCATCTACTTTATTCTTTTCTTCTTTAAATTGACCCCTCCAAATTTTATTTTCAAATCAAAAGGTCGTCTCTCCCCACAAGCGGAACTTGTGCCTCTGCTCCAACCCTGACTGGTGCGGTGAGGTGTGGTGTGGTGTGGTGAGTATCTCTTTTTCCTCCTTGCCTTTTGAATGGTATTGAATTCCTCGATTTGTGGCCGTTGCTTTTCTTTCATTTGACCCTTCACCATCAAGGGTGTTCAATTCAAAGAAGCCCACAACCTCCCTTTACGTGCATAAACAATCTATTTCAAAGTTATGGCGCCTTAATTACTTGTTCCAGCTACAGTCATTTGTCTGTCACTACTCACTTTCCTGAGGCTAAGCTCTTATCTTATATATATGGGTTTTCTTCAATTTCGGTCCTTGCACAGGTCCCATAAGAATTAGTTAATTCTTACACCCTGCCTGTTCTGATTCATAGAAATGACGATTAAGATCAACGGTTTGATCCCGGGCTCCGTCGCTGAAGAACTGTGGATGGTTCTGCAATCTCTGGCGGCGGAATGGGGGGATGTGATTGATGATATGCTGCAGGTGGTTCCCTTGAAGGGTGCCATGACTAACGAAGTTTATCAGATAAAATGGCCCACAAAGTCCTGCGGCCGTCCCAGGAAAGTCCTGGTTCGGGTTTACGGCGATGGGGTGGAGCTGTTCTTCAACAGGGAGTATGAGGTCAGGACGTTTGAGTGCATGTCAAGGCACGGGCAAGGGCCCAGGCTTCTCGGCAGTTTTGCCGGTGGAAGAGTGGAGGAGTTCATTCATGCTAGGGTAAACCTAGTTCCTGGCTGAAAAATCTTAACAATGGTTTTTCTTTTAATTATTGGATTGGATTAGAACATATTAGTATGATTATGACCTTTATGGTTCTGCCTACGCTCGCTTTGCTGACATGGAGAAAGTTTGGCTTAGCTGCTTTTGCAGAGAATCGTGGAAGAGGACAAGGTTGCGTCTTGTTTTTGTTTAATGTTTTGGATTTGATGATACAAGCATGTACTAAAAGAATGTTTAAGGTGGTAGAACCATTCACTTTAATTAATTTGCCTAGGTTTTGGCAGCATGACTTCAAAATGATGGAATATTGATTAAGACTGGCTTCACCGACTTTTGGCCTGCTCCAGTTCTTTGGTCAATCTGCAGATCATAGATTTTACATACATTGCTGTAGTTTCAACTTTCAAGGAAGGAAAAGAACTTGCAAAGCTTTTCCTTTTGGAAGACAAGACATAATGCCAAATTATAGGACTAACGTAGGCATTGTGAAACTTGCTCTCTTGCAACTGAGCCTGAATTCGGTTCTGTTTTTCCAAACTGTGTATTTTGCCAGACGCTATCAGCTGCTGATCTGCGTGACCCGGAGATATCTGCTCTGGTGGCGAGAAAATTGAGAGAGTTCCACAGTCTCGATATGCCAGGCCCCGGGGATGTACTCCTCTGGGACAGACTAAGGTACGATTTTCGCTCGAGCATCGAGTTCTCTCGAGGTGAAGTTGATGGTGTCTAATGCCTTGGAATCTCTTCGCAGAACATGGCTTAGGGATGCAAGGAGTCTATGTTCCCTAAAAGACGCAAAAGAATTTTGCTTGGATGCTTTGGAGGAGGAAATTAGAATGCTGGTAGAAGAGTTGCCGCGAGAAGATCAGGAGATTGGATTTTGTCACAATGATCTGCAGTATGGTAACATTATGATTGATGATGAGACAAATGCAATCACCATCATTGTAAGTTTCTTTTTCAGCACAAGGTAGTTGCAAAGTTTGCTTCTTTTTTCCAGAAAATCATGAGTGTTGCTTGCTTATCAAGTGTTATTTATATATGTTATAGGACTATGAATATGCGAGCTTCAACCCAGTTGCATATGACATTGCCAATCACTTCTGCGAGATGGCAGCAAACTATCATTCTAAGATGCCCCATATTTTGGACTACAGCAAATACCCTGGTGAGTTGCTGTTGTCTTGTGACATGATGAACCAGTTACACTTGTGTTCTTTTCATGCTAAAATCTTCAACCGTCATTTCATTTTTCTGATTTAATTTGCTCAACAGATGTGGAAGAGCGGCGAAGATTCATCCGTACCTATCTGACATCTGCAGGTCTGTATCCTCGATCGATACAGTGTAACGAAGTGTTTTAAACTATTGCTGCTATGGATGTCTGATTCTTGTATTCTATCCATGCAGGTGACCAAGCAAGAGAGGCTGAAGTGGAGCAGCTAATGAAGGACGCAGAGAGATATACTCTTGCAAACCATCTTTTCTGGGGCTTGTGGGGACTAATTTCGGTAGTCACTGTCACTAATTTCAGCTCTCCTCCGTTGTCTTTTTATTTATTGATTGCTCTTGGGAATCAAATCTCTGATTAATTCGATGTTTTAACGGTGGGTCAGGGTTATGTGAACAAGATAGAGTTCGACTACATGGACTATGCGAGGCAGCGGTTCAGGCAGTACTGGCTGAGGAAGCCTCTGTATATGAGTTCCCAATCTGGCTCACTTCTTTAGCCTTTAACTTAGTATGGTCCGTCTACTTGATGCTCTAACTGTTCTGCACCCTGTAGATTACATCAGTTGCATAAAAGTGAGTGGGATTAGTAATACAGATATAGCTGCTAGCTAGTATGATAGTGCAACCAGGATGGAGGGTCCCATCATGTATAAAATAAGCTTGTTTGACTTCTTTCTCGGGATTATTACAATTTGTCCCTTAAGATTTAGGTAAAATTACACTTTGCTCCTCCTATTTCAGAATCTACACTTTATCCCTACCCTTTTAATATAGTCCAACAGCAATTTCTAAAATCTTAATTTAGACATTACTATAACCATCTTATAGTAATTTTAATCTATGTGGTATTTTTTTTACAGTTAATAAATATTTTAAATTATCAGTTTTTTTCCTTTTGTATTTTTCTTTTAGTTTTTAAAATAATATTTTTTAAATATCAATTAATTGTAAAAAAAATGTTATATAGATTGAAATTACTTGAAAATAACAATTGTGTAGTCTAAATTAAGAATTTAGAAGTTTCTGTTGGATTGTATTAAAAATATAGGGGTAAAATGTATATTTTTTAAACATGAGACAACAAATGTAATTTTACTTAAACCTTATGGGGAAAACTGTAATTAACCCCTGCTTTCTCTGTACCGATTTTCTGGGAATGGAATGTTCTATTGGTCGAGTCGGTTATGGTTTATTCTTCATCATCTATACCGGAATTAGGATTCCTCATAGCATAAAACTAGCTTATATTAATACCCAAAACTTTTCTCAATTACGAGTTGTTAAAGCCTTAATGCCAAAACTTTTCTCAATTAGGAGTTGTTAAACCCTTAATGCCCCTTCTAATTACAAGAAAACATTTTCTTTTCTCATTCCAACTTTCTTTTGCTAATTACTTGCATGAAGAGAATAGAAGCTCGACAACTACACCAATACTATTATTTTTTTTACAAAGGCTTAAAGGCATTTTCACCCCTCAATTTTGAATGACTAAGACACTTAACCCTCCGAATATTAACCCGGTCCAACTCATCTCCTCAACCTTAGAAAATGGTACACCTATGTGCCGATCACGTGCGCATTAAAACCATAAATTTGTTTATTACCTTCTAGAAAAAAAATGAACAATTTTTTAAATTCAATTAGTATTTATTCCATATTGGATGTATAGCAACCTAACACTGTCCCAATCATCAAAAAACAAACATTATCTATGCATAGAGGTCATCCAAAATTGATAACCACAAAAGAGAAGGCTCTTGCATTCAAAGCACTGAAAATGATGCTCAACTTAACATAGCTAGCATTGAAAAGGGGACAACCTCATGAAAAACAGAAACAAAAAGGGGCAAATATACCCCTAAAGTTAGGAGGACAGCAGAGACCAGCTGTTAATGTTTCTTTACAGGCGAATAAGCATATAACGTTTTCAAAATTGGTTTGAGATGATGGTCTAACAATCCCAAGATTAAATCGGTGGGTTAACTTGACAAAAGCGGATAAGAAGTGGTTAACTGGCTGATTTCCAACCACTTAAAAATCATAGGGTTTATTTGCCTATGAAAATACCTAAATGACAGATTTTAGGGCAAAGTGTAGCTTAAAAATCTTAGGACTTATTTGCCTATAAAAATACCTAAATGATAGATTTTAGAGTGGGTAAATGACTAAAACTCTCATGTGGTTTGATCTAATCTACACTTTGTCCCTCTATTTTTAAAAGCCTAACTTTACTTCCTTCTTTTTTTACAGTATCTGACAACAACTTCTGAAACCCTAAATTAAACTATCTGAAAAATATATTCCACTAATTTCAAAATTTTTGATATTTTTTTCATAGCTAACCGATCTTTAAAAAATATTGATATAAATTTACAAGAAGAAAAATACATTTACAGAAATAAGAAATTAATAATTTAAAACATCTATTAACAATAAAAAAAATATTATAGAGACCGATATTATTGGAAGATTACTATCGTACAATTTAAATTATAAATTTGAAAGTTGTTATCAAACAGTATACAAGAAATAGGGGCAAAGTGTAGGTTTTAAAAAATAAAGAGATAAATTGTAGGTTAGGGTAAATCTCAAGGAGTTATTGTAAGTTTTCCATTTTAGAGACATATTTACCCTTTTTGTTCTTTTTTTTATTTTTTATTTTTTTGTAATCCGTTTTTGTCCAATTTTATGCCTCCAGCTATCTCCCGGTTACTACAGGAGGAACAATCAAAAGTTGACACCTGTCCTGAGCAAACCTATCACTACTTGCTTTCATATATGTTTGGGGAAAATACAAAAATTTCCTATGGTTTGGTCTAACCTACACTTTGGCCCCTCTATTTTCAAAAAACTACACTTTACCTCCTATTTATTTTACAGTATCTGACAATAACTTCTGAAACCCTAATTTAAACTGTATGACAATAATGTTCCAGTAATTTCAAGATTTTTGATATTTTTTTCACAGCAAACCGACCTTTAAAAAATACTGATATGTAATTACAGAAAGAAAATACATTTACAGAAAGAAAAAATTGATAATTTAAAATATATATTAACTATAAAAAAAATATGGAAAAGATTAAAATTAATGGAAGATAATTATTGTATAGTTTAAATATAATTTCAGAAGTTGTTATCAGACAGTGTAAAAAATATAGAGGGTAAAGTATAGGTTTTTAAAAATAGAGGGGTAACTATACGTTACATACCTCAAGTGGTAATTGTAAATTTCCCTATATGTTTTGAGTAGTTTTATTTTATAGAAAGATTTATTTGTTTTTTCTTTAAGCTTGGTAAGAAAAATAATTCATAAAAAATTACTACTTTGTAAAGATAATATTACTCAAATAATAATTAAATAAGTAAATTATTAAGATTAAATGACTTCAGTTCCATACGATAAATAAAAATATTTACAATAAGTAACTTTTTAGTGATTATTTTAGTTTGGAGGCCTATTTGGCTGTTTCTTTCCGATCAAACAAACAAAGAAGAAATATACCTCGTATTTATGTTGCCACCTGGGAGCCTCGTTGGGGTGACATTCTCCTTTTCAATTTTTTGATCAAGTAAATATCTGAGTGCTCACGGGCACAACGCACCAGTGGTCTAGTGGTAGAATAGTACCCTGCCACGGTACAGACCCGGGTTCGATTCCCGGCTGGTGCATTCCTCTTTTTCTTTTTCTTTTTTTTTCTTTTTTTCTATTCACACATGATTCCATTTCTTCTTTTTTTTTTTTTTTATTCACACGTGACTCACGCCGCATGTGGGAATCACGAAAATATATATAACCACACTTTTCTTTTTTTTTATTCACACATGATTCCATTTCTTCTTCTTTTTTTTTTTTTTATTCACACGTGACTCATGCCGCATGTGGGAATCACGAAAATATATATAACCACACCAAAAGAAGTCCCTGGGAATTTAGACTGGTAACAAGTGTTTAACATAATTCAATATAAAAGACCACGGACAATGATAGGAACAAGAAAAAAAAATGTCATTATTTTATCATATGAATAGTTGTAGGGTACACCTGATGTAGCTTACTACTCTCTCGCTTTTACATTATTTACAAAATGTTATCATATTTGAAACAATACATTTTTCTGAATGGAACACCACTATACAAAATAATATGTTTGTCTGAAGAGAACAACATTTAACATAATAGTACATTTATATAAAAAGAACAACATTTCTTATTCAATCAAATAATATTATTTATTAATAATATTTCTTCTAAAATTAATAATATTTTATAGAATATTTTTATAAGAATAAAACAGCACTTCTTACTAAATAGAATAATATCATTTACGAATAGTATATCTTACAAAATAAACAGTATATTACAGACCAGCACATTTATATGAATAAAATAACATTTCTTATTGAATCAAACAACATTATTTACGAATAGTATTTCTTCCGAAATTAATAATATTTTACAAAAATAACATTTGGAAAAATAGAATAGTACTTATTGCTGAAAGGAACAATACTTATGATAGAAAAAAATAACACTTATTAATAAAGGGAATAACATTTATTACTAAATGAAATAACACTTATTACAAATAGTACATCTTACGAAATGAACAATATATTATAGAATAACACATTTGTATGATTGAGAAAATACTTATTATTAAATGAAATATCAATTATTACTGAACGGGACAACATTTATCCTGAAGAGCACATTTTTTAAAATGACTAATATACTACAGAACAGCACATTTTGTATAAATGGAACAACACTTATTACTAAATGAAAAAACATTTATTCCAAATAACACTTATTATGAATAGAACAACATTTCTCACTGAACAAAACATCATAATTTACAAATAACACATATTAGGAAATGAACAACATATTACAGAACAACACATTTGTATGAATATAACAATATTTTTTTATTGAACAAAACATCATAATTTATAAACATCACATCTTAGAAAATAAACAACATACAAGAGAACATCACATTTGTATGAAAAGAATAACACTTATTACTGAATAAAACACCACAGTTTATAAACAACACATCTTATGAAATAAACAGCATATTATAGAACAACATTTTTATATGAATAAGACAACACTCCTTAATGAATAGAACATCATAATTTATGATTAACATATCTTACAAAATGAATAGCATATCATAGAACAACACATTGGTATGAATAGAATAATAATTCTTACTAAATAGAACACTATAATTTATGAATAGTACATCTTATAAAATGAAAAACATATTACAAAATAACACATTTATATGAATAGAACAACACTTCTTACTTAATAGAATATCATAATTTACGGACAATACATCTTACATAATGAACATCATATTAGAGAACAACATATTTGTATAAATGAAACAAAACTTTTTACTGAACGTAACAATAAAATAGTCATTCTAAAAAAATTCTATAATTTCTCTTTTATTCTCTTCATTCTTGTTAAAATGTATGAATGCATTCAATAAAATATTAAAGAACAACACATTTTTATAAATGAAATAACACTTTTTACTGAACGGAATAACACAATAATTGTTTTTAAAAAAATCAGTATAATTTCTCTCTTATTATCTTCTTTCTTTTCTCTAACAATTTAATTGCGTGTGTTGTTTAATCACATAGAACAAGCTTAAAGGATGAAAAAAGCAAAGCAAGCAAAGAGAGTTTAATTCAAAGAAATATATTAGAATAACATAAATATCAAGGGAAAAAAATGTTTATAAAAAAATGTGTTAGTATTGAACCGCTAATTTTTCTCTTTTAAATCTTAATTTTTAGATTTTGAATGAACTAATCGAGGTCAGATATTCTTCTTTTTTGGTACTTTGGAATTTTCCCCTTCTCTTGAAATAATCATTAGTGCATTCAAATCTAGATTTCATTAATTAGATGAATGAATCCGGTGATGAGCAGTAAGAGAGAGGAGAAAAAAGATGAAATGGATACCAACAAATTCTTAAACATAAGAAGTGTGGTGACAAACTTGTAAATTAGGTAAAAGTTTGTGTACTCAGTGTTAGAGGTGGGAACCGGGTCAGACCGGCTCGAGACCGGCCGGTCTTGGGCCTGGGTCCTGAGGACCGGGCTCGGCCCAGTTGTAGGCGGGGCGGTGTGGTCCCGGGGTGGGTTTCATTTTTTTTTTGTTTAGGGCGGGTATATATATATATATATATATATATATATATATATATAATAGAACAATTATTAATTATATAAGTCATAAATATTTTTAAGAAAAAACACCACATCCGGTGTAAGTTTTATTAAGTTAAAATGTCAAATGGCACTTACAAATAATCAGAACGTGCCTTACATTTTGAAATGGCAAAAACATTTCGGAAGTGATAAATAATAGAAACTTATGATCTGTGCTGAACAGTATAATCAGATCAAATACAAACTACATGTATGATTGAAAAAAAAAATTCAAGTCTCGGTATCAGATATTACCTCCTCATCCGAACTCTTTTGGTCTTGCTGCCGGAGTGCTGCGATGCCCCAATCTCGGTTGCACACGCATACTTCTACCGCGTCGAGTGTCAATCTTGACCGTTTTTTTGTTATCACCCGTTTCCCGGCACTAAACGCTGCTTCGGATGAGACGGTCGATACTGGAACAGCAAGAATCTCTTGTGCGATTATCGACAAGATCGGAAATCTTGATCTCTTTTGTTTCCACCACTCCAAGATGTCGAGGTCGCTTGTCTCGAACGATGTGTTGAGATAGTCATCGACCTCAGCTAATCCCGATGTAATCGGTCGGGGTCATTTGAGCATTTGGAGCGCCGGGTTGAATCTTGAGGAGATTGATCTCCTTGGAGGCTCGGTTTGAGGAGCTTCGAATCTTACCTTATCCGAATGTCACTCACAATATAACTTGTATAAAGAATGCAAGTATTCGAAAGCAGAAGCAGACATAGCCAAAACATTTATATGAGATATTTCTAAATAAGTATGAAAAATTCCTTCAAGCAGTGTTGTTGTGCCCATTAATTTTACATATGGGTCAAGTAAAGAAGCGACTAAAAAGATAGGTGGAATGTTTTCAAAATATTGAAGCCACTTAGCCCGCATGGCTTCGACAGTCGGTTTTAACAACTCATCATTTTTAAACTGATGTAAAGCATATGTGATGTTCACTAAATGAAAAAAAACTTGATGACTTGTTGGGTAGTAAACACCAGAGAAAAATTCAGTTGTCTCGTAAAAAAACTTAAGCAATTCACCAGTTTTGGAACATTTCTCCCAAATTTCCGTCGTAAGAAATTCAGAACCCATTTTTAAATTCATGAAATGTGACAACAAATTTGCATATGGTAATACATCTTGCAACATCAAAAATATGGAGTTTCAGCGGATTGGGCAATCCAATTTAAACCGTTTCCAAGAAAATGGGTTTTTGATTTTCAATACAAAGGCTTTTAAATTCACGAAAAATAGCAGGTCTGGACATCAAATATTTTAATGAGTTTCAAATAGGCAAAATCTCATTTTGGAGAACTTCTAAACCCTTTTGTACACAAATGTTCAAAATATGGCACATGCATCTAACGTGAAAAAATGCACCGTTGAGCGGTGGTTTTAAGTTTTGACTCAAAATGCGAGTAGCAACATCATTATTTGAAGCATTATCAAATGAAATGCACATAACTTTATCAGTACAAAAAAAATCACGTAAAGTTTCTAAGATACAATTAAATATTTGAAAACCAGTATGATCTGTTTCAATAACCTTAAATGACAAAATTCATTTTTGCATTATCCAATCAGAATCAATCCAATGAGAAGTAACACACTATAATGATTGACCTATAGGTGATGTCCACATATCAGAAGTAAATGCCACACAATGATCAAGAGCAGAAAAATATGCTTGCAAATATGATTTTCCGGCTTCAAATTGTCTAAAGCTTTCTTTCCTAGCAGTTTTCCTAGATACTTTTCTAAATGCAGGATTTAATTGTGATTTTATCCAAGATTCTAGGTGGACATCTTCAGCTTGTGAAAAAAGTTTTTCGGTAAGCATCATCCAATTTACCATACCCTCTCTACAAGATTGTTGGTTAAAACAACATATACCTGGTCCGCCGACGCCGGTTGTAGACCCAAGTTGTGTTTGTCCTCCAGAACTAGTCCCGGTATTAGGGAGGACGTTAGCATGTTGATTTTCAATATGACGCTTCAGCGTTCCAGTGCCGGAATTATTTTTATGCACCAATTTTTTCCCGCAATATTTACATTTTCCGTACCTCGACTCCCCTTCATTTATGAGCTCATAATGCTCCCAAACCCAAGCAGTTAGTCTTGTGGATTTACGTTGTGCTTGAGTTTCCTCCACGCCGGGTTCATGACTTGTAAGCGTCGGTTCTATTGACGGATTCCCGGACGCCATCACATCCAACTCTTCCACTTCATCATCGGATAATTGATCGTCGAGACCCAAATCGTAATTCGTCATATCGATTCCGGTATCATCATTGTGAAACTCTTGAATTGAAATGCCTTTATCGGCGGGTCGAGATCGGCGACGGAATAAGGCTCGGAGGCCGGTGTTGCGGGAAGATGAACTATCTGTTGACTTCCTCTTTCCTTTTGAAATCATGCATCACGTACTAATAATAGTGATTAATGTAAAATCAAAAGAGGATTATGAAGATATTAGGGAGAGATTAGGAAGAAATTTGGAAGAGATTAAGAAAATAAAGAGAATGGTTAAGAGAATATAGTAGATGAAGAAGAGAGATTGAGTGATTGTGTGAGGATTGAGTAAAAATGACATTGGTATTTATAGGGGGAGGGAAAAAATTAGTTTAACTAAAAAGTCCTTGAAATTTAGTTGTTGGGAGGGGCAAAAATGAAATTTTGGGGGCTGAAATAGAGCAGAAAGCTGTTGGAGGGCATGCTGTGTAATTAGCCATTTTAAAAAAAAAAATTCGCAGGTTTGTTAGTGTTGTGCCCAAAAAGCCAATCATGAGATGATTGTATTTTTGCACATTGAGTCATGATATGTTATTGAGGCATTAATCCAGCAATTATGTTTATTGTTTTGTTTCTGCGTAACGTAATAAACATAATTGTAACCCTAGAATAATGATATTCTTAAACGTCCCTAGTCTAGTATTATTGTGGAGCGGGTTGCAATAATACATAATGACTAGCATATGTGGAGACTAATATGATATATGTAGTCTACATATGGGTACAAGTTGGAGAACTTGTGTACTGGACCGACCCATCATGAGAACACTTCATGGATCGTTATATGAGTGTCATAAGTGATTCTCATAGTGATCATGGTATATGTAGTCCTTCGACCTAAGATCATCAAGGTTCCCTACATGTGAGTCACATACTTCGATACTTTTCTTTGTTGCTCATAACTGAGTGAACTTGAAGGAGGTCATTAGGTATGTCACATATCATGCGGAGGGATTTGTATGATTAAGATGAGATTTGTCTCTCCTATGTAACGGGAGTGATATCTTCGGGCCTTTTGATAGAGTGAGACTTAGAAAATGCATGGTCATGCTCGGATGAGTTGATATACGATATCAATGTCATCAGTTTAAGTTAGTCTACTCGGTAATCAAGAAACCAAAGATTGGGCTATACGAGAGTGACACATTCCATGTCTCGTGCTTAGTCTTGATATCTTGGACAAAGGGACAATGGCATATATCGGTGATGATCATAAAGGTTTAGTTGAATCATCGACAATCTTGTCACTTGGGTAGCAATTATGTGTTGCTAGACACCGCTCATTACTTATGATCATAAATGTGATTTATGATCATTGCCAATATGGCAAGAGCCTATTGGGTCGCATACATAGAGCTATTTGGATCATTAGAGTGCATGGGCTAATTATTTGGGTTATGGTTTCACTTTAATTTCGTATTAATAATGGACCCAAGAGTTGAGCCATTATTAAGCCCGAAATTAAATCCTAATTGGATTAGGGCTTTGAAACCCATTAGGCCTAGAAGTTGAGTCTCACTATAAATACAACTTATAGTGAGAAATTCTCAGGTCTCCTTGCCCTAGCCTCCCAAAAGGACAGCCGCACTCTTCTCTTGCAATTCCTTGGAGGACGTAAGCTAGCACTGCGAGCGTAAGAGAAACGCATCTGCCGGGACGTAATGAAAGCGTGGTGATCCCAAGAGGCTCGTGTGGATACCATAGAGAGCTTGAACACGTCAACTGTTCAGGTTTTGTGATTCGACTCTACAGTTGAATGAAAGATCTCAACTGAAAATTAGGTAAGAAAATTTTCGAACACCCGGTTTACCCCATTTCACTTGGATCCTAGAGGGTTTCGGTTAAATTCCACTGTGCTGTTTGGCTCCCGAAACCCAACAATGTTAATGTTACTAGCAGCAGGGAGCCGTTGCGGTGCCAGGCGGGGCGGGGTAGTCCGGTTTCTGGGCTTCAGCTGATTCAGGCCGGTCTTTTTTGCGTCTCCCCCTCCTATTGGGCCCATACTCGGCCCATAATATTGCGGGCTTTTCCCGGGACGGGTTTGACCGGCGGGGCGGTTCCGGTTTGGTCCGGGCCAACCCGGCCCACCTCCCACCTCTACTTAGTGTGTGCTGGGTATATTTTAGCCTCTGCCTTATCACATTTATATAATTGAAAATTACATGTAATAAAAGACATTGATATTATTATCTTCAATACATCCCCTCAAGTTGGTGTATGTAACATTCCACTGTAGGAATTTAATTAGGATCTACGTGAGGGGACGTATTGGAGATCACAATAGTAATATTTTTTTATTATCTCTGTAATTATTCAATTATGTAAATGCGATGATACTATTACACAATTATTCTTATCTTGTTCTTATCATTATCTACGTATAAATAGGCTGGATATTTTAACATCTCAGTTTGAGGGTTCATAATGAATGGAGACGTTATTCCACATTAAAAACTTGTTATCAATCTATATTTCTACAAAGCCTTCCACTAAAAATTCCTGCAGTCCTTTAAGGCTCATGAACCGTTAAGGATGCATCATGGAATGGAGAGTTTCCACCACAGAGTCTATTATTGAATGAGATTTGTCTGTAGCTGCAAACTTTAGGTGTTTTGGAGCCTCAGCTCGATCGAAGTAGAATGCACCAGATACCAACTTCTCTTTTGGCTGTAATGCCAACCAAATAATTGTGTCTGCACCTTCTTCACTCGATCTAAGCTTTCCCGAAAGCCTGGAAATTTTGTTTCTATGAGGAAGCACATCACCCGGAAAACAATGGAAAGGGTGAGCAATAAGACACTCAAATTACATAAGAGTAATGTGACTCACGTTTTGTTGAAATTAGGTAAACTGTTAGCTACTCCTGGTGTCTCTGCCCAACCTGGGTGCATCGAGTAGAATCCGACTCCTTTGTTCTTGTATTTCTCAGCCCAATTTTCTGTCAGTGCCACCTAGAAAACAAGAAAACAAACCTGAATCTGCGAAAGTGCCTTCTAACCAGATTAATCTAGCATGTAACATGTGCCGACGAAGTGCAACATGAAGTGGACCAAAAACTCAACATCCTCTCAGAGTTTGGTTCCTCACTTTTCAAGTTGATTTCAACATCTAGTCATCATTCATTTTACAGGAACCACAAAGCCTTATCAAAATCATCGACAACTGAATTACTAACCTGAACTCGCTTGTTCCTAGCATACTGTTCTGTTCCATCAAAATTTCCACCACTAAACTGCAAGAAGGCAATCAGTCATTAGTTAACTACACGGCAACATATCATACAGCCGCATAATGATGAAATCAGGAGGGTTAAACAATACTTGCCTGTAGATCACTGGTTAGGGGAACGGTGTACATTCCACCAGAAGAAACTGTTATGACACGAGCATCAGGTGCAGCCTTCTCTAGCAGGGGCAACATCGACTCTGTCAAGGCATAAGTGCCCAACACATTTACAGCAAAGTTCAGCTCGAATCTGGAGGCAGAAAAGGAACATGACAGTAGTAAATCCATTGATTTCCTTTTATTAAAATCTTACTTCAACTTTTAACCATTGCACAATGGCGAAATAGCAACTTAATCTTCTAATTTAAGATACAAAGAGAAGGCCCACCCTTCTGATGTTATTGTTCGCTTGTTCTCAAGCAACCCAGCATTGTTGACCTGTAAGCAACACGCAGATCAGAATAAAAGATCCAATCAGCCTCAAATGTTGAAACTATTTATCTATAGACGCAGAAGGGCAAAACTAAGCAGATAACATAGAGATAGAAAACCTGAACAATCTCAGAAGACATTTGAACAGTAACATATAATGTAGAGATAGAAAGGTTTAGAAGAATCCCTGTGTATCTCCAGTTTCCTACTTAAGTAACTTGAACTAGAAAAGCAATTTAGAAGATAAACCTGAAAAATTGTAGCATCTTGTTTTCCCTTGAAGCATCTCCTTAAAGTAAAAACATTAGAAATAGAATAAAAAGAAACATCACCAGAACATGAACAGGGACATCCTTGGAAGAGAATCTTGAGGCAAAAGATTTGACATCACTGATGGACGAAAGATCACAAATCTGCAAGCTAAATTTAATAAGATATTCAAGATAAAAACAAAACCATGGAACTCTCATGTACCTAAATATCCATGAAAAGATTGCCAATACACACAAACACATATCCATGTAAAATTCATGTGAACTAAAAACTGGTCCACAGAAGTGGTAGGTAAAGCAGTTAAGAATATGTAAGTCAAGATAGCATATTACAGGAGGATGCGTAAAGAAATACCTCCAAATGTACGTTTGGATTGCCTGTTGAGGACTGGATTTTTGAAAGAGCAGCTTCCCCCCTCTCCTTGTTACGACACACCATAAAGACAGTTGCCCCTCTGTTGAAAAACCACCGATATATAAATGAAATGTAGAATATATCCATAACATGAGGATGAAAAAATGTAACTGTAACACACAACACAACATAAACATGATTCACACCGCGCAGCCAGACCCTCCGCGGTCGCAAATCCAATGCCAGAGTTAGCCCCTGTGACGATGCAAGTCTTCCCATCTATTCGTACCTGCATGTCCTCTGGTAGGAACTTCTTGGCATGTTCCCTACAAATAAAAAATATAAAGAAGAATAAAACACGCAGTGACATCAAGATTATATATTTTACAACTTCCCAGGTATGAAATTGCCCTGATTCCAGCTAGCACACAATGAATGCCACGAGACAATGGTAATGGTTTTAGAATCAGATAGAAGAACGCAGAGATAAATAGTACTAAAATTGTTTCAGTACGCCAGCACACAACTGCATCGTAGCATATGACCAAAACCTTGTTTTTGTTTTTCAATTCCTTGCTAATAAACGGAACTAAAGGGCCAAGCAGCACGCTTTATACTAGTTTTAACAGCAAAATAACGGCAAGGGCTAGGGATGAAGGAGAAGAGGGTTAAAGAAGCGGGCTTTTGCTCACATGAAGCCGTTCTTGGTGAAATTCTGGTACCCATAAACACCAAATGCGGCAGCTCTCCATGTCTGATCACACAACACAATAAACGGTGAAAAGGTGCAGCAAAATCGCGATAATTATAGAAGAAAAAGGAATTACCTTAAGAAGGAACATTGCGAGTGCTGTGACGGAAATGCGAATCTGAATGTGAAACGTGGTATTACTAATTTGACCAGTGCGCATTAATCGGAAGAAGGTTGCTGGAATCACCGAAGACGAGCGGATGGATGCGTCGGTACGGAAGCAACGTTGCCTTCTGTCTGTTTGGACTCTGGAAGTGGACGCGACGACGCGTAGCAGCTCTCGCTGCCACTACTTCTGTCCGTCGCATTATTTCTTTGGATTTGGGCCTTGGAGCCCAATCTCACATTAAACTCTTGGCTTCCCGCTGCTTCTTCGTCATTGTTGTTGTTCCGTTTCATTGTGCGCTATTTTGGTATGCTTAACTTGGGTACTAAGAAACTTGTTGTTTCACTTCTTTTTCTCCGAATGTTACTTGTATTTTCACTTTTGTTCATTGAACTTTCTTCAAATTCTACGTTCAGTTTTCTTTATAACATTAAGCTACTTTCTATTCTTTACCTACCCTACTTTAAAGTCAAGATCTATCAAATTCATACCTTGAAAAAAAAAAAATATACGTGTCATTTTAAATCTTATGTTTTTTTAAATCATGACACTTCGATTGCTAAACTATGTTTCGCTAAAATAGGACAAACACATCTACACATACCTTTCAATATCTATAGTTACATACAACAGTTGTGTCCAACATAGTAGGTTAAAATATGAAGTGCTTTTTCTTTGGCAGTAAAGTATTCAATTTTGGATTTTAGATAACCACCACACGAATTTAAATGTCGGCATGAACATCTGGGTGGCTTTTCACAAACTACTTAGGGATAGGCATAAGCACCCACAAGAGAACAAGACTGTTGCTTTGTTTGATCATGTGGTACTGCTAAGGATGATAAAGAGTGATAAAATTTCTGATTTTTGAAGCTCTCACCTTTTCCACATGAGCAACTCTACCAACATCAATACTTAATGCCCATTTCTGTTACCGCTTCCTGATTTTCGATTTCAGCATCTGTGAATGTTAGGGCACGCTGCAGCTTCCTAGGAATGAAGATTTCAACCTCAGCCATATAGACGAAAGTAACAGGGCGATGATCAGAAAGTTTAAGTTCAGTCCTTCTATAACTTAATTGCCGCAGTCCTTTACCGTATGAAAGTATTCGATCACACCTGAGAATTTACTTATATCAGAAGAAATTTGACATCTAGGCCTTGACAGCTGCATCTTATAATGGTGAGAAGCATACCATGATGGAGTTCGCCTTCCCACCTTGGGGTCCTCTCCATAGTATTTCTCTGAATTCATCTCGTACTTATAAGTTGGTGCGAAGTTCAAGGTGCCCTCAGACCATCCATCAAATGTATGACCTTTTCTCAGCTCCTTTATGAGCTGCCATGAGAAACATATCAAAATGTTAGTTTCAATTTTCCATTCCCTCCTTGTTAACTTCAAGGCATAATCATAGCAAGGTTGAGATCCACAACCAAGAAAATAATGCAAACACAACTAGCATGTGCTGTTGGTGGTCTGTTAAGAGATATATAAGGATTGGCCTTCCAATTCACTTACTCTAGCCAGGGTTGCCTTTAAATATAGATGGATTTGTTACAAGAACAATAAGAGAATCCATGATGGCAGTTTAAAAGTATAGTTCCCCTCGTTATGCTACTAAAGCATCAAACCCAAAATCAACTGGTAATATGTGGAAAGCCAGACTAAAACAAGAGTAATACAGTTCTCTTTTTGCATTGGCCTAGTAATTTCCCCTAAATGTGAAGACCAGATGAAACAAAAGGTCATGTGTCCCCAGCATCAAACTCATGGCTAGAAGCGAACAAATATCACATAAACACCTGCCTTCTGAAACATATGAAAGCCTCCAATTTGAAACGAAATAGTGCAAGGGGGGGCAGACTAAAAATTATAAGTGTAACTTCATAAAACTTTTTCAAGAACAACTTACTACCTGATCCCTCTCAATCAACTTGGACCACTGCTTTCTCGAGATGAATTCACGTACTTTTTCATATGACAAGTTGATACGGTAATTTAAATCACCCAACCAAATTATTCTTCTGAAACAAAAGAAGGGATACTAAATGAGACATTATTCTCAAATTTTTAACTTAAAAGTTCACCATTTGATAGGGAAAATAGGCACCCATACGTCTAATTTTTTAAACAAAGCAGCACAATGATAATTTCATAGCATATGCATGCAATAGCAGGAAATGAATGGAGCAAGTAAAAGAACTTTAACTGCATTCTCTATGTGTTTCCACTGTAATAGCCATTAAAAGTGGCTTATCCCCAGCTATCCAGGCTTCAAGAGTGCTTCCAAGGGAGCAATGACAGCTTATCAACAACTAACTACTCTCTAAAGTTAAGAGACTATATTCCTAAAATATGTTCACACTAATTAGAGTGGATGGAATTAATGTGTAAGAAACGCACTCATGGTCATAAATGGTTCTAGGAAGGCCGATAGCAGAAATGGAATCGAAATGAGTTCTCCTATGTATTTCCTGCACATCAGCATTTCTTTTGAGTTCATCTCCATCCTTTTCACCTGCTGTCAGGTGAGTGCACACAAAACAGAAAAACGTCTGATATATGGACATGCTGACTGATACCGATCCCTGCAAGAATTAATGAAGAGCACCATAAGAAGCAATCACACTGATAGTATCTGCTGTAAATCATGGGCATCTGTCAGCTTTGGTTTAACCAAACCCTTGTTTATACTTGAGCAATTCTATGTCCAACAAATGATGCGTTTCAGTCATGATAATTCTGAAGCTGAACCAATATTTCTCTAAAACTACTATGCCATTGAAATCTATGATCCCTAATTTAAAAGAAATACTACAAGTTTGTTAAATAGGCTTAAAAGTGGACGTGAATATATAACTTTTATGGACACCAATGTACTAAGGCTTGAGTAATTAATCCTAAATCAAGCTAACCATAAGCAAGATTCAGACATTGTCCACAATGTCCCCATTCCAACCCAACAAGACTAGAAAAGAAAAAAAAGAAAAACTTTCAAAGTACTAGCCTTAAGCATAAAATTAACACAAACTGATATAATTATTTATGATGATTTTATAAAGAAACATGAAGTCTAACCAAGTGGAGAAATGAGATCCCTCAACTTCTGTCTTACAATTTAACCAGGGAATAGGTTGCAAAGTCCACAACCATAAAGTAGCCTTTCAAGTAAGGTGGCTGGTCTAAGAAATATCAAAATGACATAGTGGTGCTCCAAAGATTTATTATCCCTAAAATCAAAACAGAAATAACAATTTTTTCTCTCTAAAAAAACATTCAAACAATTTTATACAAGAAATTTTAGAGAAAGCAACAAACCTTGTTGCCGATGTAGCCCATAACCCCCACACCAACTGTGGATACCTTCAAATTCTGAATATGCCTGCGCAAACTTCTACGAACCCAAATAGTGAGGAATATCCCCACCATCTGCTTACTTACTATTCTCACGTATGGTGATCTTCTCTTCCGCTTCATGAGGGATTCAAGATCAAGTTCTGCAAGCAGCTCTAACCCTGATGGCACTTCATTAATAGACTTGAAAGAATTAAATGTTTTGAAAGATTTACAAGCTCTGAAAGATTTTGTTGATTTGAAGGAACTTGACTTCTCCAAAATATGCTGAGATAGCAAGTCCAGTGGAGGTTCTGGCCAGCTCAAACCAATCCTCTCAGATCCACTGAGCATTCTTGTTAACTTGCCAGTTTTCTGGATAGCTGGGACACCTCTAATTTCATTATCATTGCCCCTGTCGTCATCATCATCCACCCTCCAGCAGTTCAGCCTATCTAACCGCTTTGAAGAGGCAAGTAGCTTCATGGGGCCTTCTTCAATTGGCTCAGCTGGTTTGACATCATCAAAATTTAAATCTCCAAAATTTGTGACTGAACTGTCCACGACCTCATAAAAATCATCGAATTCATCATCCAGTGGATGAACTTGTTCACCAATATCACTATCACTTTCAAGTGAAACATCTTCTTCTATAGTTTCAACGTCATCAGATGGCACAAACCTTAACGGAGATGGTGGATCACTATAGCATTTAACTTTCCCATTTGCAGGTCGAATTCTGTCAAGTGTTTCACGAATAATGTTTTCCCACTTTAGGACTGGTCGGCTATCTTGAGCACCAAAAATATTTCCAGCATTTAATGGTACAACTTCCTGAAGTCTGCAGACATACATAAGCTTTCAAACGACACACGCACATAGACATATATTTAAGGATGAAATGCTGAACAACTAAGTGCAGTGGCTATATAAGAGCCAAGCTATACCACATACTGTCACTGCACCTCAAGACTCTTTTGCATTTTTTTTCTTTCTTTGTTTTTTTTTCTGAACAGAAACTGTTTTGCATTTATGAGACAAAAAAGCACTCTTGTATTTTTTGGGAAAATGGAGCTTGTGGCCCTAACCTTTAATTATTGTATCATTTTAAACCCTAACCTCAATTTTGTACACGAAAAATCCCTACCCTTATTTAAATATTCCATTTTAGACCTTTTATAAATGAAAAATGTTTGTGTAGACGGAAAATATCATGTGACATGCTACCGTGAATGTTTTACCATGGTAGCATAATAAATCAATTGTCATGAATGACCTAGAAAAGTTGGAAAATTTAAAAATTAAAAAAGCTAGAAAAAAAAAACATAAAGTGGGAATTAGATCATCGCCGCCCCTGAGGCGCTTCGTCGTTCCCGTCCATTTGCCTCCATTGTTCACCCTCCTGCCGCATCAACATCTCTCTGCTCGATTCTCTACTCTGTTCGCACCAAAAGCATTACATAGCATAAAACGCGAAATCAATGAGAACCCATCGTCATCGCCATCGTGCTCGGCTGCAAAGTCTCCTCTGATTTGAAGATTTGGTTTATGGGTCAAGAATAACACCGAGCTTGCCGAAGAATTTGTGGGTCGAGCGTCGGACATGAGGAAATTTCTAGCAACAACAACAGGAGGGTCAATAGATCTAGCTCACGAAAGCGGATCTATCATCCAGCACCTTCTATAGCTGATTTCCCCATTTCAATCGTCATTGGAGCTTCCTGACGCTACCATGAGGTGTGATTAAGGAGGGATGAGGGAGGAAAAGGAAGACGAAGCAAGATCAAAGTGGGGATGGGAGAAAGGAAGCACAAAAATCTATTTTTCTTTGATTTTCTCTAACACCAGCGATGGAGCCGCGGAGGTAGACAGCGTCGAGGGTCAAAAGTAGTTGAAGGAGTTTGCTTGGTGTTGGGCTAGGCAGGGAGGAGGGGAATGCGACGGGGAAGGAAGGGGATTGGACTTGGTGAAGGACTGGTGGTCAATATGGGAATCGATTTGGGTACTCGATGCGAACAATGACTAGCGGTGGCAGAGCAGGTGGCTGGTGACGGGCGGTTAATTTTTTAAAAAATTTTCTTACTTTTTCACATCAACCATAACAATTGATTTATTTTGTCAGAATGACAAATTGTCCATGCCAGCGTGGCACGTGGTATTTTCTAATTCCCATTAACATTTTTCATTCATAAAAGGTCCAAAATGGAATATTTAAACGAGGTTAGGGATTTTTCATATACAAAATTGATGTTAGGGCCTAAAATGTTATAATTATTAAAGTTTAGGGGCTATAGATGCAATTTACTCGTATTTTTTTCTTCCAAATGTCACTTGTCTAGTACAGACTGCATATTCTTGTAATTTTTTTGCTTTTTCCAGGCAGGTGGATGAATGGCACGCCTGACAAATTACTGCTTCTAGCTATAAAGGTATGAAGCAAGAATGGAAACTAACCTGCAAGTGTGAGGTTTCTTGAAGGAAAGCGTTTCAAAATTCAAACCACATATGTGTAGAATCTTACCCAATTACATAGATGTCAGCAGGCTCGTCGATATCTATCCAATCATCAATATCTAGGTCATCCGGTGGAACTTTTCCTCCTACATTCCATGTACCCACACATACTCTACAAGCATAACAAAGGAATTAAGAACTGCAGAGAATAGAAAGAAAGAAATGCTGCCAGACTAAAACAGGTTGCAGCTTCCATATTTTAAGGAAAAATGGAAATCTTACCAACTAGAAGGTAAGAAGTAACAAACCTCACTTCCTTTGTGTTTATATATTGTGCCCGGAAAGTTTCAGAATTTCGTCTCCTTAACCTTGGAAGACCATCTGACAAAGGGGGATGAATTAAGGTTGGAAGAATGCGAAAGGAAGGCAATGAGACAGTGGAAGAAAGAATGTAACTACAAGAAAGTTCAACACTCATAGTAACAATGGGGGACTTATAAAAGCCCAAAGAATGTATCGATTTGGGATTACATTAAGGAACTATGGAGGTTTATTAAAAGCCCGTGTTAGCTTGAAGTTTCTTTTCTTTCTGATGTTTTTTTCTTTAAAAAAATGTATATGTTAGCTTCTAGGGGTGGTGAGGAGGAGCCTAAAGTGGAGAAAATAGAGCCCCTTATAGCTTATTGCCATTTGCCCATCACCGACCACCTTAAGTTCAGCTGATGAATGAATGAGAAAGACCATATGAAATTCTAGCAAAACAACAAGTTCCTGTTATGCAACAAACTGATTCAAGAGTAAATGTTAAGTCCAGGCAGAACAGAGGAGAAGAGGCGATGTCATGGACTCTTGGGCCCTGGCCTATTCTCATTTATCTTATTATCTCTGAGTTGTATTCTCCACTCTGCTATCATATAAAGATCGATTTGTTGCATGTAAGCACATATATTTGCTTTCACTTTTCCTTTCATGTTTGTTTAAAGTACTTATCGCGTCCTTTGTTTTTCATTTATGCACTACAAACAAACTGCCCCAAAATTAGAAACAAAAATTTCCAACTGCAGTATAAATAATATGATCATAGAAGCAACTGAAACATTAATTACCATTGGGGTCGGCCGGAGGTTCCTCCTCCGCTTTATTCTCTCTAAACCTTGGCTCCCTTGGCAATGGACAAATGTCTGCAAAACCGCCTCATGTTTTTAGAATCAATCCCCAAAAGGGTTTCTCGAAAACCTGGAAATAATCCCAAACAGAAAAAGAAGAAGAAGAAGAAGAAGAAGAAGCAACAACACCTCCACCATGTTCACTCAAGGACCCAAAACAAATTAGGCCATAACAAAACAGAATTGCGGGGATTTATGCCACAGGCTGGTCGAATGTTACCTGCGACATCGGAGTCAGAGTTGGAATCATCGCCGTCGTCGGGGTCGGCGCTGAAGTCGGAGTCTTTGGCACGGATGTTGAGTAGCTTGCGAAGGACGAGTCGGGGCCAGAAGAGCTGCAGGAAGAAGAGGAACCAAAACGACAGCGTTGAGCCCAAGCAAACTTCTCCGGAAGCTCTCATAATCAAATCAAACTCCAGAAGAAGAAACCGGGAAGGGAAGAATCGGTACCTCTGGTTTGCGGCTAAAACTGTGAGGCATTTCTGAAGGGAATTGAAATGGACAACAAAAATGAGAAGCAAACAAAAGAATATGAGAAGAAAAGAAAGATCGGAGTTGTTTTGCAAAGAATGTTGGTGATTGCCGAGCAAGTAACTTGGCCGGCAACATACCAGTTGTGGCAGTGCAAGAAAGAGAAGCAGTAAATTAATCAGAAAATTTTAATACGTCATTTCAGAATTATGATGAACTGTAATTTTATAAACTTTTCGTTTAGCAGGGAAGGGGAGGGCGCACTAGTAACAAATTGGTCAACCTTTTACCGTTGAATCAGTTAAGTATGGTTATTCAAGTCAAAAGAATAATCTGCCTATTTCTTCAGACGTACGAAACAATAAAGCCAGCGACACTAACGCCGTCTCCTTCACTTCACAAAAATTAACCATTTTATTATTTACAGTAATTAATTTATAATTTTATTTTTTTAAAATTTATTATAAGTATGAAATTAAGGGAGTATTTGATATTACCATTCGTAATTATTTTTAGAATTTTGAAAAAAACTATTTAATAGTAAGCTGCTTCTAATTATTAAAATTGTTCCTAAATTAAACTGTGAGTTTGCTTCTTTGATGCTGATAAGTAGCTCGTCAATGCGCTTTCGATGCTTGATTCACTTCGACTGCAAATTTATGGGTTTTTCTACTTGAGAAGTATGTACAAAAATGTTTCTACTAAAAAATTTTGTGTTGTTTCACAACTCAAAATGTAAATACTCATTCTTTTGCATCTAATTAATTTGTGCCATCTGGAATTCTTTTTTGTACAAAACTTTGCAATATTACTTATGTACCATAATATATGTCATTTTTCATATTCATTCATACCTTTTTCTAAAATGTATCATTCTCATTATGCAGAACTTATGAACATTTCTTTATTATAAATATGTTACTTAGTAAATGGTAATTTTGAAAAAAACATACTAATATATTTATGCCACTACGTGAGCTACAAATAATAAAATTTGGAACAAGTCATATAAGTCACATAGTCAATTATAAATCATACACATGATTGCAGGTGGCATGTGTGCTACAACATACTTTGAGATGACTATTTGCCACATGACCGTCCTACATTTCCGACGACCTTTATACATAGATACATGAGTATTGTTGCTTTCGCCATCCCAATTCCCAAGTTGAAATATTTGAAATTATGTATTATTTTCATTTTTTTCCTTTATTTTCGTAAGTAAATCAAACCAGTTAAGATGAAAAAGATAAAAAGAAAATTGAAGTGACAGTTTTAAGTGATATATGATAAGTCAATTTACTGCTAAATAATTGACTCCCTAATGCGTTTGCTTTACGAAGCTTTGCCTCCCTCTTCCGATGACAAAATAATTGTATCCAACGAATCCATGGCGACTGGTGGTATGATTATTGAGTTATATACAATACTGTAACTGGTCTGCATTTTTTGTAAGAAATTATTCGAAGTAGGTTATTATGTTTTTTGGCCAATTCTTCTTAATTTAATTTAATTTAATTTATTTTTATTTTCATTTCTAAGAACTAATATCATTTAAAATTTAATATTCTATTAAATGATAAATTTTTATAACTTTTTTTAGGATTAAAATTTAGAAGATTCATAAAAATTAATAACATTATATACATATTCATTTAATAGATTATTACACTTATATAATATTATCTTTCAAATGGCATTGGTTTCAGATAAAAATATATATAAATATTGAAAATAATTTATTTTAAATTAATATAACTTAAAGGTAAAACAAATTGGCCCTCAAGATATACTAGCATTAGAACGCATTTGGTACTTTTTTTGTATATAAAGAAATATCTCTATAAGTACTAAAGAGTAAGAGATATTTAGTATAAAGAGCAGGGGAATGCCTATTTTTTTTTTTTTTTTAGGAACAGAAAGCTACCGCCCAACAAATCAGTGTAATTGACATTTATAAGGAACTTGGAAGATGCGGGTTTCAAACTTCTTACATCCGTTTTAGTGTCCTTAAGCTTCAAATACTTAAAGTTGAAGCTTCGGAGCATCTGGTATTGTTAAATAAACAGGAAAAAGTTTGTGTTTTAGAAATATTCTATAATATTGTCTCTTATATCTTCAATAATACTAAATCAATTCCGAGATATTGTTGAGGTTTTCAGATTGAAAACGTTAGACGTACGTTATAAAACTTCTAAAATATTCATGACTTACTAAATGTTGTGAGAAAATTAGTGAATGAATCATATACTAATTTTAGTAATTGTAATGTTTGTGTGTGTGTATATCCCCCATCCTCTAGTAATTAGACAATCTTTTTTTAAAGGTTTTAGTACATTTAGTATATAAGAGCATCAATATGATATTTGCAATATTATTTTCGAGAACTCGTGTCATATGTCAATATTTGACAGATACATGTTGCCAAATAAATGATTAGTTTAAAGATCAGTGGGAATGGTGGGGTCTACAAAAGCTTATACAAAAAGTAAAAGTTATTTTCTCCGTCTCAAATAAGTTGAAACATTTGTCTAGGCACGGAAATTAAGGTGTATGTAATTTGTGTTAAATTTTTATGTAGTAAAAGTTTAAATAATGATTAAAAAAATATTTCTTTTTAGGTTTGTGCAGTGAAAGATTGAGTGGATATTAAAAAAAAATCTTTATTAGGTTTTGTGTAAATGGATCATTTAATTGTTTAAACTTTTCCAAAAGAAAAAATGTTTCAATCTTTTAAAACATCCCAAAAAAAAAATATGTTTCAAATAAACTGGGACAAAGAGAGTATTTGATTGAAGGGGAATTATTTGTATAATCCATTACTATGCAGCACTGATGAAATATTATCGCAAATGTTTAGTTTTCATTTTTGATAAAATTATTCAATTTTTAGCCCTCGGTCTGCTCCAAATATATAATATAGAAAAGCACCGCGTACCATTAATTAACATTGAATTTATGTATATACAAAAATATGCAAATGAAATTTCACGGACACAAAATTAGTGTATTAGTATATTGCAGTGGGGCATAAAATTATAAGACGACAGAATGGCCTGGGTATATGCTAAATGCTAACCAGGAGAAATTCATCACCCTCAATCTACTGTACTCCTATCTATAGAGGTTTCTAGCTAGCTAGCTAATAGCTATGTATACATGTGGTCATGGTTAATTCAAATGTTTGTATCCAGCTGTACATACAGGATTAATCAGAGCTAGCTTTCTAATTAAACTTCTTGCTTATAGTTGTAGCTAGCTAATTAAATACCATACACATGATTAACTTAATTATAGAGAAACCGGTCATTAAAAGGAAAATCTGAAGACCTCTTTGAGGTTATGTGTTACTTACCAGATCATGAAGAAATAAAATTAACCAAATCAGGAATGAATTAATTAGCGATCGAGCGAGCTTACGTAAATTACATATATATATGTGTGACAAGCATGCATACCTTAATTTGTTAGAATGAAATGATTGGGTTGGCTCCTGCACTGCAATTAATTGCCTCTAATTCTCTGTAATTCTCTTCTCTTGTGAGGATCTCGCTCGCTCTTCCACTGATCTGCTGGATATCTATATATATGCCGTACCGACGGCCGCTTTAGGTTTTGTTTGCAGAAGAGGCGAGGCCAGTAGGAGGGTACGTGTTTGTTTCCCTAGCTTCTGCTCTGCTCGGCCTGACCTGGCTAGCTTGAAACAGAGCAGTAACAAAACAAAAGCTTTCCCCTCGCTATCCAGTCTCGTTGAGCGGAGACTGATGAAATGTTCTACTTAATTTCTTACCAAAAAACTGGGCAGCGGATCGGAGAGAGGAGAGGGGGCGGCGGGCACGGGCACGGGCACGGCTGGAGTTCAATATATATATATATATACTACAATTACCTACAATACAAGCACATCATGTTTTGTATTGTCATACATATATACGTGGTTTCCGGCCCGGCCATATTTTTCACATTTTTTTTGTTAGCATGCATTTTTAATTTTCTGATGGAGACGTATTATTACCAATTACTGCAAATTAAAAATGTTCACAAACTGTTTGATTTGCAATTGAAAATTTAAGACAAATATTTTTAATTCCTCACATCCAGTCAAATACGTAATTCTTTCGTTTACAAATTTCATACATAATTTTAATACCTTTAGCATAGTTGTTTTTGGCTTCCATAGGCCCCAATTCTTTTTATGCTTTTCTCAACTTCTTTAACTCCCACTTCCCACATATGCTCGTTAGTAGTACTTCTCACGAATGACATGCCATGTATATATGTGTAAGTTTCTTTTAATCTGGTGTGTAAAATCAATCAAGAAGAATGGAACTAGCTAGCTTAATCACTAATTAAATCTTGTACCTGTATTTCAGAGCTAGTTAAAAATCATTAAAAAAAAAAAAACAACACCAACATTTGCCATCTGGTCCAAATCAACTACTATTGTTTTTCTATCTTAAATATACTACTCATATTTTTAAGTTGGTCAAATTAGCAACTCTATTAAATTCAGTTGCCAATTCAGTGTCAAGTTCTTACTTCTAATGTGACAGGAATATATTTCTACTCAAACTCTAATACAAAACATACTTTTTTAACTCAAAAGATTATTAAATTCATGATTTTTTTCTTGCAACATATACTCATTTCGTACAGAAATCTTCTCACGATTAAATAGAAAGTGGCCAATTTGGTCTCTTTGGAAATATGAGTGATATATCTGAGTTGAAAAAGAGAATAGTGGCAAATTTGGGCCAAGTAAGAAAGAGTAGTGGTTATTGTAATTTTTACCTTAAGAATTCTAGCCAACTAGTGGCTCCAATTTAGATTCATGCATGTACGTGACGCACATCCAAGTAATAACTTTATAAAACAAACGCCTAGCTGGCGTGCGGCTCCTACCCCAGCTGTTTGCCAGAAAACGAAAACGGGCGAAACAAAGGTGTTACTTGACATTATTATCTATTACTGACGCATGTTACACTTTCACGGTTAATTTATTCGGGTTTTGTTTCATCCACAAATTAAAGTTTTGCTCCAAGTTTGACTTTGACATGATCAGAAGGGAATAGAAAACCAGATTTTTTTTTTCCGGAATCGGAAATCTAGAGAATATGCCAATATAGAGCAGAAGGAAGTTAACCTGCTGCTGGGAAAATTACACCAGTAGCGGACGGCGGAATTGGCCCAATAAATAACTTATAAATTAGGAAATTAACCCACTGATGACACATACTACTTAATTAACCAAAAACTTGCCACAATTGTATTGTAACCGATTCCCCTAGGGCATAAGAGTATGACATGCTTACGTGATTAACTCTAAAATAAAAATTTGAAAACCGCCACACCATGGATAGGCGGTCAAACGTTGGGGGCACCGTCCACATGGTTGGCTTGCGTGGTCGCTGATTGGAAGTACTATTTTACCCCTCAACCCATGACACTTTCCAAACATTTATTAGGAAGTCTTCTTGATGTAGGATTTTTTTTCCAAGTGGGATCTTTATTCTCTTTTGGATTAAACATCAGCCTGTTGGGCTAAATATATCATGAACTAGGCCCTAATAGGTTGTCTTAGCCCAAGTATTTGGCCAAGTTTGGTAGTAACATGTCCCCATTTAAAAATGCAGGATATGGGTTCTGCATTATTCAAGGTCAACAAGCGCGAAACGACACCTCCTCCATAATAACACCCCTTGTGGCAAAATGGCACCTCTTAGATAAGGGAGGCATAATAACATGCTCTTGGAAACGAGGTGTGAAATGACGCCTCCTAAAGAAGGGAGGACTAACTGGTGTCTTCCTGGACAAATGTGTTGCTTCACAACAGTAAAGTATGAGTTAAAATGACACATGTTGAATGCGCGTCAAGTGTAATTGGCAAGCATATGACAATTGTGGCAATTGAAAGCCATGTGACACTCCATTATTGGCTCACTCAAAAGGTAATGATAGTTATGGTTTTTGAGATGGAAGGTAAAGAGATCCTTTAAGTTTTATAACCATGAATCCAGACAGCCAGACTGTCATCCGTTCACCTCTATTTTGTAGCCTCTGTCCACTATTTTTGTTTCGAACTATGAGACAAGGACAATACAAAGAGAAGATTGCATCGACTACTGAGGAAGGGGAATTGAGTGTCGAAGTTTGGGGGCGGGGGATGGAGGAATCGAGTTATTTTGGAAGATTGGAGGAAGAGAGCCTATGTTTGACCACTTTTGTCCAATCTCAGTGCCCTGCTTTGAAAGGGGGAAATTTTGGAAGAATGGGAAGAAAGGATTAATACGTATGAAATAACTGAGAGGAAAAAAGAATATATTCCTACTTGATTATTACCATAATTATGTAATTGAAAAAAAAATTTACATAAATTTATCCCAAACAATGCATTTAATTATCCCCTTCCATGCTGATAAACACACAAAATCTCACCTAAACTAAAAGAGCAAGACATCAACCAAATAGTGGTGCAAATACACCAACAATACTCTATCTTTCTCTCCTTGAGATAAGGCACAACATATCAGTGGCAAAACCATGCAGGGGTGCGGGGGGAGGGGGATTGCTGCTACCCCTTAAGAATTTTGAAAGTTTGTAAATATTAGGTACTAAGTTGGCTATTTTGTGAGAAGTTAAGGACCCAATGTGAATTTTTCCCTTGAACTGGTAAATAATATAAAAAGGGTAAATAGCGCTAGCTATTACCACTTTGAGAGCTTAAATACGGTAAAAATATTTAATGTGTCAATCTCCCAAGAGTTATGCATGTTCTGTAGGCCATCAGAACAATGCTCACTATATTACCCAAGTATCCCTCTTGATCTTTATGCAAATATATGTATATTGGTCAAATCATAACACAAATATTTACATTTATGCACACTATGATAGCTAAGAAGGAAAACACTAGCACAATTCTTAGTTTTGGCTTCCACACATTAGGCAATCTTGTTAAGTTCTAGTGACCAGCACCGCACCTGTAATTTTCACTAATAAACTGTATCATTCCAGCCATGTAACCCCCTGTTTTATTTGTCCCATTATCAAATAGAGACTTAGAGAAAACCAAGAAATTTTTTTTTACATCAATAGCCCATCTATGGACCAAGTTATGAATTTTTTAAGTTGGTTACAAAATTCTGACCAAATAAATAGTAACTTAGCCAATTTTGCAACATCATATTTTTCACTATAGGGCTCCAAATTCAGAAATTCCAAATTTTAGTTCAACCTCTGGATGTTCTCTAGATGTGGTCAAAATTTCATATCAAGATTCATTTGACACAAGGAGATATTAAATTTTAGGTGCAAAGTCAAAATTTTGGTCACCTTATGACCATTTTGCCCATACAAAATTTCTTAAAATTCATTCACTTTATTTCCAGGTCCAAAACCAAAATAGGCAGTTCCATACATATCTTAAACACATGGGAAAACTATTTCCCTGAATTTAGAATCCTTCCAACCCTTATTCATAAAAATTCCATCAAAATAACCCATAAACACCGTATGGACAGCATTGTGTATACACTTCAAACTACACTCCAATGATTCATATATCCTTCTCACACTGCACATACACCATACCCAGTTCATTTACATGCATTCATGCACTACATACATGCCAATAACTTAGTTAATATGTACACTAAGCTTCTTGAAGAGCTCCACAAAGCACTAAGCACTCCAGAAACTTGAAGGGACCAGCTGCTGTGTAAGACAGAAAGTACCATTACTAAAAATAGCTACTGTGCTCCAAAAATCATGAAAATTTCTAGTTTATCACTACACATATGGAAGTTAATATACCTGAAATTTCACAGAGAAATTCAAATGAAAACTATTAATCTGAATGTTCTCTTTTAGGTGCTCCTGAAATGGACAAAAAGGGGGTAAGTTTCTTGAATGAAACTTAGTAAGAGCTTATCAATAAAATCTTCAAACTTCAGCCATATACCTGAAATCCAAAGATACTAAAACACAAAAATACAATACAAAAACACAAATATACGCATCCAAATGCACAAACAAACACAGCAACAAACATATGAAATGCTGGCAGCAATAACACATTAAGGTTAGTCCATAATCATTCAATAAAACAATAAAATATCATTTTAGTAACACTATGGCAACCCTCCTTAAGCTTTTGCTTGATCTTAGGAGTCTTTTAGATCTTAGTTAGTACTAACTTGGGCTCTAGAAACCTTGAATTTCACTGCCATAACAGAGCACCAAAGCTGTAGGGTTGAAACCCTTGGTGCAATTTCCCCCTTAACCTAAACTTGCTTCATCAAGCTCTTGGCTCTCTTCCAAGCTTAGGGTCTTAGGTTCATGGATGTTTGGGCATCTGTTTTGAATAATAAACAACCATGAAACCCAGAGAAAACCCTTACCTTTTGCTGGAAATCCAATAAATCCTTCGTAAACCCAAAAACTAGGGGTTATGGCTTTCCTTGATGCTTCGGTTGTTTTCTATTTCTTTCTCTTGATTATTTGCAATAAGATGACTATGGTGGATGGTGGAGGAGCTCAAATAGATGAGGCTAGCAGGTGGAGGTCGAATTTTGGGAAGAAAATGGGTGAAAATGATTTTTTTTCTAGCTTTATTTCCTAATTTATCTTTAGTAATGGCATGTGTGCAAATTTTGCAAACGTCAAGCCACACTTGGACAATATTTTTACCTGCCATTTGGGGTAGGAAAATGACATATTTTGGCCTCTTTTAACCTTGGTCAATAGTCATTTTCACCTTTCGAAAAATCTAGGACACTTAAGCACCTTAGTTGTCATTATGCCATAAATGGCAAACTTTGCCTCTTTGAGCACTTTGGTCCCCAACAATATATGTAATTCCTTCCATGTTCTCCCTTCATGATTCCATCCATGTCCTTTCCATAGCTATATTTAGAAATTTGTGCAATTGAGTGCCCAATCTTTATAATCTTACAATTTAGTCTATAGGTTACTTGAAAATCAAGCAATATACCAATGCTTTCTTAAGGACCAAGCTATCATTGTTTTTGCCACTTAAGGGAGTGTATATTAAATACTTTACACTTTACAATTCATACACTATGGTGAAAATTAAAGCATATAAGTTTAAGTCTTTATGCTATAATTTTCTCATTTTGTGAGGGTGGTAACACTAGCAGTCCTAAATCTTTACTTTTCATTACAAGTTTGTCCTTAGCCTCTTAACTATTACATATTCGTCCTAAACCATTTTCTGGCATTTCAAATTCAACATTTGACCAACAATTAATGTTGTTGGTGACGGAATTGGGATAAATATATAACAATTGAGAACTTATAGATGAATTTATAGGAAAAAGTAAATTTTAAATAATTTTTTATAAAATTAAATTTTTATAAATAATTATTTAAATAATTTTTTTCTCCTAGATTTTGGTCGTCACTAGTCTTATCTCCTCCTAGCTCCAAAACTTAAAAACCTAGTTCAGACATTGCAACAAACAATTATCTACCACTTATAGAATTATTAACTTTAATTAGCCAGTTGCAACAATAAAGCACCTATATATGTAAATTGGACTAAAGTTGATCCGCCCATTCGGCTTATTTGCCATATGTGGACAAACCGGCTGCCTAGAACAAATAAATTGTTTTGAGTATAGAGACAGAAAATGGCGCGTATCATGATGTTTATCCGAGTGTAGTCCTCGTTAATTAATTTCTAAAGAAAGGCGAAGCGTACTATTGAACCAAGCCTTGATCGCTTATCACGTTATTAATTAACTAGTTGATCCGTTTCCCTTATCTGTTGGGAGCGCATGATCTCTGTTCAACTTAAATTACTCACTCTAAGCAAAATCTTAATATAATACTCGGCTATTATTGCAGCTATATATTGTTTAATTATAGAATCCATGTGAAAAGAGACAAGACACGGCTTTTTTAAATTTTAAGTCATCCTATTCGAATATTTTGGCTAACCGGTGGTTCCAGTTTTTGTTTGTAATCCAGTTTAATTTTTCTAAGTTATTATTTTACCTGCTTCGATACACGAACCACGAATGAGCATGATTTTGTTCTTAACCGTCGACCGTTCTTTTCTCCAGATGGGTTCTTGCCCTCTTGGGCCTTGATGCGACCAACCAAACACTACTTTCTATTTCAATTTAGTTTCAACTAAGAATAATGTTCATAGGAAAACCTAAAAAATCCTTATAATCTTTAAATTCTCAAAGTACAAGTCAGAACTCGCAAATCCCCAAAAGAAAATTAAAAAAAAAAAAGTCTAGAAGAGAACGAAAAAGGGGATAAATGCCCCATATTAGCCATTGTAATAGGAGACTCTCCAACCTGGCCTGTGAAAAAGAGTATTAGTATAGAAGAGAACGAAAAAGGGGATAAATGCGCCCCAGTATTTCTATTCATTCATTCGCAAGTGTCAGGGAGGCCAGCCCGTTACTAACATCAGGTCCTCTATCTGTAGAACGTCGGAGCACCGCCATGGCCTCTGCTACCTTCTCCTTCAGAGCTTCCGGAGACTCCATCAGATGGAGCACCTCGGTTTGGTCCATCTCTAGCAACATGCCCGTCACTTTCCCCGCGTTCTCTGCCTCAAGCCGCTCAACCAATGGGTAAAGTTGTTCACCCAGCATCTGAAGGCAGAGAATATGATCAGTATACGTTATTATGACTCACATTTTACCTGGTTATATTGCATTGCTAGATTACGACTTTTTTATACTTCACTTTAAAACCGTAACGTGTCTTTATATTATTACTGGATTCATGCTTCGAAGAAATGAATCATTGGCTTACCCTGGTTCGATCCTCTGGAGTAGCAGATGCTAAAGCAGAAGTAAGCGTCGATCTGGGCACTTGACCAGGTCGTTGTGCGTCGGCAGGTGCGCCTGATACATCTAAAGCAACCGGCAAAATTGGGCCCATAAGACCATGAGGAACTGCAGATACGTCCATGGCATTCCTTCCATTCCCCATGAACCGAAAACCTTTGCTGGCATTGCGGTGCACCATCTACAACGTAACAGAGTACATAAATAAAAACTAAAGTTCAAGAAACACAGATTGGAATCATAACCAGCATAACTTCTAGCCAAACTGTCTCAGTTCCTATATGGCTATATCCATTGGTCCAGCCTTCACATGAATATCACTCCAACAATATGTTTAAGTGAATGAACCTTTTCTTCCGCAACCATGGAAGTTTTACTATCCAAATCAAAACTTGCCAAACTAGTTTATCAATATGGAGAAACCTGCATTACCTGTGGCTGCTGCTGTAGGTTCGCTCCTCTACGGAGACCCAATCTGCGAACTGTTTGGCCTTGCCTTGGAATACCAAATGGCATCACGTAGTTTGGGGGCAGGTTAGGTCGCATCCCTGGGAGGAGTTGCATCGGCTGCTGGAATCCGTACCCAACAGGCTGGGGAGGAAGCAGACCTGGTGTCTGCTGACCAAAATAAAGCTGCTGGGGGCCAAGCCTGGCAGAAGCAGGATGGTATCCAGGAAACCCTGATGTAAAAGGTAGCGTTCCACACTGGGCTCGGAGCTGGGCAAAGTAAGCCTGGAACAGAAAGGAGTTTTATGTTGAATTTAGAATAAGAAATTATCATCGGTGTAATGCAAGTTTCTGAATTCACTCATTAGTTTGATCTTATTTCCTCACCAGAGCATACGTAAATCAATTGAAAGAAGAAATATATCAAAGTATAGTCTTCTGTTATCAACTCGTAAGTGTTCCAGAAAAGCCAAAAGTTTTTGGGTGCAGGTTCAGCAGTGTATCATGCTCATGGACTGTTAGGGCTAAATTGAACAAGAAGGTTCAAATATTAAGTAAAGATGGCAGATGGCATTTTAAGATGGAAAAAGATGCAACTGGATCACCTGAAGCCTAGCTTTTCTTTCTTCCTTGCGTTGTGCAACAGCAACATATAGAGGTTTCTTCCCGATCATTTTCCCATTCATTTCATTCAGCTGGAAATGAAGTAGCATTGATGATCAATACATGCTGCAGAACAAAACGCTGCCCCGTGGATAAAAAACAAAAGAAGTGAAACTTACAGCTATTGTGGCTTCCTCAGTTGTAGAGAAGGCAACAAAGCCAGATCCCTTGCTAAAACCTTGTGGATCCAGCATAACCTGAGACATGAATTTCCAATAATAACATTACCTAACATTTTTGGAGGAAAGCAGCCGGTACTTAATTGCAAAGCTTTGTAAACAGAAGTAGATTTACACGTATATATAGGAAAGGCTCACCTTGCATGATTTAATAGTTCCAAACTTGGAAAACAATTCCTTTAATTTGTCGTCATCAATATTGTCATCAAGATATTTGAGATACAAGTTAGCACCTTGATATTTTTCATATCTGTTTAGTCTTTCCTGCTCAAACCTGCCCCTTAACTCTGCCTCCCTTTCCGATTTCCTTTGGGCCCTCCCCACGTACCACACTTTATCCTCATGTTTAGTTCCATTCAGCTGTTCCACTGCCACAGCAGCTTCCTCTGGGCTTTGGAAGTTGACAAAACCAAAGCACCTGGATTTCCCATTCTGATCCTTCATGACAATAGCACTACTGATTGCACCATAAGTTCCAAAAGTTTTCTCGAGGTCCTCATCAGTCGTTTCATCCGACAAATTTTTGACATAAACATTAGTGAACTTGGTTGATGCATTTGCATGGAGCCTCTCCGAGCGTCGAACATGTTGGCCAACATAAACTTGTTTGCCGTTCAGAAGCATACCGTTCAAATTTTTGATTGCATTTTGTGCAGCTTCCTCGTTTTCGAACTGTACATATCCAAAGCCTTTGAGCTGCCCATTGGCATCAGTAGCCACCTTGCACGACAGCACATTCCCGAAGAAAGCAAAAGTCTCATACAGCTCCTTGTTGTCGATTGAAGGATCAAGGTTCTTGATGAAAACATTGCCACACCCGCTCCTCCGGATACTTGGGTCCCTTTGAGAAAACATAATCCTGATTGGTTTTCCATTGACAGGAGTAAAGTTGAGAATCTCCTTGGCCTTGGCGGCTGCAGTACCAAAATAGAACATTTTACCCAAAGGTAAAGGGTAAGTACTCCACAATCCACATATATACAACTTCAAGGCTCGATGTAAGACTTTCATGAAGTCGGTGGGGGCATGACAGGGACAAATATACCAATAACAAGGAAAAAGAACAATTAATGTGGAACAACCAGAAATGAACAGTGCCATGCACAAAACTTTAAGCAAGACTGGATACATATACCGCCCAGCTGGTAAAATTTTTGTACAATATTTTTCGATATATTTAATGTTCCACAAAGAAAATAGCCTTATTCCCAGATCAGCAACACGAGGAGACCATATTGATACGGAATAACCAATCAGATTACACATAGAACATACAGCGAACCGAATAAATTGATTTTCAGATATTTTTAAACATGAAAATAGAAGAAACCACAAATCATAACAAGAGTAACAGTAGTAGGATATTAAAATATGAGAGATGGTGAATTACCGTCGTCAGGAGTACTGAAATTAACGTAAGCGTAACCGAGAGAGTATTTCTTGTCCTTATCCCTGCAAACCTTAACGGATTCGATGGGGGCGACGTGGCTGAATAGTTCGTATAACTGGCCGTCATTGACGGCGGAGTCCAGATCGCCGACGTAGAGCGAGGAGTTCTGGAGCAAGCTAGCCGGTACAGACTGAACAGCTGCCGGCGACGTCATGGGTCAACGATAAATTCAAACTACTAAAACAAAAATTGGGGTAGGGTTAGTGCAGAGGGTTAGCAAGAGAGATGCGGGAGTATTTTTTGTTTTGGTATGAGATTTTTCTAGAGAATTTTTTTTTGGGTTTTCCTGTTTTTCAGTTTCCCTTGTCTACTGCGAAAGAAGCGACGAGAGAAAGTGTGGAGAGTGGCAGGAGGGAAGGGAATTTATAGGGGAGGGGGAGCCGAAGAGTCGTGGTCCGAGGGGGAGTAGAGTTCGGGGAAATTTAGGATTGCGTGGAGGTGGGGCCTGCGGGAGGAGGGTGACGTGTCGTCTAAGAAGCGTTGTCAGTTAGGTTGCTCGCTTGGCTTCTTTGTTTTGTTTCGTTTCGTGTGGCGGTGCTTCACTTTCTCACTTTATGTCTCTGACCAATGCATGGCTGTGCAATTGCAACCGAATATTGGATCTCGTTTGCGCGACATATCTTAAACACTAAAATACTCCATCCTCTCCGTGATTACTGTTTCTAATTATCTCGAGAGAATACCATGTGTTTGGATTGGGCCCACCTAAGCGAGTCGCATTTTGGAGGCTAAAAGACGCCCAAAGAAACAAACATGTTAATTATGTCCGTGGACACATGTTGATTATGTCTTGAGACATGCCTACATATAAACGAAACCATTGATGTCTCTTCAATGTTCATAAAAAATAGAACACTAATAAACAGATTTAGATACATGTATATTACACTTTTATGCTTGGGCTAATAAATACTACATGAACATATGCATATAACGTTATATGTAAATTTATCTCTATAAAAAAAATTGTAAAATTGTGCCTGTATAGAGCGTTGTATGTCATGGGACATATATTGAACAGGTAGGATCGTCTTTATTAAGGTCTACAATATTAGTTTATACAAGCGTAGCACATATTTTGGAGTTATCACCAATCAGTTTATCGAATGGACACCTTATATGGTTTATAAAGGATTCTAAGGTTTTTAGAGAGAAGAGTGGTAAGACAATAGACTAAAGTTGTTGCTTCTCCTTTCCTTGAAAAAGCTTAGAGTTTATTAGCTTTTTCTTGTGTTGTCATCCAAATAGTGACCACTATTTATAGTGGGGGAGCTATATACTCCTCCAGCATTACATTTTTTGCAACACTTTCCATTTTGAATTGTCCTAAATTATTTTAAACATTTACTTTTTTAATAAGTTTTATCATGTATCTTTACTATTATACCTTTCATTCTTTCATTATTCAATTTCTCACTTCCACCCTAAAAACCATTGCTCAATTCTCTCCTCCAATCTCAACGTGGACAACTTTGTTGTTCTTCTTGGTGGTGACAGAGTGACATTTCTTCCAAATCAAGTCAATGGCAAGTGGAGTGAGGGAAGGAGGTTCCGGATTAATAGAGATGGAGAAGGAGAAAGAGATGACAAATCGAAGCAACATATGGCAAATTGAGGCAAAACAATAGATTAAGGCAAAATAGACGATAGATCGATGTGATGGAGACTAAGGAGACAAAGGCGACGGAGGTTAAGGTGATGGAAACAGCAAATTGAGTCAATAGAGATTAGAAACGATGAGGTATCAGAGATGGCAATCAAGGAGATGGAGACACTGATTGAGGCGACATAGATGGAAAACGAGGTGTTAAAAATGACAATTGAGGGGACAGTGACAAGGTGATGACATCGGGGACGGAAGCGAAGAGATCAGCAGGGTATGGCTGGTTGACAAGGTATAGGGGTAAACTATTGGAAACCGAGGGTCACCTTAGCCCTTGCCTTGGTATATGTGAAATACCAAATGTTTCAAAGAAATCGGGGCAGAGAGTACATGATTAACATGAATTTTTTAGATTAAACCTCATTCAAATCAAATTTGTAAAGGTTTAGATCTCCTAGGATGCAATTTGGCCAAAATACTAATTCAAGTCCAGGAAAACTCTTATGTTGTTGTTTTGGCCCTATATTAATCACAAAATCACAGTTTAACCCTATATTTCAAGGGTTTGTCAAATTGACCCAGAATTTTGCAAAATTACCAAAATTTTCCCAAAATTTTATAAAGTTGTCATATTTGCTCCAAATCTTCTAACTTTGCCCAGAGTTCTCTAAAAGCTCCATTTTGCCTGGAAAAGAGTGATATCAACAACGAGTAAGCTGTGTTAAATTCCAAAGAATTTGAAATACAAGATTCCTATTACTTTTATACTGTGATATGATATCTTAATCAAAAGGTTTTAGGAGCCAGGGTTTCAAAAAGTCGACTTCAAAATGCAAAGCAATTTTTCATAAGTCTAGTCAGAACATCATGCAGATATTTTTTCTAGTTAAATTTATATTTACATAGGTCTAACATATTTACAAAAACCAAATAAGTTAGTATATTTCCCACTGAAGTCGAAATACAATGCTACATGATAGTTAGCAAAATCGATTGTTTCTGTTAAAAAAAAACCTATTGCATTGATTTCTAATGACATGTGAAACTCTCCGTGTACCAGCACTTCCTATGATTGGGAAGAAATTACAATGCTTATGAAAGCAAAATTACTATTCATAACAACCAATGTTCCCACATCAACATGTCTATGAACATTGTCAGAACAGAAAAGCCGGATTGGATAGACACCTTAGAGGATAATTGCCAGAACAAAAAGCATGAGATGGGTCCTTGAAATCTGGCTCTATATCTTTTTGCTTTTTCGGTCTTCTCACTTCCCCTACTAACAACTGGCCCTTCAATATGCTACTGTTGAGCCCAAAAGTTACCTGGGCTTCAAATAACCTCGTTGTGTACTAATTAACGGGTCGTGAATAGTGTAATTCCAATCACCTACTGCTACTAGAGGTGGGAGGTGGGCCGGGTTGACCCAGACCGCCAGTCAACCCCGGCCCGAACTTGTTAAACTTGTCCCGGCCCGCCCTGGAAAAAGCCTGTTATATTATGGGCCTAATAGGAGGAGAAGATGCAAAAAAAGACTGCCCCAGACCAGTCAAAACACACAAAACGGCCTGACCCGGACCGGCCGGACTGCCAACCCGGACCGCCCCGCCCGCCTGGCGCTGCAATGGCTCCCTGCCAATAACATTAACCTGCAAATTTCAGCAGGCCCTCCAACAACTTTCTGCTCCATTTCAACTCCCAAAATTTCATTTTTGTCCCTCCCAACAACTAAATTTCAAAGACTTTTTGGTCAAACTAATTTTTTCCCTCCCCCTATAAATACCAATGTCATTTTCACACAATCCTCACATAATCACTAAATCTCTCTTCTTCATCTACTATATTCTCTCAACCATTCTCCTTATTTTCTTAATCTCTTCCAAATTTCTTACTAATTTCTCCCTAATATCTTCATAATCCTCTCTTGACTTTGCATTAATCACTACTATTAGTACGTGAGACATGGCTTCAAAAGGAAAGGGCAAGTCAACAGATAGTTCATCTTCCCGCAACACCGACCTCCGAGCCTTGTTCCGTCGCCGATCTCGGCCCACTGATAAAGGCATTTCAATTTAAGAGTTTCACGACGATGATGCTGGAATCGATATGACGAATTACGATTTGGGTCTCGACGATCAATTATCTGATGATGAAGTGGAAGAGTTAGATGTGATGGCGTCCGGGAATCCGTCAACAGAACCGACACCTACAAGTCATGAACCCAGCATTGAGGAAACTCAAGCATAAGGTAAATCCACGAGACTAACTGCTTAGGTTTGGGAGCATTATGAGCTCATAAACGAAGGGGAGTCAAGGTACGGGAAATGCAAACATTGCAGGAAAAAATTGGTGCATAGAAAGAATTCCAGCACTGGAACGCTGAAGCGGCATATTGAAAATCAACATCCTCTCTAGTATCGGGACTAGTTCTGGAGGACAAACACAACTTGGGTCTACAAACGGCCCCGGCGGATCAGGTATATTTCGTTTTAACCAACAATCTTGTGAAGAATGTATGGTAAATTGGATGATGCTTACCGAAACAAGCTGAAAATGTCCACCTAGAATCTTGGATAAAATCACAATTAAATCCTGCATTTAGAAAAGTATCAAGGAAAACTGCTAGGAAAGAAAGCTTTAGACAATTTGAAGCCGGAAAATCAGATTTACAAGAATATTTTTCTGCTCTTGATCATTGTGTGGCATTTACTTCTGATATGTGGACATCACCTATAGGTCAATCATTCTATTGTGTTACTTCTCATTGGACTGATTCTAATTGGATAATGTAAAAACTAATTTTGTCATTTAAGGTTATTGAAACAGATCATACTGGTTATCAAATATTTAATTGTATCTTAGAAACTTTACGTGATTATTTTTGTACTGATAAAGTTCTGTGCATTTCATTTGATAATGCTTCAAATAATGATGTTTTAAATAATAATGTTGTCACTCGTCTTTTGAGTCAAAACTTAAAATCATCGCTTAACGGTGCATTCTTTCACATTATATGCATGTGCCATATTTTGAACATTTATGTGCAAAAGGGTTTAGAAGTTCTCCAAAATGAGATTTTGCTTATTCGAAACTCATTAAAATATTTGATGTCTAGACCTGCTATTTTTCGTGAATTTAAAAGCTTTTGTATTGAAAATCAAAAACCATTTTCTTGGAAACGGTTTAAATTGGATTGCCTAACCCGCTGTAACTCCATATATTTGATGTTGCAAGATGCATTACCCTAAGCAAATTTATTGTCACATTTCATGAATTTAAAAATGGGTTGTGAATTTTTTACAATTGAAATGTGGGAGAAATGTTTTAAAACTGGTGAATTGCTTAAGTTTTTTTACGAGGCAACTGAATTTTTCTCTGGTGTTTACTACCCAACAAGTCATCAAGTTTTGTTTCATTTAGTGAACATCACATATGCTTTACATCAGTTTAAAAATGATGAGTTGTTAAAACCGACTGTCGAAGCCATGCGGGCTAAGTGGCTTCAATATTTCTCAAACATTCCACCTATCTTTTTAGTCGCTTCTTTACTTGACCCGTATGTAAAATTAACAGGCACAACAACACTGCTTGAATGAATTTTTCATACTTATTTAGAAATGTCTCATATAAATGTTTTGGCTATGTCTGCTTCTGCTTCCGAGTACTTGCATTCTTTATACAAAGTTATATTGTGAGCGGTATTCGGATAAGGTAAGATCCGAAGCTCCCCAAACCGAGCCTCCAAGGAGATCAATCTCCTCAAGATTTAATCCGGCGCTCCAAATGCTCAAACGACCCCGACCGATGACATTGGGATTAGCTAAAGTCGATGACTATCTCAACACATCGTTCGAGACAAGCGACCTCGACATCTTGGAGTGGTGGAAACAAAAGAGATCAAGATTTCTGATCTTGTTGATAATCGCACAGGAGATTCTTGCCGTTCCAGTATCGACCGTCTCATCCGAGGCAGCGTTTAGTGCCGGAAAATGGGTGATAACAAAAAAACGGTCAAGATTGACACCCGACGCAGTAGAAGTATGCGTGTGCAACCGAGATTGGGGCCTCGCAGCACTTCGACAACAAAACCAAAAGAGTTCAGATGAGGAGGTAATATCCGATATCGAGACTTGAATTTTTTTTTTTCAATCAGTAATATCCGATATCGAGACTTGAATTTTTTTTTTTCAATCATACATATAGTTTGTATTTGATCTGATTATGCTGTTCAGCACAGATCATAAGTTTCTATTATTTATCATTTCCGGAACGTTTTTGTCATTTCAAAATTTAAGGCCCGTTTCGATTATTTATAAGTGTTGTTTAGCTTTTTAACTTAATAAAACTTTCACCAGAGGTGGTGTTTTTTCTTAAAAATATTTATGACTTATATAATTAATAATTGTTCTATTATATATATATATATATATTAATAAATAAATAAAACGAAACCCGCCCTGCCCCACCCCGAGACCAGCTCGGAACCGCCCTGCATACAACCAAGCTGAGCCCAGTCCTCAGGACCCAAGCCCGAGACCAGCAAGGGACCGGCCAGTCCTACCCGGTTCCCACCTCTAACTGCTACTGCCAACGGAAGCCGACTGATCAAGAATCGTAAGTAGTGCTCATCAACAGATACTACTCTGGCATACTAAAGCATACTCGACTCGAGCCTATGAACAGGGTTTGCCCACCCTTCCCAAAATCAGTCCATCACGATATCTAATTCCAACTATAGAAGATTTTCTTTTTTTTTTTTTATAATGAAAGAAATACCCTATAGAGCGACTAGAAATAACCCTGTAGCTGGGCTCCTTTCCAAATTAATAGACAGAACAGTACATTACGAAGAGATCATTATCTGAGACCGAGACCGAGACACACCAGTACATGCATTGTCCTTTGATTCCAGAGGTTGCAACAAGCAACAGAAGTCAGAAGCAAAGCAAACTTGTCAAGACAAAAGGCCTCAGTAAGTGTGAACGATACACCACGAGTTCGATAGCTGTACAATGACTACATTGGAGGCCTAGGAATGATCAGACTCCATCTGATTCAGATGGAAGCTCCCTTCGCTCTTCTGATGAACTTGCACCTTGAATTTCTCCTCCTTGTCGCCTCTTTTCAGCTTCAGCAGCATATCAAATTTTGGCAGGTCTTCCACCACCTGGTGAAGTTAACACGCATTAGATGCATTAAACATCAGCACACCAGAATTGCCAATGACGAATTTAGTGACTGGATAAGGGGTTTCAATAAATCAATTGGCAGGATAAGGAATGGTGAAAGACAGGGATTCAGTCTCATAGTGCCACTCTTCAGCTTGAAAATGCCAACCATGCATTAAATAACAGGACAAGGGACATGGGAGGCAACGTCAGGACAAAGGACCATAACACCTAATTGACTTTGGGCAACGCCATTGATATATCACATCCTCACCAGAAGAAACAATTTGGGGAAATATTAAAAGCAAATCATAACCAAGTAAATTCCAATTCATAATGAGATATGGACTCGTCCAACTTCCGCAGCACAAGTATAATAAAATCAAACACATACAAATCCCAAGAAACCACCATAAAAACACGACTCCAGATGATCATAATCGGTTCCAACTTCCCAAGAAATGAGGCTTTTGCACGTTAATAACCGGGTATGTTGGCCATAAACAGTGCCAAAAGCAGGATTAGGGAAGAACTTGAAACATGATAAGACATGCGTGGAAGGGTGTTTAACGGTCCTATCTGCTCACCTCAGCCTCTGCGTGGACTATCTCTTGAAGCTCATAAGGTAACAAGGAATTCGATCTCTGCTGAATGGTCTTGAGGGCATGGTTTGCAGCATCCTGGACTAAAGGATCATGAGTTGGCACTGCTCGCCACCCGGAGCCATGTCCATCTGACCAAATATCAACATAAAACTTATACATCTGTCTTCTCACAGATAATGATACGCTACGGCACGCATTGGCCGGAGATGGACCAGAAACATCCGTACTAACAGATGGAAAATAAAACATTAATGAAGATACTATGAGAAACAGTATGTGATCATCTTCATATGGCGCATCATATTTTAAAAGAACCTTCCACTGATTTTCTAGAATAGTATAAAGATCGTCTGAGTTTTTTTTTTTATAAAAAAATTGTAATCATGGATCTTTCCAAGTTTTTCATGGCATTGGTGAAGGTACTCACTTCTCCAGTCATTCTCCCAATAAAAGACAACGAAAACAGAATTCTCCCCTCACAGCGTTCACAACCCAACATAATCCAACCTCTGTACTGAAAAAACTGTATATATCATCGTATTAATTTTTTTCCCTTTTCCAATATCAACCATACAGGCTAAATTTGCAGGTATGTCTCAGAAGACTAAACTAAACTAACAACACATATGTTGCTGGGGTTCATACCAGCCTTCACTTTGCTCGTGCCAAAAAACATCAAGATAGAAGTTCCCATCCACAATCTTCATCAATTGGAGTGGAAAGAGCCCGTAATTACAAATAAGGGGCATCATCAGCCCTAGGAATACATCGTATAGAGAGGCCAGCAAAGACATGTACCCAGATCACAATATTCATAACATAGTACAACAACCATGCTAAATCCGAGATGTAAAGGAGAATTTCAGGAAATTGAGGATCAACCTTTCTTGACACCGAGATCAGATGAAGTAAAGGAAGGGGCGTCGCAATCACCGGCGTGCTTGAACTCCTGCAGCTCCTTGAAGTCCATCCAAGGCTTGACCCAGACCTTGGCCTCATAGAGCTTCTTCTTGCCCGCATCAATGATTTCCAGAGTGAGATGGTGGAGGGTCCCAGTCACCACCTGTTCCTTCGCCTTCACTACCCTGGCGAACTCCAGCATCGCATTCTTCAGGACAAAAAGAACAACCACAATCCAACTCGTAAGTTAAATCAGAACTAACCTCGCACAATTAGATGCATGATGAAGCGGAGATAAGCTACGAAGTCGAAAACGAACCTCTCGCTTGTTGTGTTCTTCGACGGCGAAGCGGCCGAGGCTGTCGATCTCGAGGCTGTTCTCGGCGCCGCGAGACTGGTGAACTCCTCCGAGGGTGGGTAAGGAGGCGGCCTCCATTTGTTGGGTGCACAGCCCTGAATCCGCAGAGAAGACGAGGATCGCTATGAATGCCAGTGAGGAGAGGATGAAGGGCAGGCGCTTCATTTGTTATTTGTTAACGGCTGTAATCGACCCTGCTTTTATAGGATTTTGCTTGTGATACAGATAAGAGGTCGCATCGTGCTTGGGCCTTGGCTTGCGGCACGTGCCAGACACGTCTAACATACTTTGCTTAGTCCCTAAGCGAGGATGGCCCGTTTCCGCCTTTCTTTAGTTGACGGTGGTTTCGCTAACCTTGTGTTTTTTAAGTTTTGGTTTCTATTTTGCAGCTTGCTTTCGTACCTTTTTTAAAAGGACGGCAAAAATAACAAATTTATCATTAAAGTTTAGGGTTGAGAGTAGATATGTCATTATAGTTTTTTTTAGCTCAATTTTTCACTAATATTTTAAAATGGACCGAATATGCCAACAAAAAATGTTAAAAATAACAAATTTTAAAATTTTATGGTGATAATACAAGTTTTAGGAAACTTTAAAGACTTTTTATAATTAAACTCTCACTCTCTCTCAAGAATGCCAGAGAGGAGATTAGACAGTAGATACAGATGGAGGACAGCGGGGTTGAGGTGTTGGTGACAGAAACAGTAACAGGGCTGAAGCGTTTATAGCATAGATCAGATACTCTTTTGATAAAAATCTCAAATGGCTTGATATTTTTTTTAAAAATGCATAATAACCCAAAGATTTCAAAATTTGCTATTTTAACATTTTCCGTTATTTTTCTAAACGGTAGTGGCATATTCGGCCCATTATAAAATAGTAGTGGAAGATTGGGCAAAAAAAACACTATAGTAGCATATCTGCTCCCTACCCAGAACAATAGTAACAAATTTGATATTTCTACCTTAAAAGTATTCTCATATTTTAAAATTTTTTGGGATATCGACGAAGGAAAGATAAGTAAAAAGAGCAAAAGGGGCATATCTCCCGGTGAATTGTTTGTGCGGGCATAATTTACTATAATTTTTACAGTTAAATACATTACTAATATTTGTGATTGCGTGAAATATTACATTATTGTTTTGAGTATAGGCAAATTAGCCACTTACAAGTTTAACGGAGAAAATATTTCATTGTCTTTTGGAGTATTCCATTAAGTAAGTTGGATAATGAAAATAAAAAAACCAGGTAAATACCATTCTTTTAGACAAATTACACAATTTATTCCTATATTATATTCATTAATGCAAATAGGTCCTTGAACATAATAACATTTTTTCATTGTTTTCCCTTCTTTTTGTCAACCATTCAATTAGAACTCAAATTGCCTTCAACCAATTTCTTCTTCCCACCAAAACCCATATTACCTTCAATAGCGAGATGACTTTGAACCACTGATAAGAGTCCCACACTAACCGATTGGTCTTCTCAGTTACAATTGTTTTCTCTTATGATTTTCCCTTTTACTCAAAATTGTTTACAGTTTTTATAGTTTTTGGTCTATCACCTGCCGTTTGAATGTCAAATTATTGTTTTCTCTGAAGTCAAACTATTGTTCAATGGCTTCAGATTATATTGATTCTCATTTTATCATTCCACAATTGTTCTATAATCCTCCACCCACCAAGTGTTTGATGAAATGCTCAATTGATAAAACATGACCTATGTGATTTGCATGGTGTAGGTGGGTAAAAGCTTGGACTTTCATTCAAGTGAGAAAAATTAAGGAAGTAGTAGCAGGAGAAAAGGGAGGAGGAGGAAGATGATGGTGGAAGAGAGAAGAAAAAAAATTGAAGGGGGATTGTAGTGTGGAACAAAAATTTATGGGCTAAGTTAGGACAAAATGTGCCATATTAACATCCACCTAGACTTGTCATGTCGACAATATGTGTCACATCTTCTCCCAATGTGTACAATGCAGTGGTGGTGGGCAAAATCATAATAAAAGGCAATGTTTATGATTGATTTACCAGTAAAAATACAATGGTGGGTGATCTATCTAATGCAAAAACATCAATGGGGGTTTGCTAGCAGTAAGAGCCCCAAGCTAAGCATAAGCATTATTTGGATAAAATTTAAAAAATTGGTTATATTTGAATAAAATAATTCTATTATTTTAAAATTTTATCAATTTGATTAAAATCAAATTTCTTGTTCAATTATTGGATTGGTTATTGGTTCCTATATTTGAAACTGAATAAACTGAATAGTAATAAATATTTTATTAGTATCCATATGGATCATGCATATATAAAACTACCTGCTTTTAATTTTGTACTATATGTTATTGGTTCTTCCATAATTTTGGGCATAAGATGTAAAATTCTAAATATTTATCACATTTTTTTCCATTTCCAATATGCTTAGGTCTTAAAGAGCCAACCTGAATAAATTGAAATATAATTTAGACGGTTCATATTGGTTCTAACATATAATTTGTCAAGTTTGAAATTTGTTTAAAAAAATGAAAACTGATAAAATCATTATGTTTGGTTCTATTTCAAGCCGAACCAATTGAATGGTCACCTTTAGTTGGGAGAATCACAGGCTTAGTACATTTTTTCTCTCTTATATCCATCAATTAACATGATCTTTCTATATTTAAAAATAAAACGGTGTACAATCACTTCAACCATATTCTTAGTTCGGATCATAAAAATTTTATTTTTATTTTTAAATATAGAATGATCATGTTAATTGATGGATATAAGAGAGAAAAAATGTACTAAGCCTGTGATTCTCCCAACTAAAGGTGACCATTCAATTGGTTCGGCTTGAAATAGAACCAAACATAATGATTTTATCAGTTTTCATTTTTTTAAACAAATTTCAAACTTTACAAATTATATGTTAGAACTAATATGAACCGTCTAAACCCTAAACCCTTTAGTTGGGAGAATCACAAACTTAGTACATTTTTTCTCTCTTATATCCATCAATTAACATGATCATTCTATATTTAAAAATAAAACGGTGTACAATCACTTCAACCATATTCTTAGTTCGAATCATAAAAATTTTCCTAGTTGTTTGGTTTAAAGATTCTCAAAATATTTTAAAAGTAACATTTTAGAAAATAACAATTCATAATTTTTAAAGCATAATAATAATTGAGTATCGATAAGAAAAAGAATAGAATTAATATAGTGTTTGGTTATATTGAGAAAATGATTTATTGGATTCGCACTTTTTACTAAAGTTACCTATCTACAATTTTGGAAAGTAATTATCCCAACTCCACATATTTTACAACATATTATAAAAGAAACATTTCTTTTGAATAATGAAAATCTAAAAAAACATTTTCTCTATCAAACAAAACAGAATATTGGCGGGATTATTTTTCCCGGCATTTTTATGTTTTTTAAATTGTAGATTATTACTTTTCAAATTGTTACTCTTTCACTATTTTACTCTCCAAAAATTTTGAAAACCCTTAAACCAAAACAATCTCTTGCAAAATATCCAAGCAACTTCATTCCCAAACTAAACATTTAGAGGTTAACTTGGGTTAAACTTGAGTAAGCCAACCTCAAGTTTGGCTTAATATTTGAGTTAGACGTGATGAACTCATGACCTAGTCTTGCCTTTTTTCTTTTATATATATATGTTCAGAAAAAATGAAAAATAAAGAAAAGACAAAGAAGCAAGATAATGTGCCTGAGTGATTCGATCCCATGGCACCACAACTAGTGTTATATGCTGTGAAGTAAGGGTGAGGGAGAGAAATTGATCCATCAATAGACCTTTCTCCATCAATGGCCGCAAGGTGTGAAGAACTTGAACACAATATGTTAATAACTTAATATTGTGAAGTTTCTTAAATGCTCCTCAAAGGCCCAGCAGCAGCAGACAACCCCAACAATTGTACTAAGCTCAGCTTGTATGCATGGATTAATGGACCAGTTGTAGCTGGCAATGGCATGATGTCCATCGTAACCAAGCAATACCCAAGTTGTAGCCCTGTTACCGGAGTTCGGCTTCCATGCGCCATTCACAAAATATACTGTAGGGATTAATGGACCTAGGCTTGCCTTGCTACTCACAAAGATCAAGACATATGCATGGCCTAAACTTGAGTTTCCTTAATTTTTCTCATCTTATGCTCAAATAATTTGTTTATCAACAAAATAGGTTTGAGCCAAAATAAATATGAAAAGCCATATTTTTATGTTTAAAATAAATTAGAAAAGTTAATTTAACGCTTATATACTTTTATTTATAGATAATCTTAAGTATAATATATATATATATATATATATATATATATATATATATACCACCTTTATTTTTTGGTAAAATCCACTGTGGGTCACTTAGCTTATTTTCTTATCTTAATTGGGTACTTGACCTTAAGATTATCCTAATAAGCTACATTTCCTCCTATTGCACATCTCATTCAAATATTTTCTATCAATTTCGGCGTTAAATTAGATGAAAATTGCTCATGTGACAAAAAAATATTAAAATAATTTTAAAATAATACTTTTAATCATTTAACTTTTTAAGACATGAATTCTAAACCATAAATTCCAAAATCTACTGTTTACACCCCATACCAGATTTCCTTCTACACCAATGGCCAATTTTTTTATGAAGCAGACCTCGTCCATTTCTCCTCAACATCTACTCCATCTCCATTGTCCGTTTTCACTATGGCTTCCTCCTCCACTCGCTTTTCCTCGACGTCTACTCCATCTTCCCTGTTCGTTTTGCCTTAGATTTCTCCTTCGTTCATTTTTCCTCTCCCTTAATCACTCAATTGTAACCATTTGTAAACCCTCAGAGGTGCTAAAGAATTTCAAGAGCAAGTCACAGCACTGGGCCTGTATCTTCGCAAAGGATTCAGCAATTCGTACCCATACTCATCTAATAACCGCCTTAACGTTTGACGATTAGCAAGGCTGACCAGCGGTGAGATCAGTGTAACCATGGTTTTATTGTTTATGTTGCTGGTGACCGAAACCCTAACCGATGACTAATTTTCCACTTAAATCTTCTTGTGATTTCATAACTTTCTCCAGAGACAGTTGGGCAATCGGTTGGCGAACTATTAGCGACATGGTGGTTGGCTAGCAACTGGAGGCCGATCAGCGGCTAGGCAGGGGTTGGTAATTGAAGGGTAGTTAGCTGGGCAGTGGCGGGCTAATAATTAGAGTTAGAGTTCTTAAAAATTTAAACAAACTCAGATTTGATTTGAGCTAAAATTGAACCAAATTATATGAAATTAAGCAATCAAATTATATGGCTGTTGTTTTTCATTGTGTGCTCTATGAAACTGAGCCATACACTAGTGATTTTTATGAATGGTGGTGGCTGAAGAGCGAAAGGAGATGGTGGTGCAGAGAAGGAGAAAGAGAAGGACAAAAGAGTCTATGGGAAAAATTTATGGTTTAAATTATTGATATAAAAACTTAAAGGATTATAAGCGTTATTTTATAATTTATTTTAATTATTTATTTTATGATGTCAGCATTTTCAATCAAACTTAACCCTAAAAGTAAGGGAAAGTACCTAGGTAGAGTGCACAATAAGAGATAAATTATCTCGTTAGGAAAACATGAAGGTCAGGTACCTATTTAGGAATAAAAAAAATAAGCTATGTAACCCATAGTGGATTTTACCCTTTTATTTTTAGTTTTTATTTTATGTGTAACTAATATTATTTGAAAGTCAATACTTTTTGTTTAATATCATTTGAATAGTTTTTTTTAGACAGAAAATAATTTTTATAGATTACTTCTCCATGCAACCAATTAAAAAATAAAAATTAATAGAAAGCACTTAAATTTTACAAAAAAATGTTCTAGATGTGTTTTTGAACTTTTTAAAATGTAAGATCTTAGTTGAATGTATAATTTGCGGAAATAATCATAATGTATAAAAATGAACAATTTTTAACGCATTATAATAATCTCAGATGAACTAAACTAAAAGCATAGAAGTGCCGCATACTATATTTTAAAAATGGTTGGTGACGAAATGCCAATACAATAAAAAAAAACCATTGTGTAAGTTTTTATTTATTGTGCAGTATAAACATATTATACATGTTTATCTATGTTACACTTTACCAAATAGTATAAATAAAACTATAAACATCCATAAACTTTACATAAAAATGGTGCATTTGTAATTATAAAACATTGAAAAGCATTTCAAAAAACAAAAAATATGAAAATGACATGAACTTTGCCAACTTGGTCATTTAGTGGTCTCAAATATCAACTGACTCAACTCAGAGTTCATATTTTGAAATTGGGACAAATTAGTTTAGAGAACATCACGTAAAGCCACATAGTGTGATAGACGTCCAACTCCAATTGATGATTGATTGTGAACTTGTATATCAAATTGGAGAATCAGAAATCCATCCTAAAAATCCCCTAGATTTGCTCAAAACCTTAGAACCAAGATTCTAGAGCAATCAAATACATTGAGCCTTCAATTTAGTGAAGGGGAGCGCTCGCAAGTTGCTCCTTAGTAGTTTTTTTATGCCAATTGCTAACCCTAATTATGTTTTTTCTAAACCAAAATAAATACTCTAGCCCACATTCAACATTATAAAAAATAGCTACACTTCAATATTGACTTGCTCAATAGATAAACCCCCTCTTTTTTGTACATATATTTGTTGACTAACAGTGACTAAAACATAACAGTCATGCTACTTGTCAACAACACCACTGATGCCTATTGACAAAGAGCAGTTAAAAGCACTTAAAAAAAATTCATGTTACCTTCAAGTTCAACAAAAGCCTCCAAAGCACATGTTCCTCACCAGTCTTCAACTTGGCATAGAATTTTAATGCTCTATTCCTAAATAAAGTGACAACGGTTGGTGGGATTTTTTCTTCTTCTTTCACAACCCATTTTTTGTGTGTTTCATGCGCGAAATGATACCACTCCAGTGCAAAAAAACAGGGCTACCTTTGGTAAAACATGAAGGAGTTATCACTCACATGACCTTCTGTAAGTCCACATTAGAGTTTATGGACTGAGCTGCTCCAATTCCAAAAGTATGAGTTTTGAATTGAACCGGTTAATAGTTAAGACCCTTAAGTGACCAAGTTGACAAAGTTTGGGCAACTATGCATTTAAGTGTATAACAAATGGGGTACAATAAAACTCATACTTGCCTCACTTGTCACTGGCAGATTAGCAATACATGTCTCAAATTTGGCAAAAAATTGTTATTAGTCCTCGAACTATATATTTAGTCACAAAAGGTCCCCAAAGTATCTAATAGTTGCACGATTCATTATTTTATCTCTTTCCCTCTAATATGTGTCCAGCCAAAAAACTTCAAATTCATGTCTGGCATTTATTAGACATTATTTTGAACAATATTAAATAAAAATGATAACATCTATTATATATAAAAGTTATCATAACCATATTAAAAAAATTTTGTAAAAAAAATTATTCCATCTAGCTCTATTTCTTTTTGGTTTCTTACAAACCACACTATTTTTATTGATCACTTTTACTTTCCTCAGGATAGCATATGGAAGGAGACACATAAAGACAATTTGTGTAACTGTTATTGATGTATAGTTTAATGATCGTTTTGCAACATTTACTATTATTGGACTACTTTGCAATATAAGGCTTAGGTCATAGACTAAAAAAGAAATTCAACCTAAAAAATGACTAGTTTCAACCCATTTTTTAAAATCCTGGTCAAATACACCCCGAAACTTTTGAGCTAGGATGGTGTAACTGTAAATTATGCATTGGTAAAAAATACTCCTTACCTTATGTATACCATATCCTTGGAATTACCCATCTACCCTCATTAAAAATTAGAAATCTTGAGCATGTCCAATAACCTCCTTCAGTACAGCTGCCGCGTCAGCCGCTTGCCACCGCCGCCGATCTCGTCCCATCAACTGATAGCTGACGCATGCGATCTCGCCCTGTTGCCACTCCCTGAAATCCTAGTCATCGGCAACGCCAAATCGGTGGACGATCCACAATTCTTGTCCCTCCGCCATAATCGAGTCATGCCCATGCCGTCCCATTGGTAGATAGTCACTGTTCAAGCCACTGGGCCGCCGCTCACCTGATTTGCTTTTGATCGTTTGAGTTAAAGTGTTCGGACAGGAAATCGCGACTTGGTCATTTAAGTTTTCTTGAGTTCTTATTTTAGTCACTAATGATTTGGGATTTTCAGTAGAATTACAATTTGCATATGACATTTATCTTAAATTACACTCTACCCCTCTTATTTCAGAAACTTCTAAAAGGTCTTATGGGATTTTAAGAAATCTACACTTACTTCTTAACGTATCTTTTGAATATTAAAACAAATGGATTAATTACACTTTGAGACCAACTTTAGTTTTTGTCTAAGTTTTCTCCTTAACATATGAATTATCTCATTACCTGGATTTTCATTTTTCAAATAACATAATATAATAATTTTTTTTATATATAGTTCATTTGAACTTTTCATCTCCCAATTATTTTGTTCTTATGATTAAGTTTTCATTTTTTTTCATTATATGTACATTTTTTATCTTTATATTTTTAATTTTTAAAATATCTTTAATTAAGGATATCATTTTTATTTTAAAATTTTATTTATTTATATTTAAAAGGTTTACAAGTGTCCTCTTCATTTTTTTTTCAAAATTATTATCATAACTATTAAATCTAAAATCGAAGAAATGATAAGACTTATATTTACAATAATATAAAAAACTTCAAAATCACTTTCATTTTAGTTAATATATAATTGATCATTTTATTGTAATTTTAGTCTTATATACTTATTCACTAATTTCAGTTAATTTTTTTGTAAGAAGGTTGTGTTCAACAAAATGCTTATTAATTACTACCTCTATCCCATATTTTTTGCACAATTTGACTTTTTTACATAATTTGACTTGAATTTATTCATATTAGTATTTGTTAGAAAAAAATTTAAAAAAATTTATTTAAAAACTATATGTCTTAATTTATCATTCTTATATAAACCTTCTTCATTTACATACTAAGATGTTAAAAATAAAAATTATAGATTAATTACTGAAAAGTGAATGGTGCAAAGAATATGAGACTGAGGGAGTATTTACTAACTAGTTTAAATATTTGACATTAAATTAGGATAAAAAAATTATGAAATACATATTAATAATAATTTTACATATGAAAAAGACATATAAAAATAAAGAAGTGAAAAATAAAATATGAGAAATGTGAGTTTAGTTTGTCTTAAGTGATTCTTAAAAATTAATAATACATGAAATAAAAGGTTTTTCCAACCTAGCACATGTACTAATTGTGCACTTGAGCTAACAATCATATAGTAGTATGTTTGGGAACATCTTTGGCATTATATATCTAAAAAACTATAAAAATCTAGACCATCTACTAGCTAGCCGTCACCATTGCTCCAAGAGCTAGTATATTTTTTAGTTAAGGAAATCAATAAACATTTTTCAAAATGAAAGATTCTTAAAATAACTAATCAATCAATAAATATTTCATTAACTTAAACAAATTAAAATTTAAAGTTTTCATATTATAATAAAATGAGCTTTTATCATTTCTTTGATTTTTTCTTTAACAGTTACTATTATAAGTTTTGAAAAAAGTGAAGGAGATAGAAAAATAACAACCAATTTAAAAAACAAAAACCATGTTATTAATTAGAAGTGATTAAAAAATTTAAAATATAAAACAAAGTATGAAAAGTAAATAAAATTGAATTATAAGAAAAAATAATAGGGTAAGTAAAAATGAACAATACATATAAATATATTATGTCATTTGGGAAAAAAAACTAAGTAATGAAGCAATTTATATATTAAGGAGAGAACTTAAAAGAGAACCAAAAGTTGGGCTACCAAAGTGAAATTAATCTATTATTTTTAAATTCAATAAAAAAATAACAGGGTATAGGTATAGGTTTTTTAAAATCTCAGAAGACTTTTAAAAAGTTTTTGAAATAGGAGATGTCAAGTATAATTTAAGATAAATGTCTAGGGTGCTTTCCCTCTTTTACTTTGGGCTTTCAATGCCAATTCTTTGTACTCTCTCTGTCCCATAATAGATAAAATGTTTCTCTGAGCATGGAGATTAAGGTGTTTGCATGGTAAAAGTTTAAATAATGAATAATTTTTTTTTTTAGTTTTGTGCAGTGAGAGTTTAAATAAAGATTAAAAAAAATTCTTTATTGGGTTTTATGTACTGAGAGTGTAAATGAGGATATTAAGATAAATTAGAAGTTGAAAACTTTTTAAAATGGGAAACATTTCATTCTTTTTGGGATGAAGGAAATATTATTTTTTTGATAAGTAAATTGCATAAATGATCACTAACCTTTAATTATTATTTCATTTTAGTCTCTAACCTATTAAATATTTTATTTTTGTCCTAAACCTATTAAAAAGTTTCATTTTGGCCCTAAATCTATTAAATATATTTTATTTTGGTCCCCATAGGATGAAGTATGTTAACTTAAAATATTCATTTGATAACAAATTTTTAAATCACGATTTAAAATATTCGGTAACTATTTTACAATAAATTTAATTTTTATAATAATTTTTTATAGTTAATAGAAAATTCAAATAATTAAACTTTTTTTATTCAGGAATAAAAAACTAATAATTTAAATTATCTATTTGCTATAAAAATATTAAACTATTTAAATTTACTAGAAGACAATTACTGAATGTTTAAATTAAAATTTCAAAAGTTTATGTCAGACAGTTGTTCTGAATTAATAAATTTCATCTGATAAGAGAACAAACCGAAACAATTCTAATAGATTTAGGATCAAAACAGAATATTCAATAGGTTAGGTACTAAAACGAAATGATAATTAAAGGTTAGGGACTATTTACGCCATTAACTCATTTTTTGATTTATGGAGCAAGCCTGCAATTAGATGTGAGGTTGAGAGGCTGAAGCGGGTTGGCCGGCAACAGCGGCGGCGAGGATGAACGACTACGAGATGCTGATGTCGACGACGGATGTGGAACTCTTGAAGACGGCGTGGCGTAACGAGAAAACAGCTCCGGAGATCCTCCCTTACGAGCATGGGTTGGTGAAGAGAGCCAAAGAACAGATCCAGCTTATGGTACCGTGGATAAACCCTTTTAACTTTCTATTGTTTCTGCTTGAGATTTTGTTTGAATGTGCTGTAATTTGTAATGCTCCAAAAAAAATTTCTTCCATATACTCCAATCCAGTTTGTACTCTAGGAAATCCAAGGATTTGTTTATTGCATATTAAATCAGGATTATGCGTGATTCCGTGTGCGTGTTGAAAGGCCTTCTTGGTTCACATTTACAGGAAGAAACAGTAGATGAATTCACAGAAAGTGGCCAGGATCCTCTCATCGTGTCGCTATATCAGATGGATATTGATAGGGCTCAGTTTTTACTGAGGTCTTATCTCAGAATTCGATTGCAGAAGGTCGCTTTTAGCTCTTTGTTTCACTTTGATTGATCTTTGTTATTCTTAAATAATTAGCTACCTTTCAGCGTAGTTTTCACAGTATTTGGAATGTAGCCACTCAATCATCTAAGTTTAGCCAATAGTTTTATTGCTTGCGTTGTGAATTACTTGTTTCACAACACTTGATTCTCTATATAACTGTAACACAGATTGAGAAATATATGTTTCACATTTGGAAAACTGATACATACCGTGATCGGCTTTCTGAGGAGGAGAAAACGCATGCTGAAAGGTAACTAGTGAGTGGATCTCCTCTCCTTGTTTCCATTTTATTTAGAGTTTGATTGAGATCATTCAATCAAATTTAGTATTGCGATTGCAGGTGCATTGGTGATATCGGGAAGCATCTTGAAGAGACTGTTCTGTCAAAGTTACCAGAGAATTATCAATCTGTACTAAAGCAATCTGTAATAAGTGAAGAAGATGATATGGGTAATTTTGCAATATTTGTTCATTACCGGTTGATGTTGCATTGCAAGCATGTGCATAAATCCGCATTTGGTGTATTTAAATATTGTTAAACCTATCTTAAAATGCTTTTTCATCCGGACTTATTTGCACTTGATAGGAGAACATTTGGGGTCTTATCTTTCGTGTTCTTAATCTATTTCACTTTTCAATAATTGTTTCTAGTGTTCAAGTTCAACAAATTTCATTATCTCTTGATTAAATAAACACTCACTTCGGTGCATGGGCTCTGCAATTCTATTGGCATTTTTAGCATTCCATGTAGCAGCACTTAGCTATTGGGTTATAGTATCTCGTATCTTCTTTAACCAGATTCTTTATCTTTTAGAGTTAAATTGTATTCTTAAGCAGAGTTGGTGCAAAATTGAGACTTAGGGGAACTAAGTGCTATAGCTACCGAGCTTTTGCGAGTTAAATTTATGTAAAAAGTATCTCCTTAACTCAGGCAGATTGCATCAGGCATTGTGAGCATAAACCTATGGACTTGTCTGAACTTAACATGTCCTTTGAGTTGGTTGACAATGGGTAGAAAGAGAAGTTTTTATATTCTGGAAAAACAAAAAAACTCATTGGAAAAGGTATTTTTGCATTATTTATTTTGGGAGCACTGTTTTCTTAGATTGTAACAACAACTGGTGAATGTGAGCTGACATGTTCTCTGTCACTAACATTGCAAGGAGATTGCAGGGATAAATACAAAATATGGTGTACTCTCTTGTCAGATTAACATGGTTAATGACTTTAAGAAAGCATCTCGCATCTGTTGAACTTAGTGAAGTTTTCTCAAGATGCAACCCAATGGTATAAAAGCTCTTGGCACTAATGCGTCAAGTTGTGGATGTCTTTGGTTTGGGTTGGTGCTTTCCTGGCAGCTCTCTTTCCTGGCAGCTCTATTTCTTGTTTAACATAGATGTAATTATTTATAATTGGTATCCATACTCAAGTCAAGGCCCTTCCATTTGTTAAAAAGTATGTTAATTTGCCCATTCATTTGTTAAAAAGCATGTATCTACATGTTTGAGTGCATGAGTTTACACAAGTTAACTTATTTCTATGTATCTCAGTTCCTGAGCCACAATTAGATACTTTCGTTGTTGCAAGTTGCAAAAGGCCTACTGGAACATTGTATCTTGATAGCAGCAGGCAATCTGCCACGTTTGACCACAGGCAATGTCACCATCCTTAGAAGTTTCTGATCATGTCCACCTCTTCACCTCTTCACCTCTTGGTTGCTAACTGACCTTTGTCTCTTTGATCTTGCAGAGACGATCACTTTCAAATGTTTCCAGGTGATCTATGCATCATTCGTTACAGACCATTTCAAGAGGAACTGATAGCTGGAAACATAGAACTGGTCTAACTTCCTCTGTAAAAACGAGATCTTTCCTCCATTATGAAGGTTCTTCCATTTCCAAAACATATGGTGGCATGTCCGATGGGCCTAATTAGTGTAATTCATTGTACACCCTCGAAACCAAACCTGCTGATTCTGGTACTGTTATTGTTTGTAATCTGTGGAGTTTGAAACTAAGAAAAGGTACTCTGGCAGTGTATCCTAAACCTGTGGTTTGACATTCTTGGTTGGAAATGTCTTTGGAGCTTCTTGAGATAATCTGTCGAAACACTTACTACAGGCTTGCCATTTGTGTTGGATTTGTTGCAATTATGATTTAAGTGTTTTACCTGCGCAAATTTTTTCCCTTCTTTTCGTGCAGAATGTAGCAGCTTTGATATGATACTTTTAGTTATGTATGATTTTCACCGTAAAAAAATCTTGAGCTTTCCATAGTTTGTCCTGAACAACACATATATTATATCTAAATTCATACAGAAATCAGTAGTCTAAAAAAACTAGACTACCTAAATTAGAGAAGGAATAACATTTGGATACAATTTGAAAAAAAGGAGCGATTCAGAGTTTTCACTGTATTCTAGTCCGGATTTAGTACACCTGAAGCTCAACTGGAATGATTCCAATTCTTCCCTGAAGAATACTGTTCCTGAAAAAGAGGTAATACGGCATACTCTGAAGCATTTGATTATGTTACCAGAGGCAATTATAGTTATGGATTTGATCAGCAGCAGTAGCACTGGAATCAATAAGCAGACAGGATATGCTGTGCATTGAAGAATGACTCAAGTGCAAAGATCAAAGAAAAGGCCCGAGGATGGTTGGAATCATTGAGCTTACCAATTGTTATGTGTAATTGCCATTCCCTTTTGGAAGTTCTGAGTTGTAACAAAATGATGAGTCCAGCCACCCTGCTCGCTTTGCTCTCTCAACATGGTGCACAAATTGTTTCTTAGCATCAGGCACATCGAGAGTCAAGTCATCAAGAGCTTCTGCAACTCGGCTGAAACCTTTCAGCATCTGGTTCATGGTTATAAGTCCAGAGCCGAAGCACTCATCAAGCAAGTGCCACAACCTGTCATTCTTCTTCTCTATAACAATCACCAGGGCTTTCTTAACAACCTCATGGTGGAAAAATGGCATCCCTAACTCCTTTATGCAGCGGTAGGCCTCTCTAACATCACCTCCAGATTCATACTCCTCTAGAAGCTTTCCAATTTTGTCTTTGACATCCTCAACAGCCCATCCTGGCCAGATGCCTTCTCCATTTCCACCCCAGCATCTTAAGATCCGTTCGCCAGAAAGTCGAGCATTCAAAAGTGATTTTGCCATCTGAATTACTCTGCCTCCAATAGACTCCTCGCCTGAAAATTGGCTTCCGATTTCTTCTAGATGCTGTGGAGCTAAGACTTCATCTACCACAGCTCGAGCCAGGAACATGGCCAGATCCTCAACAACAACAGGATTGTCAAGTGCAGTGTCATCCGCAGATTCTATCAGCATTACAAACCCATTTAGAACATCATCTGCAGGGAAACAAACAGATGAAAGTAGAACTGAAGCCATCTCTTTCTCCCTGTTCTTTCGATCCATGGCTAGAGTTATTAGCCTCTTGACAAATATAGCATTTAGATCAGCATAAGAGAAGCAGTTCTCTGATTCTAGACAGCTAGCTACCTCAGAGATATCTGCGGATAAGAAATATTCTTTGATGATCGACTGAGCCTTTACCTTGAAAACTTTGGTAGAATTGATATCTTCTCGAGATCTTGTTTCTGGATGCAACGAAAATGATTTCAAGGATGAGACGCATAGCCATCCTTCAGATGCTGCCTTAGAGATCAGTGACTTCAATATCTGCCGTGCCTTGGGAATATCAAGGGAGAGATCGTCAACAGTATCTATCATCCTGCCAAACCCTTTCATCATCTGGCTTGCATTGATCAAACCCTCCTCAGCAGCTTCCTTCAAAAGATCAAGTAATCGCCCTTCAGCTTGATGCCTCTCCATAGCCATCACGAGGGCTCTCTTGACAATCTCATGATGAAAAAAAGGAACTTTCAGATCCTTAATGCATCTATAAGCCTCTTTCTTATCACCACTAGCTACATACTCTACCAGCAGGTTGTTTATGCTCGCCTTGACATCCTCCACAGTTTTGTTCCTGCTTCCTCCCCACCTGCGTTCTATGATCTCCGTGTGAAGGGGTGCCGCCAGGTACCCTTTGTCAGCTCTTTTCAAGACTTGCACTCCCTTAGAATCCAGTGGAAGCGAGTCCATCTGCTTTTTTATAAATGCAGGTGGGAGAATGTCATCGACAACAGCTCGGGCTATGAAAGCAGCAAGAACATCAACTGCGTCCGGAATGTCTACAATCAGGTCATCTGCTGCTTCCACCAACTTACTGAAACCCCTGTATACTTGCGGGGGGTCGATCACATCCGCATATAGAAGAGATAATAGAACAGCTGCCATCTCTTTCTCCTTGTCATGCCTGTCCATCGCTATGGACACAAGCTTCTTCACGAAGTAATAATTGTAATTCGGCATGCCCAGCTCTCTTATTTCGTCTGCAATAGAGACATCGTCATCTGTTGCAAAGAATTCCTCCACGATTACCTTGACCTTCTTCTTGTACTCCTCAAAATCCTTTATTGCTTCACTTGCAGTATCACCATCACATTCCTGCACGCATCATGAAAACCATTTCTCCGTGACCGAGTTGAAGGAAAAAAAGACAAGGGAGGGCACCCAAGAAAAAACCAAAATTGTTACTTAACCTCACTGTCGTTGTAATTCGGATCGTTTGGGTCAAGAGAATGGCCTATCTGCAGCCCTCCATTTGCGGGACTAACATAGATCTGATGCGACGGAGCGACTATTGATGGTTCTATGCTCTGTAAGCTGGATCGTTCAAGCTCTCTGGACTCAAACCCATCGGTGAGGTCCATTGGAAATGGATTACTTTCTGGTCTCCGGTCACACTCCTATTCTCATTTAGAAGACCTAACTTGCGTCACAAGAAATGCTTCCTGGGAATGGTCGGGCTTAGGTAATGATTTGTCGGAGCGACAGAGCACACCGGCGGCCGGGACGTGTAGATCTATGCTTGCTTGGTTGTAGAAGAGAGCAATGAAACATGGGAAGATTTCAGTTTCTGTCAGGGGAGAGGGAGCATTAGTTGCAGTTGGGAATGTTTTGTGAAGTTCGTGGATGTAAAAACAAGTTTGGGATCCAACGGCTGGTAGAATCTTATAACATGCCTTTTGAAACGGAAAAGTTTTGCCCGAAAACCTCGTTGGTCAATGAACCGACTTTTTTATCCTACTCTTGCTCCTAACTTCCCTCCCTAATTTATTATCCTGGATAAGGTATTATTATTCATTTTCATATAAAAGTATTGACTTTTATTATTTATACAATCGTGCATATATGAGAGTGTATTTTCTTCTAAAAGTTAATGTTTGTGTAAATAGATCCGTAAAGATGTGGCTCAAAATCAATTGTAGCATTTGAATTTGTTTCATTGGCAGAAAGTATTTATTTTTACTTTAGTCGTCACCTCCAGATGACATACGTTTTGTTAATTCTTTCATATAAAAAGAACTGAAAGTAGCATGCATAAAAAGACAAAAACAAAAAATTCTGTTCTGTATTTTGGTCATATGCATCATCACTCGTTTTATTACGAGAGGAAAAATTCGATTAGTGTTTAGCAACAAAGACGGTTGAGAAGTTCACTTGGCTAACAAGGAGTATAAATGGGCTCGACACTTTTGGGTTTGGCTCAAACTTGATAAGCTGCAAGTTGAGTTTGAGTCCGTCTCAAGAGCTCGATAGATTTGATAAAATTAAAATGTAAATTGTCACTTTTGAAACCATAGGGGACCACATATAAGTATTATATAATTAACTATATATGAAAATTTTGTAAAGATTTAAAACTGTCCAAAGTAGAATATATTGTGATAGTTTTGGGATGAGGAGTATAATTTTATTAGATTGCTCTCTACACTTCAAGACCTTGAAGTCATAGTCTCATTATGGAAGAGGTGCTCCAATGTTGTTGTTAGGCATGAAAAAGTTACCTCACTGCTCAGTGGTTATAATTCCTGAGAAACATGTCACTTAAGTTCATCTTATTGTCTCTTCCCTCTTGATCAATTTTTGCTATTTTTGAGTACCAAAGTGAAAAAAAAAAAAAAAAAACTGGCCCCAACCACCCCTCTCCCTGTTTCAAAATTGTCCTACATTGTTAGCTTAAGTGACAACACGCTAGGGGACATGGGCTCTTCCACATCTCTGACCCAAGTTTGAGTCTCCCCTTCTTCATTTCCCTTACTCCTTAGTCCTTAACTCTTTAACTCCTCATAATCTCTATATCCGTATTAATAAAAGACATAGTTGATCAAATATTTGAACTCTTAAAGCTCTAACCAATCAATAACGTTTGTCATGCTTGGAGTATATACTTTTTGTTTCTTTCTTTTCCATTTTCACCTCAAAACCAAGTTATCTTCTTCCAATTTTTCTCTTTTGCTTTTAGCATTCACAAATAAAACGATATTCTTCAATTGAGCTTCTTAATTTTCATTTTTTCAAAATGCGATCATACACAACAACAAAACAAGCATTTCAACAAGACAAATGGTTGCTTGCAAATGCACGTACCTAAAATTATAGGGATGGAAACAAATAAACGGGTATGAGTTGAGGAACATATATATGTTATCATGTTGACACATTTAAAAGGCCATTATCTCTAAGTGTGAGTATAATATAGTTTGTACGTACCTAAATTATTATGAATCATTTTTTAAGGAAACAAACAGAATATTACATTTACTTGTGTTTTGTCATGTACCATATTCCGCGTTACATAATCCATTTGCATGTGTGTTTATGAAATCATTAACAATGTACCATTATCTAAGGCAAATGTCAAAGTGCATACTTGAGACAAAAAGTTCAAATTATTTTTTTTGGTCGGCAAATATACATATGTTACATACAACCAAAAGAATGTTTTACATCAAAAAATCATGTTGGGCATACCTAACCAAGTTGCTCTGTCTAGCAACTCACGCACAGGGTGACAATCAAGAAATTTATAAATTTTAATACAAACTTGTGTTTTTACTTTTTGCTCTACTACTTCACCACTACATATCTTTACTCTATACAATGTATTGTTCCTTCTTTTACAATTTAAGTAAATGACAACTCTCTTTACATGAGATTAATCTTAATAGCTCCTTACTCTGTTAACAAACCAATTTAGCTCCAATTGCAGCGGAAGCAATCTTTTCCTAATTCCCAGCTATGTCATAACAATATTTGTAAAAGTCCTTGACTTACCTGGTGTGGGCCAACCTAAGATCATTAATTTAATCAGAATTTAGTAGTTCCGCTCTTAGTTGCAGTTGATTAAGTCAATGCTTGTATGATTGATAACTTGTATGTTACTAGTTCATTATCCTAGCATGTGTATTATGCAAGTTTAACTTTAGCAATTTCAATTCACAAAAGACCAAACTTTCAAGTACTTGCCATGTCATAGAAAAGAAAATAAATATAAAACTAGGTACCAAAGTTATAAAATAAGTTTGCTTAAGCCTTAAGCATCAACTTTATGTACATTCAATACTTCTATGTACATCCAAAAACAACAACGTAACTAGTGTATGTACACAGCAAAGTTTAAGCAAAAATAGTCCTTCCTAGAAGCTACTTGGTATACGAGTACCATATTTTCTTACAAAAACCTAGTCTGAGATTTCAAAATGAAATTATCATCTGAGCTTATAGCTTCAAAGATGAAAACCCCACCTCCTCGTGTATTTTGCCTATAATTGAAAAGGCCACAATTAAACAATTAGTTAGCTTAAAAATTAGCTAACCAATTAACTTAGAATCAAATGTGATTCAACTTGACTCAATAATTGCAATAAGAACTTCCTTAGCAACCTACTCATTAGGTGCCATGATTCATACTAGTACAATCTGCACAATGTGATACTTAGAAGGAGGAGAATTTGGAAATTTTTAGTAAGGGATTAATACCTACAACATAAATCTTTAGGACATGCAATTATATACATAACAATATATAATGCTTCTTGATGCAGGCTCAAAACATCATAAGATCTTAACTAATGACCAATAGTTGAGTCCTACGGTGCAGACTCATCCTCATCCTAATCTTACTTGCAAGAATTTAATCTTATCTTAGCAAGCTTAGTTGCTTTTTAATTTCCCTTATCACATTGTACAAGAGTTTAATTTAACTTGGTGGCTTAACTACTAAGTTGAGCAGTTTAATTTAACTTGGTGACTTAATTTAAAACCTCATTTAGTTACTTTTTACCCTAGGCTTTCTTAAGGTCCCAATAACTTCTTAGACCTTAAGCTTTCACTTAACGACCATTTATCTCCTTAACATACGCATTTTTATAGCTTTAGGAGTAGTTTTAAAGCTCAAACTTCAAAATTGATGCATTGGGGTACCGTCTTAGCTTGGGGAGGAAGGCATGGTAATGCTTTATCGCCAATAACCAAAACTCTCTGATCCTCGAACAAATGCTTGGCGCTACGTTGCCAACACTCGTTTTGCAGGTCCCCTGTTTTCATACTTCAATGTTCATTTCGCTTCCTTTTGCATTCAAACTTGAACCATTCATACAATAACCAACTCTCATACTTTTATACATGTTAAAACCCATGCACATAGATCAACTAAATACTTGGGAACACAAAAATCCCTTACCAATTTCAAGACCACAAGCTACAAACTTCCTATGCACACACAAGCACACTTACACCAAATTTTTGCGAATTAATGTAGTCTTGGTTCTAGCCTAGCAAAATGAATTTCCCAAACATAAAACACAAGAAATAGGATCACATTATAAGCAAAATACTTGTAAAATTCATTCACACGCCCTTACCCACTTTGTGAAACACAAACCACAACTCTTGGACCACCCTTGCATAATTACACTTGTAGTTTGCTATTCAACTTTCACAAGCCAAATTCAAGCTTAGGAATCAATCAAACAACTCACCCAAGCTTTAATTCACCTAACAAGAACTTAAACCTCAATCCAAATGCAAGAATTGAAGCTTACAAAGGAAAGAAATGTGATTACTTGCCCCCCTTAAGCTCAACCAAGTTAGTTGCACCAATAAAGCACTTATGGAAGCTTCAATTGATTAAAAAAAAAAATGGATGGAAGAGATTCAGGAGTTTAAGGCTTGGCTACTGCGTTGAAATGGAAGAGAAATAAGCAAAAACTTCTTGACTTGTTTCTTATTCTCTCCATATTCCTGTTAGATCCCTCATTTTTTCAATTGTGCTAATTAGCTCCCAAGGACTCATAAAGCCTTTTTCTTCTACTTCACCAATGTAATTTGAACTGGGAACTATAAGTATTCTTCTAAATCTTTAATTCCATGGTTTAAACGCATTCATGACTTAAAATTTGGAGTTTTCTAGCTAAATTACCATTTAGCCCTTTGTGAATCAACTTTGCTCAAATGACCATATCATTAATTATATACTACATAAATTCATTAATTGAATTACTTAGTAAGCAAATAAAATTTCTAAGCTTAAAACTCAAGCTTACCTTGCATTTCTTGACTTTGGTCTAGGAGAGCCTTAACAATATTCATCCATGTGCACTCAACATAGAGGTGTTCCTTACCTTCTTCCTCATGCTCGCAAAAAACACATTTTTGCTTGTGATTATCTTCCACTTCTGCATTTGATCTTGGGTGTGCAGGCCTTTATGAATGAATCCAGAGCATTGCATTATGCCTGGGGACGACAATTTTGTTTCAGGTGACTTTGTAATAGCTCCAGATGGGTCAACTTGTCACGAATGCTATCATAGAGCTACTGATGTTCAAGTTTCTTGTTGATGTGTGCTGCAACAGGTTTGTTCTGGCAATTTATATGCCTTCCATTCATCACAACTAGCTAATATCTGTTTTTCCAAAATACTTTTCCATGCCCAGGCATCCTTGCTTTTCTACTGGACGTACTAAATACTTGATGTTCTTAAGTAATATTTATTCACCCATTTCACCCACATCGAGTCTTTCTTCGATGAATGTTCCATATTAGCTGAATAACCATCACTTTGTTCCATGTGGTTACCTACTTCATGTTCGAACCTCCTTCATTATAATTCAATGTTTAAATTAATTTTTAATTTCATTGTAATTCAAACCTCCTTCATGTTTAAATTAATTTTTAATTACATTTTCCATAAATATTTTGGGCTCTCACACATTTGATAAAATGGAAGACATTAACTGTTATCCAAGGCAAAATAGAATGGATTCAATTGCAACTTGCAAGAGGTTGAACGTGGATGATATGATTTAAGAAAGTGAAACTCCAGTGGTCCAATTGCAGAAAAGATTAAACTTTGTGATCAATGGTGTACTTGCGCTCAAAAGCTAGAGCAATTTCGACTAATTAATCTAGCCCAGCGCATTAGATCGGAGCCTTGGACCCTTGGCGACTAACCAGCAATGCAGAAGCAGGAAGGAGAGTTGATCGATAGAGATCTCGTTATCAGCTTAAAGTCACAGTTAGCATCTCTCCAGACCAGAGTTAAGGTACTGGATTCTTCTCCTGAGGTACCTTTTCTGTTTGGTAGTATTATCTTCTTCTCTCTTAGCTAGTTGCTCACGAGTCAGGAATTGGAAGCTGAGAACGCGAAACTTTCATCTCAATGCTCTGCCTCTTCTCGTGGTAAGGTCTGTGAAAAGCCTCTTATTTCCATCCTTTACACTGCTGGCTTTAGTTGAATTTACGTGATTCTTAAATTCTTGTCTCGCGTTCATTTTTTTTTTCCAATTCAGTCGGAGGAGAAGCTTGGAAGTCCTAATCTCCGTGAAAAGAAAGAGAAAGAAAGAATTCCAGGTCATTTTCACCATTTCTGTTGATATTAATGTCTTTCTGATTTTCCATTCATATTATCATGTGTATAGATCACTACTTAATTCAGAAATCTCTCTTAGTGGCCTTCTTTAACATTCGTTCGAATTTATGCGACCATATGGTTATGTTTATGATTATATAATAATAGAAGAAGAACTTCATTGAGAAGGCAACAAAAGGATGCCTAAAGATTATTAAAAGATAAAAACTTCAAAGCATCAACAATCAAAAGCCCACTATAAGCATCCCTTGCAACCCAAAAAACACTACCCATTTGTGAATTAATTGAATTTTAAGAACTCCCCACCCCATCAAAAACACGGTTATTTCTCTGTTCAAATAACCCAAAAAGAAGAAAGAGGAATTGGAACAAGTGTCTTCCTCTTATCCTTATTCTGGCAAGCCGCAAACCAAGTCCAAACTTCATGTTTAATACTTCCCACTACCATCCACGCAAGACCAGTATTGACAAAGCCTTTCATAATTTCCTAACTGAAGGACAGTATAAGAGAAGATAACGGGCTCGGCCTCCTTTTTACACTAAAAGAACACCTGTGGACCAATATGTTTATGTTGTGCTTTACAAGTTTAAAAATGGTATTGACATGTTCATGAAACTTAAAAATGTGGCTTTGGATTTTTTCCCCTTTTTCAGTTTTTGACTCAGACCCAGTATGATTGTGTTTTACCGATGATGTTGTGTCAGTCCAAGAAAATATGCTTTTTCTATATCTACTAAGCGTCTTCTTATGTTGTAGCTGGAGATTACTTTCATAGTTATAACTTATGCCATGTTCCTAGCTATGCTGAGTCCATATCAGACCCATTCTGGTAAAGCATTATTGAAGAGACCAATAAACTCTAAAATATATGCTGCCTCATTAGTCACAATCTACTTGTTACATTTTAACTTGGTATCAGTTTGATGTAAGAGGCTCATAGTTGTACTATATTCTCTCTCATCTCGAATTCATATCATGGTATTTGACTGCTCCCTTTACTAATCTTTCATATTTGTATCAAGTGTAAGGGTGAAAGTCATTATTAACTACCATTTCCTAATGTCAATGTTTGCCTTCGAATATAAGCAAATCTACATGCATCTGTAGGCTATGATTCAAGAATCATGAGTCAACATCCCAAGAGATATGTAGCTTTGAAGGTTATGTATTTCGGCTCAAGGTAAAGTCTTGTAGTTATCTTGCTTAACATCAGTTTCCCTGTAAGAATGACATTGTCATCTTGTGCTAAATTTTTCCAGTAACCAAGAAAAGACTAATTGCAGTTGAATGTTCAGTTGCATACAAGCTCATAATGATTGACAAATTTATTTCTAATATTTCTCTGTTCATCCCTATAGAGGTGACAAAATCAACTCAAGTATTTTCTGCCACTTCGATATATAACAGGCTGTTCATCTTTTGGGAAGATGCTAGAGATATAATCTTCTGAGATTATCTTGTGTGATTTTAGTGTGACCATGCCGCACTTGCTTGTAACTGTGCATGGATTAGAACAAGTATGGGGTGGGGGTGGTGGGACTGTCCTGGGACATCAGTAAAAATAGTGTATGCCTTTCTTACTAGGTTTGGGGGTCAAATGGAAGGAAATAAAGTGGAGTTCTTATTTACCCTTCTTTTATAACTTAAGACTGTTAGGACCACAATTTGCTGCATTCTACTGCCATGCAGTCACTGCTTACAGTTACCAAAATTTATTGTGTACAGGTTTTATGGATTTGCTTCGGAGGCACAAATGGAACCAACTGTTGAGGTATGGTAATTAAATTCCTGTTTAAAATTTAAGAATATTTGGAAAAAAAAAATGAGCTTCAAATGAAAACAGACTTCGTTCTATAATGAAACCCTTGATGTTGGCTTTCGAACTTTAAGCAGTGTCGAATCCATTTGAATTGATTAAGTTCTTGTGGGTTTTTGTTAGAAGTCTTTAGTATTCGGTTTTATAATGACCTCTGTAGGTTAATCGTAGGGATGTGGTTGCATGATCTGTCTGAATAATAAGACAGTTACTGCTACCAAAAAAAGGACAAAAACCCTTAGACAGTTTATTTTATAAAGCATGTTGTGGTTGGTGCATGCTGCAATTAATACTGACAATGGCTTATATTGGTATAATTTGTTAGTGTGAAATTGTCAATAAGTGTCCTCGTGGATGTATTTTGTAACCTTGCAGTCTGAAATTTTCAAAGCTCTTGAGAAGACAAGGCTTCTAGTTGGTGACAGGAAGGAATCACAGTACTCAAGATGCGGAAGAACAGACAAGGGAGTTTCATCTGTTGGGCAGGTGAGGTTGGTCACAGAAGAATTCCACTTTGTTATATGCTACTGCTATTTTATCTTCAAAAAGTCATGTATCTATCTTCTGGGAAAAAAGTGTCCATGGTTTAGTTATTTTCTCCCTAATTTTTCTAAGGGTTCGCACCCCCTGGTGCTCCTTTGGTTATTATTATTTTCTTTTCTATAAAAACGTGTCCATGATTTAGAGCAGGGAAGATGTGATTGATTATGTTTTTTTATTTTTATTTTTTTGTTAATAAAAATATATAAAGATGTGTTTTGCTTTTATTTTGCATGTATCTGGTTGTAAATTATGAAGCGTTGCTAGACTATATTGGGATTAGGAGAGTTATAAATGATTGGTGCAGGTAATTTCTCTGTTTTTGCGATCAAACCTCGAAGGAGTGGATGCGAACAGCCACGCCAGAGTAGAATTGGTTCCAGAGTTACAAAATGGTCAGTCTAATCACCTCATCCTTAATTATTTGTTTATTTATTTTATCATTCTACTGTTTGGTTTTCTTACTTTTCACCTTTGGTTCTATCAAAGATCCAATGGCATTGATCCTGAATTTTGTTACCTTTTTTGTTTACCAGCAAACAGAATCACTTTCTATCACTCAAGTCATGGAGGATTTTTCATAGATTCTGAATCGACAGCTTATTACATTGCTTGCTAAGAAGTCAGGACAAGAATTGAATAGTCTAGGAACATAACTAAGTTTGCAGAAACAAGACTTCAAACATTCCCATTTTGAATTCCTGAAATAATAGGATCTGTTTGCCAACCTGTTTGCTGTCCCTTAAGTGCCAAAGTTTTCTCTTTGCTATTTGTTTCTATTTCCACTTTATCTCTCTCCAACTTGTGAGCTTTTGAGATTGCGTCTTTGAGCTACAGCTTCCAAAACAGACACCTTACTTGCTTTAAAACACCTTCCCAATCAGTTGTCCTTCATCATCTGGAATACAGCATCCAAACCGGCGTTACAAGACTTGGGTTCTCAGGCTTCATCTGTATTAATATTACAATTCCATGAGCGGGCTTATTCCAGTAATCATCCTTCTGCTCAGTACTGATTTGCACCTGCCACGTATCTTGAGCCCTTAAGATTCAGAATAAGCTTGGCGAAATCTGCACTGAATTTTTGTTACTGATGGGCTCCAATGAGGGCCGTTTTGAAGAGGGAACTCTTCTCAAGTAAAAAACTAATCATTAATAAATCTAAAAGGTGTTTTCTTTTTGGTTTCTTCTCTTTTTCAGAATATTGATTCACGAGTGTGTATTCAAAGTCTGAAACTAGAATCTGCTTATAAGAATTCATGAGTTTTAAACTGAATCAAGTGTTAGTATTTGTTTGATTTTTATAATTTATAAACTCTGAATCAAGTGTTAGTATTTGTTTGATTTTTATAATTTATAAACTTTCTTGTCTGTCCTGATCATGATTGTTGGCTGTAAATTATTATCTTTACTGAGACCCCCAGGGCAGATGAATTACCTTATACATATTCATCTGTGAAGATGTTAACACCTGTTTTTGTTTCAACAAGGAAACCTAGGTTGATAAAATTTAGTTGAGCATATTGTGCATTTGGTTGAAGTGTAAGGTTAATTTTCTAGTTATTTTGAAATCATATGAAACAAAAAAGAAAATTTGAATAGGAAGCTTCCTTTTTCATCTTTGCTCACAGCATTTATTCTATCTGAAATTTTCTCTCAGAAGAAGAAATTGATTATGTGAGAGTACTGAATCGAGTCCTTCCAAAAGATATTCGAATTCTAGGATGGAGTCCTGTTTCAACAGATTTCAGTGCAAGGTTTTTCTGCATTTTCAACTTTTCCTATAATGATAATGTACACTATCTCTGTGGCAGACATGAATTTTCTTTCATTTTCTTTTTCTTGGTTTACTTTTTCTATTTTCTACATTTCATGTTACTGGATCAGCCATTTGTCAGCTAACTCCTAGGTTCGTTTGCTTTGCAGGTTTAGCTGTTTGGCCAGAGTGTATAAATACTATTTCTGGAGAGGAAACATGAACGTCTTGGTACAATGATCTTTACCGGCTGGGAACTTATTATTGGTGCTTTTCAAAAATCTAAGAGACTTATAATCATGTTCTTTTGCTGGTCAATAGGCTATGGAGAGTGCGGGGAAAAAATTTGTTGGAGAGCATGACTTCAGAAACTTTTGCAAGATGGATGCAGCAAATGTACACAATTATAGGAGGTGTATTGCATCATTTGAAATAGCTGCTTGTGATATGAGGTTGGCCTTTCTAAAAGATTTTTTCCTATTCTATTGATAGGTTGTTTTCTAGTTTTATGCTGTGCATAAAGGTAATTACATACTATTAGGTTCTTCTTGGTTCTGTTCCTAATCCTATTCATGGAAGAGAAATTTCCTAGGATAGTGCGGGGGATATGTGGTCACTTGACAGGACAATGGTACTACATAGCTACTGAACAGTGATAATTTCTTCCTAGTCTACAGATGTAATGAACAGATTTATCACGTGTTAGCAAAACCAGCAAGCACACACACACACACACACATCCGTCCCATAAAAAATGATTTTTTGTTTTACTTTCTTAATTTGAAACGAATTTCCTATATTAGTGTTCATTAAAAGGATTTGGAAAATTTTGAATAGTAATATTTAGAAATATTAGATATTATATCCTCTACATATAACATTTATGTATTTATGCATCATTTAGTACAAATTTGCCAAGTTATCCTTAAGTTGGAAAATGTTGAAAATGTAAATCGTTTTGGTAGAGTGAATAACTAAATTAACATGCCTTTGTTATAGAAAATCTTGATAATCTAGCTAGTTGTGCTTCTAGCCATTAGATTTTTCCCTTTATGAATCATTGACTTTCAATCGTCTTGGTCAAATGATGCCTCATATCCATTGTTTGTTTATTTTCAGGCACGGTGACAATCAGCTCTATGTCATTAAAATTAAAGGCAGTGCCTTTTTATGGCATCAAGTGCGTTGCATGGTTGCTGTGTTATTTATGATTGGGCAGGGTCTTGAATCCAGTGATGTGAGCTCCAGTTGCCTTTTGACTCTTGTTAGTGCATCACTAGGTTGTAGAACTGCAGGACCAAGTAGAATACACGATGACCTACTCTTCCATTCTTCACTCCTCTTTTTCTTTTTTTTTTTTCCCTAAAGATCATCCAAAAATATCCAATGGCAAACAATTTTGTTCTTAGTGTGTACATTGGAATACACTTTTCTTATCATTCCCTTTGAATGTCTTAGGTTCTGCTTAGGTATATGAAGAATTATCTCCCAGTATGAGTGTTTAAGTTACAGCAAATTTAAGCATGCAACACCTGCTTGTGTCTAATCCTTTGAGTCAAGTGTGAATGTTCTTTTTTGGTGCACAAGGAGCATAGCCAGGGGGTCAGGGATTTGGAATGTGGTTGGTGAAGTGAAAAGGAAACAATTCAACTGTCACTCTGTTTGGCTAAGTTTGCTTTTGTGGATAGTGGTTAATACTCCCCTTAGGTCTTACTTAGAATTTCAGTTGTTGGTTAATTTGTTGCTGAATGCTTGGAGGTTGGTTTGAATATGTAACTTGACCAAGATACATGCTGTAATATTGCAGGTCATAGATGCATTACTTGACACTCAGAGAACACCAAGAAAACCTCAATATCCTATAGCTCCAGGCATACCATTGGTCCTTCAGGATTGTGAATTTGAAAATGTCAAATTTATTTGTTCGCCAGGTATTATTGTTTAATTTCTTTTGCAAGGAGAAAAAAGAAAGCAACTTATTTCGTATATATTTTGTGCTTACATCTCATTGTGTATGCTAGGAATGACAGGATTTTTTCATCCTGCTTTTCTTGTTTTTGTTTTCCACCCTTTTCAAGAACCAGCAGCCTTCTCAATTGCATGATCCACGCATGAAACTTAAACATTGTTCTTGTGCGTAGATGCTGGGAAAGCACTGCGTTTGCATTTGGAGAATGAATGTTTAGCATACCAACTTCAGTCTGCAGTATATCATGAGGCTGTCTTGAGCTGTGTTCCATTAGCAACTGGTGTGTGATGCAAACTTAAAGTCATTTTTTCTTTCCCATTTTTAAGTTTTGTCAATTTTTGTTGCTGATAGCCACAAGCACACTTGATATTCAGCCCAGAGCTTGAATGATGCAACAGTGAGGAAGGCAGCTTCGCATGTTCCCTTACTGTCACGGCCTACTGAACGTAAGTTTCACAGTTATAACACACTTTCACTGGAAATGAGTAAATGCAGTCCTGAGGTCAGATCAGATTATGCTGATAGTTTGTCCCGATGTTAAAAGCATTATATTATTGTTTGCACTGGGCTAGTAAAATGTGTTTTGTGTTGCATTTTTCGTGGCATGTCAATATCTTGGCATATAGCTAGTATCATAAATTTCTATTCCCCCAGTCATCTGGCACTTTCGGGTCATACACTGAGACTTAGGATTGATGTCTATGTTCTAGTTTGATGATCGTTTTTTGGCTACAGCATCATATGAAGAACGGCGTACCAAGTTAAACCCAAGATGAAACTTAGGATACATATCAACGGAACATGAGGTACTTTGGGTACACTTTGATTTTTGTGTCATCACCCATTTTGTTACCTCTAGTATCGTAACCGGCCTCATTTTTCCCATAAATTCTTCACTCTGTTGGAGACAGACTGGACTCAATGGAAGGATGATCCGGGTACCAAATAACAATTCTGTATTTAACAGTTAAGCCGAGTCATATCTGTAATACCTGCCCCATAAAGTGAGAAAGATTGCCAAATATACTGCTGTGTACAACGATTTCTTTGTACCTGACTAGGTAGTTGAATCGTATGGAAACAAGTGGGATTTGAGGGGGGTCAGCTCGGCTGGCAATGAAGCAAAGAAGCCCGCCTTGTAACCCTCGCACGCAGGCCTTTGAACTTTATCATGATGGTCGCACATTTGAGGTGAAAGTGGGCCTCCATAGGCCACAGAAAGAGGAGCCTTCGTCCCCTGTTTGCTTGCCTGTGACCGTGACCGTGACTTTGGGAGCTGAGCTGAGGCGCCTTGCCTTCAAATCTACTTCTTAAGATCTATAGCAATCATAACTCATGGAAGAAGTGTACCGGGCAGTTAGTTATTTTAGTTTTGAATTATTAATAATGCATTGTAAATGTTTATTCATATATGTCGATTATTTTTCATATTTACATATCTATTATAATTCTACACTTTATAAAATTTGAAAATGACTTGCAAAATATATTATGCAAAAAAAAAAAAAATTATTTTATGTTCTTTTTCCAAGACATGCAAGTTAAAAAATTCATAGAAAATTAATTACTTTTTTAAAAAACTGTCATTTAAATGAAGGTTATATATATATGTAGGGTCAGCAGGTTTGTTCTAAATGAAAAAATGAAAATAAAGTGGACTTCCAAAAAATGGTAGTGATTTCACGGGCTTAATTTATTTGTACTTTTGATTAATTTTGGGGGAAATTTAATTTGACCTAACCTATACCTACCTTGTTTGTTTCTTCTATTTTGTAAAAAATTTCAACAAAAAAAAAAAAACACCCATTCAATTTTAGCTAACCTACAGTTACGTTCCCATATTTTGGGAAGCCCTACATTTTGCCCCCAAACCTTCAGTTCCATCAACCTATCTGTTAAGATAGTCGACCCAAATGTTCTGACTGACCTTTGGGATTTGATAACTGTCCAGATCAACCACAGTATTTGTAATATGATTTCTGATTGAACCTAAACATTTTTTATTTTACATTTCTACCCAAATATTTATAGTCATAAATATTTTCCTTACATTTTTATCTTATAATCCTTTTAACATCTGTATGTGACTATTTCTTTAAGTAGTGCTGCTTCTTTTTGGATATTCTAATTCTAATCTGCTTTTAATTTCTTTTTCAATCATCTTTTTTCCTAAATCGTTCGAGCCTCTTAATAATTATTGTTCAAGTGGATAAATTCTTCGTTCTTCTTACTTATTACTACCATGTTTCATATTTACCCCCCCTTCTATTTTAATTTTATTTATCTGCTTCTTGTTATCTTTTTCTTCAATTTTCTTTTCTTTTTTAAGGAACAATTTCTTACAAATACAACTAGAAAGAAATTGCAACATCAAGTAGCTGCTTTTTTGGCCAAACTATTACTTTTGTAGTCAAACTGCTGCTAGATCGTAGCTCCTAAGAACTGTTTAGGCTGCCAACATAAAATCAAATATCGTGGTATATCACTTACTGTAGGCATGTGATATGTGGTATGAAAGTTATTGCGGTATGTCAAAATACCGTAAGGTATACAGTAATATATCATGCTTACTATAGATATACCATTTACTAGTAATTGTTAAATTGTTTTGGACAATTTACCACGGTATACCACACTTACTGCAAATATACCACATATCACAAATTAGAAATCATTTTTATTTTATATTAATGTACTACACACACACACACACATAATGCCACACCAAAATATAATTAATAGACATATAAAATGACAAAATGAAATAGTATTAGTATTTTTGTTTTGTTTCTTTACCTCTTTTCATACTTTATATATTTTATTTATATCAGGAAAATTATGTTAAAAAATATACATAAAAATGTGTAAAAGAAGTATATTTGATGTTTTTCATCTTAAACTATTTTTTTTACAAAATGGTAACTATATGCGACGCAGTATATCATGCGATGTACCTATAATTTATAGGGTTCGGTATACCTAGCAATAATGATATTGAATACCTTGGCTACCAACTCAATGTTTCTGAGTCCACACCTTATAACCCTTATCCATGGGCACTCAAATTTTGATTGACTTCCATGGATGATTCATGAGATTGAGAATTGCTTATTGGTGTTCCAAGTTTGATAATGGTTTTGTGTTAGGTTGCTTTTGTCCTATATTTTATTTTAAAAATAATAAATATTATAGCCCTCATAGCGAAATGCTCAGTAAGTGAGGTAAGTTCGTGAATCCCTAGCTTAAATATCTTAATTAAAGATAAATTAACAAAATTAAGTAAGTTGATCAAGGGTTAGTTGGTTCCAAGTGGTTTATGGCACTATGCATAGCCGAGGTCAAAATGATCATTTTGCAACTTGGAGCGTTGGGATGAGTCCTGGGAGAAAAACATGACTTTTTTTAAACTCAAAGCCCAAGTTAGCATTTTTGACTAAGTGTTTAAATACCCTAGTTACTATTTGGAGGTGGGGTATTTTTACAAACTTTGAAAAAGTTTAGGGATGGGCCTTTTGCTCTTTAAAACTTGTAGAGGAAGTTGATTTTTTTTCATTATTCCTTCATTTTCCCTTGCAAACCCATAGCTCTTCTCCTCATGCTCAATTTCTTACCAAATCTTCCCCAAATTCATGATTTCTTAATGAAATTGGAAGATTTTCTTAGTGCCTAAGTGAAGAATTGCTTGTTTTACTCTTGTTTTCTATGGTTTGAAGTTTTTAGGGAATTTTTCTTGCTTGGGCATAGTATGTTCATGAGCTAACTCTTTGTTCTTGAAGTTTTCATATTCCTTGAGCTCAAGTAAGCTAGGGGTTTGTTGGGTTTGCGCTAATTTAGTGCTATGAACCTTGTATTACTTTGGAAACTAGGAAAAACTTAGTGGAACCTTTGATCTTGTAGTGTGTGGCTTATGGTGCTTGATTTATGTCAGTTCAACGTTAATTGAGGTAAGGGATTTATGCTTCATGCTTGTTCTATGCCATTCATAGCTTGCTGGTTGTAGAAATCATATAGTTTTGTGAATGGTAAAGGTTATGGTGGACTAGTGTTGAATTAATGAGTTGTATGCTATTTATGGACACTGTAGGTATGGTTTAATGGATGCATTGTGGCCTAGTGTATGTGTGTTTACAAGTTCGTGGAAGGTGGGAGTGTCCTTAGCAAGTGTGGAAGGCCATAGAGGCACCCCAAGATGCGTATGACACCATTTTAAGGTGTAGGGCATGGGGGCCTAGTGCCGTGGTGCTAGGGTGGCGTTACAGTGCCCAATCAGTGTGCCAACACTAGAGTGTTTTGCACTGTGGGCTTGTGGCACGGCAACGTTAGTAGTGGCACTATAGCACCAAAGGCAAACTTATAGGGTGTTTTAAATTTGCAAGGAAGAGTTCCAAGTACGGCTAATGAGGTGCCTAGCCTAAAGGCTAGTGGTGCCTAGTGGTACTTCGGGACTTCCAAGACTTTTCTAGAAACTAGGGCTTTCCTCAAGTTTAAGGTCCACATTTGTGTACTAAAAGGAAAGTAGGTTAAAGAGGCCACAATAACACACCATTAGTTCACTTGAAGGGTTTAGTACCATCGGTAGCCTAACCGGGGCCTTCAGGGTTCAAAGACCTGATACGGGAACCCTAGTGTACCTAAGAAGGTTTTATGGAACCTAGTGAATATAAGTCCATCCATGATAATTGTCACTATACTCGGGTGAACCAAGTAATGGTGGATAGGTACGCATCATGAATAAAGGTTTAGTGCACTTGTAGCCTAGGCAAGTTTACTTGAAGCACAAATGAGAACCCAATACATTCTTAGTGGGGTTTTAAGGTGGAAGTTTAGTACACAAGTGACCTAGGCAAGCTTAAGAGCTTGAGGCACTATGTGAAGGCTTACTATACCTAATAAGTTGCTTGGAACTCAAGTGAAACACATCCATCATGTTCTTCTGTACAATACTTAATGGAAGGTTAAAGGGTGAGCTTAGCCCACTGCGTTAGTAAGCTAAGGCTTGTTAGGAGCAAGTTAGAGGCCAAAAATCACTAGACACGAAGTGACACCCATGAGAGGACTAGGTAGAGGACAAGTCCTAAGGGACTGAAATGCTATAGGCATACGTTTAGGCCTTACATATGCATGTCCTTAGAATTTTTCTGGCAAGTTGAAGGATGTCTTACTAAGAATTCTAGATTTTCATTCCGTTAGTGTTTGTTGTGCTTATTTTATATTTGTGGAGCTGACAACCATCGAGGGTTGTTAAGCTAAGCTCATGAGCAGGTATTTTAGTTATTTGAATACTTGTGATTCTAGTTTTGTGATTTACTTATTGGTTAATTTGTTATTTTAACTATAGTTGTTTATTTGGCCAACAAAGGCTAATGAGGCACAAGGGAAGGCTTTTAGAGCTTGCCACTGGGAGTTTGTTTTAACATGAGACCTTAGTTATGGATCTCAGTAGTGTAATTCAATGTATAGTTTTCATACACTGGTTTGCCTCTGATGTGCATGAATGAGTAGTGTATTCTAAAGTTCCTCTTAGGTATGAGCATAGTCTCCTTTTATATAGATGCTTGCACGTAGTTGATTATGTGTAGTTAAATTCATATATACTTTGTGTGCTTTGACTACTTTAGAACTTGGATTTATGCGAAAGGCCCAAGCAACGTTTTATGGTTTATAATCTATGTTTTATACTCCCTCCGTCCTAAAAATTTTGCTCAATTTGTTTTTGGTAATTAATCTAAGATTTTTTATTTTCAACATTTTAATATATAAATAAAAAATCTTTGTATATGAATGATAATTCAAAATATGAAGTTTCTAAATATATATTTTTTATTTTTTTAACAAACAATAATATGAATAAAATTAAATCAAAATACAACAAAAAGTCAAATGTTTCAAAACTTCTGGGACGGAGGGAGTATTTCATCAATTGTTTTATTATTTAAGTCCAAGCATAACTTAGACATTACTGCATAGTAGGTTAAATAAGTAAAAGTATAAAGGTTTGAACTAGTGAGCACGTAATTAATTAGCCGATTATGACTAGTATGTGACACGTTCCCATAGGTTTTCTTAACAAGGTCATAAAGGGTCGTGTCAGCAGATGAGTTGATTTTATTTTATTTTTCACTTAATATCGTATCAAATGAAATGTGTGTTTAGGAACAACATCAAAATTTAGTGCTAAATGTTACCTTTAGATGTTAACATTAGCTAATGTTACAGCGTACTCTTAACCTTAGCCACCACCCTTCTCCTTCTTTCTTAAAAAGTCCTTCCAACCTTAGCCAAATTGGCCAAATCCAGCTGATTTTCTTTCACCTGGATTTGATCATCCCTATTAAATTTTTATGTTATCTCTTCAAATAATCAACTTCATTAATGGAGTTTTCTTATTACTTTTGTCAGATCTAATTTTTTTTCCCTCCCTGACAAATTAAGCGGATGAGTTTCAAATTGAAGAAACAGTAGTAGAGAGTTCCACTCGATAAAGTTAGCCGATCTACTCTCTCATAGTGGATCGGGAGTTAGTGTTTGTTACTCTAAGTATTATGCTAGGTTTGTGTCCATTATTTTTTAGGGTTTTTTTCCTGTCAGTTTGTAGGTTTCAATATCACGTACTATGTCTGTGCATTCTCTATGGTTTTTGAATGTAAAATGGTATTGTAAGGATACTATAAATGACATGAATTGAGCCTATTGTCTCTTCGGAGTTTAGCATTTGTATTTTATTGATTGATGTCATATAACCTATAGTTAATGGAAAATAAATTTTATAAACAAAATATTAGCTATTGTCAAAATATAACTTTTTTATATTTCAAAATGTTTGGTAAACCATTTAAAAATAAAATTTGTAATATAGTGTAATTACCTAAAAATCCAAATTGAATATATGCGACCTAAAAAAATTCACAAATATTATTAAAAAATTAGTACCAAAAGAATAATGTCTTCACAACAAAAAAAAGTACAGCCATAATTATTTTTTTTTCTAGAAAACTTTTAATTTTTTATTTCTTTCTAGTTGAAGTCCCAAAAAAAATTTCTCACTCAACTATTTGTTTGTTTCTCCTTGTTCCAAATTATTTGATGCCTTTCTAACCTCCTGTTCATCTTCTTTTTAATCTCTTAACTCAATTCTAAAAGATTCCTTTTTTCACATAGTAATTTGTTTCTCATAATTAACAATGTCAAGGTCAAATTTGGGTTAGATAATGGTATTCTCAAATCCAACCCATTATGTTGGATATCTTACCCATAAATACCATACACACAAAGACACATGTTTGTACTCCACTTTATTTCATGCTTTCTACTAAGCATGTGTGATTATGAACTCAACATAAGTTCAAAAGTTTTAAAATATGTGAGTTTTAGAATTATGCTAGTGCTAGCAAATCGAACCCCATGTAACTATAAACCTAATTTTTACAACTTAATCGACTCATTCTGAGCAAAACACAAAAAAAACTTTCTAGACAAAGAATTCATCAACTTTAATACATCTTAGTATCTTCAAGCTCTTCGATGCCTTGAAACTGTTCTACACATAAGAGGTGAAGGCTAAATCTGCATCCTACCTAAACCTAATGAGTGAGAAGAAAATAAAATCCACATCCAACCCAAAATTGTTCACTTTAAAAAAAAAAAAAAAAAAGCCCGTCAAGTCAACGATACCTAGATCCCAAATGTACATTGACATCCCTACCCACAACTATCCCGTCTATTTTTTTATTGAATTAATTATAGGATAAACTTGTAATTTCTAATGTCAAACGCTTTGAGATGCCTAGAAACATTTTGGGGAGGGAGCGCTCCAAAATCCACATTGCATTTTTTAGCATTTAATGTTTGAAACTTGATTGGGGTGCAAACAAGCAAGTTTTTTGGAGATTTGTGGTGTTCTGAAGACTGAAGCGCATTTGGCATTGGAAATGCCCTCCTCAAATGAGATTGAAAGAGGCTAGTTGAGGATGAGGGCAGGTTTGTGAAACATGAGAGTTTAAGGGGCAAGATTTCTAAGAAAAGAAAGCTAGGGAAAAAAAAACTTGTGGTTTCTCCCTTTTTTGGTTGGACAGGTAGTCACGGAGTCAATGTTTTAGGGGGAAAGTGTAGTTTCCCAAAACAAGAGGCGAAATTGTAAGTTATGTCAAAATTAAAGGATCTCTTGAAGATTTCCTTGTTTATTTTTAAAAACTTACATTATACCTCTATTTTTTTTTTTTGCAGTGTCACACAACAAGTTCTAAACTCTTAATTTAAATTATCTAATAATTATATTTTAGTGACTTCAAATTATCTATTTTTTTTACAATTTACTGATATTTGAGAAAATTTGTTTTGTATTTATAGATATGAAAAATTGATAATTTAAAATATCTATTAACTGTTAAAAAATTAAAAAAATTGAAATTACTAGAAATTATTACCATAAGTTTAAATTAAAATTTCGGGAGTAGGAAGTAAAATATAAGTTTCTGAAAATAGGGCTTCAAAAGTAGGAATTACAGTAACAGTTTCCGAAAATAAAGGGGAAAGTGTGAATTAGATAATTTTTGTAATTTTTCCTTTATTTGTTTAACGTATAAATTATAAAATTCGTTGTGATGTGAAACGGGTGGACAAGTTACACAGTTGTCGAAGATGTATACTAATGACATCCAATAGCATTCGCGATCGCGAAGCCCAAGCCATCCCCACCTAAAGCAACTTTGAATGATTGTGGTGGATGGCGCATCAATTCATTCATATTATCGACTCCACATATATGTTTTTGTTCGTTAGAGATTCGGTGAAAATTAGCGACAAAGGAAATGGAAAATGAAACAGGTGGCGTGGATTTTCTCTTTTTCTTATTTTGTATTAGTCGACTCGATTGTCGCCAATCACGGCGGAAGGAAACATAAAAAAGGGGTAAAATTTATTGTGGGTTACCTAATTTATTTTTTGATCCTAAATAAATACTTGACCTTTATGTTGTCCTAACGAGGTGCCTTACTTCTTATGATATGTACTATTTAAGTACTTTCCGTTAATTTCAAGATTAGGTTTAACGGAAAATGATGATGTGGTAAAAGAAAATATTAAAATAGTTTTTAAAATAATACTTTTGGTTCTTTAAGTTTTCCAATTAACAATTTATGTCATAAACTTTTTCTTTAGATTTTTTCGTCAACCTCTTATGACCAAGGCGGTGATGGATGGAAGAGAGAGAAACGACTAGGGCGACAACGGCGGTGAGGGTTCTAGATTTAGGCAAGATATTCAAGCATCATTCATGGCTCCACCACTTGCTTTGCTTTCGCAGCTAGCGACTTCACTGCTTGTCTCTTCGTTGTCCGCCTGCTCTTCCACTGCTCGCCTCTCCTTCATTCGCCCGGGGCCTCCACTACTCGCCTTGCCACCACCTGCCCGCACCGAGGAGAATCGAAGGTTTGTAGATCTAACGGTTCTTCTCTTTTGTTCCAATTAAGGCCGCTCTTTGAGATGCCTTTGCTGATCTTTGCGCAGCCATCGTCGACTCCGTTTATTCTTCACCGATCTTTGCACAACCACCGTCGTCTCTGTTTATTCACCAAATTCACGATGGGGCACCTGGGCAATGGTGGCGATTTGATGAATCAAAGCGTTGGATCTCAAATGGTTGGCAGCTGGGTTGGTGGCTAAAGGGAAATTGGTGGTGATTAGGGTGGAGGGCGGTCAGCGGCAGTTGGGGTAGAGGTAGTCGGTGATGGAGGCACCTAGGTAATGGTGGCGATTCGACGAATCAAAGCATTGGGTCACGAACGGTTGGTGGTTGAGTTGATGGCTGAAGGGCAGTCGGCAGCGATTGGGGTGGAGGATGGTTGGCGGTGGTTGGGGTGGAGGCGGTCGGCGGTGGTGGCTAGGAAAGCATCTTTTGAGGGCTAGGATTTTGGGGTAGAATTAATTTGGTGGAAGTTCATAGGCTAGAATTAGTGATTAAAAAAATTTAAGCACTAAAATTATTATTTTAAATTTATTTTGGTATTATTTAATAGCATGTCATCATTTTCCGTTAAACTTAACCTCGAAATTAACGGAAAATACTTAAATAAGACACGTAATAAAAGGTAAAATATCTCGCTAGGATAATTTAAAGGTTAGGTACTTGTTTAGAATAAAAAAAAATAAGTTAGGTGATCTCCTGTTGATTTTACCCATAAAAAATGATCCTTTTTCGTGGTGTAAATGCCCTTTTTGCCCCCTCAATTTTGCCGGCTCAGGCAAATAAAAGGCCGTGTCGCGTAACGTCTACAGACTCACTCGAGTTCAAAGTTCAATCCAGACAAATACCATACCAATTCAATCGTATATAGTATGTGGTACAAACTTGAAACATACATATTTCAATTAGAAAAGAGGGGGCGAGGGAAAGTCGGATCAAAAAAGCTTCAAGGCGCCTCTCCTGCAGGCCCAGTGTCTCGTCTCTCTCTCAATTCTATTTGTGAGAAACCAAAAAAAAAAAAAAACAGAGCAGAGCAGACCTCCAATGGAAGCAGCATTGGGACTGATGAGAAGAATGCCGCCGAAGCTCACCGAGACCGCGCTCTCCGCTCTTTTGAGCCTCTTGCCCGAACATTCCTCCGACCTTCTCTCTCAAGTCGACCAGCCCCTCCAGGTCCCTCTCCCCCCCTCTATTTCTTTCCTATCTGCTAGGGCTTTTTTTTTTTTTTGGTTTCCCTGCGTATTCCCTTCTTTCTATCCATTAAATTGAATTGTTCTTGTTTAAAATCTCGCTTTCACTAGGGGTTCTATTCGGTTTAAAGATTACACCGCTAACCATTCTCCTCTAATATGCCATCTGCATGTCCCCCAAAACAATTCCAATGCTTATTGGTGTTTGCCCTGTGACTGGTAACATGAGATTAGCACTTAGCTCTGCATGAATTCCAGAATCTTCCTTTGTAAATACTATACAAGTGTTATTTTGAGCCTTTTACGGCTGTGTGTTCAACGCTGGTGCTTTTCAGATCTAGGCCCATCCATTAACACGTTGAATTGTGTGTTTTAGTTGCATACAGCTCTATGCATGTTGGTAATTGCTAATTAGTTATCCATCTGCCCATTTCTGGCTGTTTGGAATACCCAGTGCTTCACTTGAACTTGTTGCAAAGTTATGTAATATAGTTGAATTACTTGCATCTAATTCTTTATGGATCATAAATACACGGTGCACTGCTGATTTCGTACCTCCTTTGAGTACTAAGTTTCAGTGCAAACAGGTATTATATGATGCGGAATGTGGGAAGGAGTTTATTTTGTGCGAGTACAATCGAGATGCTGACTCTTATAGGTATATGGTTGACTCGATCACTTACATTTTTAGTTGAACCCATGTGGATTGGGGATGTTATATAATTTACCTTCCTACTTGCCTTGTGCCAAAATGGGCTTTTTTTTTTTTTTTTGTTGCGTGTAATCCTCTTCATTCATTTTTCTGATGTTCCATTTTCAGTAAAGCATCAGATCTAACCACCATCTTGGCCCACCTGGATATTGATTTTCAAAGCCGGGTGGTCATTTCAAATATGGTTTGAGAGCTTTAGTTGTAGTTGAATGATGGTTTTTCTGTTCACAAGGATTTTCTGAAAGATTCAGTTAAGGATCTGACTTGGCCTGTGCTACCATACCTGTTGTAGGTCCCCCTGGTCGAATTCATACCATCCAATGTTAGAAGATGCATCCTATCCATCTTCAGAGTTGAGGAAACTTGAGATTGAAGCTAACGATATATTTGCAATATACCGTGACCAGTGAGGTTCTTGCTCACTTTGTCCTTCCAGTTTTTAATTCGTATTATTCTTCTCTGTTGTTCAGTTGCACTTGTATATATTAGGTTTTGGTTCACCAATTAATTGGCAGGTATTATGAAGGTGGTATCTCATCTGTCTATATGTTTGAAGATGATAATGAAGGTTTTATAGCCTGCTTTCTGATAAAGAAAGGTAAGTGGCCTTATCCTTTATTTGGTAGTCCACAAGTCACTGGCTTTTTATCTTTCACTAATATACCCCAATTCTTGTTGAACAAGATGGATCAAGGACAGCACAAGGCCGTAGGGGTTATCTAGAGGAGGGAGCATGGGATGCAATACATGTCATAGAGGTGAACCCCAAAATCATGTTTGAAAACATATATTTTGCTGAATTTTATTGAAAGAGCCAAATGCTTACTGTGTCAGCACCATTTACATGTATTGTACTCTAGATTCCATCAGTTTGTGACTTCCTTTGTATTCTTTCACTTACCATTGTACTTCTTAACGTCATCAGTATTTCAAAATGTGATTTTAGTTTATATTTCGTGAATTTTCTTAAAACATGGAATTCGTTTCTTGTTTAGGAGTTTTCTTTTGCTTCTCTTTGTAATTTTCCCACGGGAAGAGCTTGTTTTTGGCGTAATGTTACAGTCCAGATATGAAAACTGGAAAGGTTGGAGTTGAGTAATCTCGTGTTTATGCTATTGTTTTGTCCTGCATAGGTAGGACCTAATGAAGAAGGAGTAGCTCGCTACTGTTTGACCAGCACAGTCATGCTGTCTTTGACAACAGATGATGAGTCTTCTGGAACTTTCAGTTTATCTGGATCCATCAGAAGACAGGTAATTTAAATGGATTCTTGCTCAACTAAACTTTAGCTTTTCAATGACACTCCACTCTACTAGACATTTAAACCCTTGAGAATGTAGGAAGGTATAATTTTGGGATTGGATGACCTTGTATATATCCAAGACTGACATTTTGCACTAATGAAAATTGAATTTTAAGTAGTAAATCTGGAAATTTTCATTTCTAGTGTGGGCTAATGCTTTCTCTAGAAAAACAATGATAAGAATCTGAGAAAGGCTATAGAATGGATGAACTAAGATGCGTGATGTGATGAAACAGGAGTAATATATTGCCCGGGCCAGTGGCAGTGGCAGTGGCCCCAAACTGTTAAATTTAACTAAACATCATAAGTGCAGCAGTTATGGGTGTGGACCCGCCGTTGCACAAGCTTTACTTGTCTTTGAGAGCTAGGCTTGAATAATTTTGGGATTGGATGACCTTGTATATATCCAGGACTGACATTTTGCACTAATGAAAATTGAATTTTAAGTAGTACTGGAAATTTTCATTTCTAGTGTGGGCTAATGCTTTCTCTAGAAAAACAATGATAAGAATCTGAGAAAGGCTATTAAATAAGTCTACCTGCTGCTCTAAGTTAAATAAGTAAAAAACCAGAATACTGCATGTGTCTTTAAATGTGATGAGCATTCCCCATTTGTTCTTCTTGGTATATATGATATTATATATCAACATGTTCTTATAGTCGTGGCTAGTGGTTTATCCCAACATTTTCCTTTATTTTGTGTTAGATGTTTCAGAAGCATTTATTTATTTGTCAGTCAGTAAGTATTCAGAAACATTTAATTGTGCGAGTTGTGAATACAAAGTTGAACTCCAGCTTGCCGTTTCTTTTCCTGTTTTCAATATTGACTACAGTTTAATTTATGCTTGTGACAGTCATGCTTCAATCTTACACCTGACCAAAGTTCTTACTTTCTCCTCTGTTTTTGTTCCTTTTTTTCTTTCTGTCTTTTTTTTTTTTTTCACTTGTCGTATAGATGAATATGTCCCTCCCGGTAGCTGAAGGTCATCTTTGTAATATGGGAAAGATGATAGAAGAAATGGAGAGCAAGCTGAGGTATTCGTTGGATCAGGTGCAGCACCATTCCTGTTTCTGTATTTTGCGAGCATGAATGCATAGAAGCTTTGGTAATTTTTCAATCTTAGTGCTTTAGTGGTCTTTCATAAATCAATAGCACTGTGGATTATATTCCAGGTTTACTTTGGGAAGACAAAGGAGATGGTTTGCACTTTACGACCGCCGCCGGAGATCTTAATGAAACTGCCTTGACAGCAGATATTACTTCCTCGTCATGGGATTGTCTCACCATCCAGCCCTTTTCGCAAAAAAAAAAGGGGGGAAATTGGAGATTAGTGTTAAGGTAGATGTCAGTCATCTGACCTGACCATTGTTGAGCCATTTTGTTCTCTGTCTGTATGATTAATTGGATGCTTGAGTTCTGAGGGGTTTGTTAAATGAATGAAACCTACCGAGTTCCAAAATCGTATTCGCAGAGAAATAGAATGGTCTAGGCACCGTACATGAATGTAAGGCGGAGATAATTAGAGTCCCTTGCACTGGAGGACAGGGAAATTAAAGTGTTTATCTGCTATAAAAATCGAAAACTATACTAAAATTTATACTAATTTCTAATTTTGATGCAAAAGCTTTACAGGATATAATCTTTAGGCGATAATAATACTTAATGTAGGCAAACCAATGCTGCCGGATTTCTCATTTTGCAGAACGCTTCAAAGAGCCTATCACTGCAAATCAGTCGCCACGGTAGTTCTTGAAAACTTGGGTAGATGCATTATATCGCAAGCAGGAAAATTGCATGGCCACAATCAAAGTACCACATCGTCTAGGTGCCAGTTGCTAGTACTTGAATTCAAACTCAAACCCATTTCCAGCCGTCACAAACCCATTTCCTAGTACTTGAATTCAAACTCAGTTTTCAACATCACTAAAAGTTTACGCTGATGAAATGGATTTCAAGAGAAACATAAAAGAAATAGATCCTACAAACATATATCTTGAGATTTTGCATCCAAAATTCATTCTTCATGACCAAACTGGGCTCTTCTTATTTGTTCTCCACCGATGGCGTCCTGTCCTTTTCAAGAGGAGGTGGTGGTCCTCCTGTATTTTCCTCCTCTGTATCACTATCATCATCTGCAGCAAGCAAGCATAAAATGTGAACAGGAAAACAGGAAGCACTAGATGCAAATTAAGGTGACTTCATATGCCAACAGCACCCTCACCATCATCTCCTTCCCCAGCATCCAAACCTTCACCACCACCCATATTCAGTTTCTGGAACAAAATACAAGAAGTCAACTAGCGTCAATCCCCAGTCCAATCAAATGCTAGATTTCAAGCATTGACCTCTATGCATCATAAACATAGACCCAGTTGTACCCTCTCAGCCACTTACAGAAAAGTCGAAGTTGCCGAAGTCCATATCATCTCCCACTAAAACAAAAGATGGACAAGCAAGCCAATCAACAAACAAAAAAAACAACCAAGATCATAACTAAAATACACAAAAAGGGTTAGAGGGGTTAATGACATCATACTAACATTTGTTGTCTTCCTCTTCCTCATCTTCATCAACCCATTTATCCCAATCAACTTTTAGAAAAACTGGTGCTTTGCCACCCTGCTTTATCAACCTGCTCCACCATTTGTTCTCTGCCTTTTTCACAAGATAACAGATATTTCTCTTGTTGATACTAGCCTTACTTTCCTGCAGGCATTAAGATTGCATACATCATAAGAACATATAGGTACTGATCTCAAAGCAAACTGAAGAGAATAGATTACGGAAAAACGATATATCATTACTGCACCCACATTTACATCAGCCTTGTAATACAAATCGAGCTCAACTTCATAGGGGATCTTATCAGGTCCGCTGGTGGCAGAAAAGAGGAACTTTCCTTCAGGTTCTAGTTTAAGCTTCACATCCTCTGCATCGGGAAGCTCAATTGTAATAAACACTACATCTGACCTCTGTGCCCACTTGACTGTTGGGTGCCGGCTGCTGCTAGAAACAGAGATTCGAAATTAAACAATAAAGCTCATGAAACCACATCTAAGCTATTGGTCTGAAATATGCCCGCAGAAATACCACACAATTGAATACTGAACCAAAAGTTTATATCTATATGTATATACCCTAAATACGAAACAAGGAAAGATAGGCCATGGAATTGAAGAGTGACTCCTTTCCGAGGGTCAGCCCATGTCATTGCCAACTCGGCCCAGTTGGCTTGGCGTAACAAAACAAATAAGCATCCCTACCCTATGCTTAGATAACAAAACAAAGGACAACCAACACAAAACAAGGGAACCGGATTTTTTTGAAACTGCATAAACCCTAGACTGATTCCATAAACAGTAACCAAGGCCAACAAATATTTTTCACCTCTTCTAGGTTTTCCAGAAGCAAAGTTCTCCCGTGGAATTAAGCTGACCGAAACTTATTTCCAGTGATTCATGGAAAACAAATATCAGTAGCTCTTAAGTAAAAAGAGAAGAAGAAGAAGAAGAAGATAAGGAATCAGAAAACTATCAAGATAAAGAAAGAATAAAGAAATGAAAACATAATAAAGCGGGGACAGGCGAAGTTTCTTTCTCAAATTTCTTGCCATCCGCTTACCCCAACACATGTCGATGATCGACATAGAGAATTTAACAGAGAAATTTAAGAAAAAGGCAGATAAAATAATGGAGAAAAGTTGAAGAAAAATAGGATTCTACCTCATTTTTTCAGTTCACTGATTGAGGAAACAACGATGGCGCTGCGAGCCAAGAGCTCCCTTTCCAGTGTCGTGGTTGGATTTAGAGCGAGCTATTTCACTTTTCAAGTACGAGAAGGAATGGACATGGACGTCGCTCGCTAATGTTTGCTCCGCTCCTTCCTGGGAGTATTTTTTATATTATTTAGGTCATCCGTTTCGGTGGCATAATTACCTGAAAGGGCATCAATGTGTTGGCTAAGTACGCCAACTAACTTTTCCGTTTCCTACCTGGTCATCAAACTCTTCAACTGTACAACCTGGTCATCAACCTTTCCAACAACTAAATTGCAAGTTTTCAAAATTTTCCAGAACAGAATAGACCATATCTCAAGTAGACATTGAATTCATGACATCATATAATTTGTTTTCTGTTTGCGGTTGAAGAGCTCTATTGAGCAATTAAGAAATTGCAAAAGATGAACATTAATGTTATGGAAACCACCCCAGGCGCATCAATTGCTCCTCATCCGTATTGAATCAGCCAACTTCCCCTTCTATTTTCTTGTTCATATTTTATATTTCTACAATATATTGTAACAGCCATCAATATATATAGCAGACTTCTAAAAGCAAGATGATACGATATCTTTACTGCAATAGCATCCAAACAACATGCTCTAATCACCCACACCAGTAAACACTCCTAACAGACCAAGAACAATACAAAGCCTTCTCATTCACAGTTCATAGTCGGCGCACATAAATAAACATCACAATCACAAAAGATGCCCAACATATTACGTTATGTTTGACACAATACATATGCGAAGCATCACTGTGAAATGAGATAATAGTTAATTGCTTCATATGAGACAAAATACTAAGTAGAGGCTTAGCCAGAAAAAATAGTTAGTGGAGCCTGTAGTTAATTTTTCTATAACATATAATTGTAAATTTTAAAACTTGTAGGGTCAACTTGCAAATTTATAAAAGAAGAATGCTACAAGTTGCAACAGCTTACCCATGACCATGAGTTAGAGTTAATTGCTAAAAAGGGAAGAAAATATGTGTCAAAATGCCAATTTTCTCCTCTACGTTTACTTTGCCTTTCGTTTGACTCATAAAATAAGTAAAATTTGCATTTCTATCCACCTTGTAAAGTTTGAGGGCTGAGAAAGTTGTAGTTGGAGGGGGTTAGGGTGTCTGAATCACCAAATTTTGAAGGTGAATTATGAATTTTTGGCCAAAAAATATTACACTGAAAAGTGTTTTCCTTTTTATTTACGGGAAGATGCAAATTTGCCACTACTGTTTGCCTGAAATGGCAATTTTTCCACTCCTCTTTTCTTTGTCGGAAGTTTGCCACAGATATAAACATGTGGGAGCAAATTTGCCACTTCTGTTATGTTTTGATTCAAATATGAAACTCACCATTAAAAACGGCAACGTATCACTTTTAAAAATATGAAAAATTCATGTTTGACCCCATGCTTTTTTTACATAGAACCCTAGCCCCTTAAGTTTTTTACTCTTTCATTCTTACCATCAACTTTTAGGGATGAGCATGGGTCGGGTTGGTTCGGTTTTATGGTAGAATCGAACTAACCCGAAATGGCCTCGGTTCCAAAATTTTTCTACCCAACCCAGAACCGAGAACCGAACAGAACCAGAACCATAGTTCTGGGTTTCTCGGTTCTGGTTCTCGGGTTTTTCGGTTTATACCATATACCTATAACAACACCAAAATTCAATAAATCTACATCCATAATCAGTTTTATGACATATTTAATATAATATATAATTAAATTAATATTTAAATATATGTACTTAGATACATTCAAAATAGTTTAAAATGTTGTTATTACAAAAATGGTTCAAAAGAGTTGCTTGTGGGGTATCTTTTATCTCAACTAGTTTACTTCATTCTAGTAATTCCAATATTGGTATGACATTCAATATGAAAAATTGAGCCTTTAAGACCATCTTCTTCAGTATCAAAACCTAAAATATCATAATTGTGTCGTAAAGAGTAGTCTGGAATGAAAGATAAAAAATAAAATGACTTAGGAGTGGTTGGTCTATGAAACAAAGTGATTTAAGTAAATATGGAGAAATTTCATAAATGATCCAACAACTTCTATACTGTTTCAATTTGGAACATCAGTTTAAGAGTTTAATATAAAAACATAAAATAACCATCATAATTCTTCAAAGAAATATGTGTGTGTGTGTGGATATATTAGTAATACTATAATTTTTATTATATAATTATATATATGTCTCGGGTTCGGTTCCACCTCGGGTTGATTCCATATGGAACCAGAACCAACCCAAAAACCGTCGGTTCTCCTATATGTGGAACCAACCCGAGAACCATGATCAATTTTTACCCAACCCAACCCAACCCAATGGAGGTGGTTCGGTTTCGGTTTCGGGTTTACCCAACCCATGCTCACCCCTATCAACTTTAGCATTCCCAACCTGTGGGGTAAACTACACGTGTTAACCCCAATCTTTTAATTTTATTTTACTTCTAACCCCAATTGTAATTTGTTCATTGCACCTCCCTAACATGATTAAAATGTTTTATTTTGAACATTTTGTAACAAAAGTCATTAATTCAAACCGAAAAAGCCATATTAGCATATTATTATAGGAGAAAATACTTATTTTAATCTCAGTAAAAATTTCCTTTGCTAAAAAAATCTCATAACTTTCTCCGGCCAGCACTCTCCCACCTCTCCTCCCTTTCCGGCCTAATCTCCACGGTGAAGTTGATGAATTGGTCCTCCCTCCTATGAATCAGCCTCCCTTGTAAAAATTCTTTTTGTGAATTGGCTTTCGCTATCCTCCATCCCCAGCCACCCCCATCCTCCATCCTCCATCCTCCATCCTCCATCCTCCATCCACCTCCCTCCGCCTGCGATTTCTTCTGCGATTCCATCCTCCGTTGCAATTTCGCTTGTGATTCCGTCCTCCGTCACGATTCCATCTACGATTTGCCATCGTCCATCGCAATTTTGTTTGATTCCATCCTCTGTTGTAATTTCATCAGCCTCCCTTCGCCCGCAATTTGCCGTCCGAATCGAGGCCCGATTGAGAGCTCCTCTACCTTCGATTCCCGCTTGCTCCCTGCCCGAAGTGGGCGGCCTGCGGTGAATTCGTACCTATTCCATGGCTGCCGCTGCGCTCCTCAACTGCTGCCATGCTTCCCGCACAACCGCAGCTACTCAGCTATGCTGCTAGCTCAGCAACTGCAACCAAAGTAATCGAACAGCAGATTCATAAGTCCAATAACGAAATTGTAGCTTGTCGGACCAAAGAACGTACCAGAACAATCGGGCGAGCTCATTGATGGCAGAGAGACGGATTTGGGGAAGACGGATTCATCGAAACTCAACCCATTTCGCTAATCATTGATGAGAAAGGGAGAAACCATGGCTGATTTGTTGAAACCTAGTCAATTTCGCTAGTTTGTGTATGTGAAGGAGGCATTTTGTGCCGCAAACCAACTGCTCGATGAAATTCCACAAAGAATATTTAAGCTCCTTGTTAGTTTGGTCGCTTTTATGTCCTCTGAGTTCGGCCAAACATGGAGAAGGGTGGCAGTGATAGCGCGGGGGGGGGGGGGGGGGGGGGGGGGGGGGATGGACGAAGAAGGGTGGCAGTGACGGAGAGGAGGGGCAGGTCGAAATGGGGGCAAAAGGTTGAAGAAGGTGGTTGGATAGTAAGATAGAAAAGTTTTGAGGTCATTATGACAAAGGCAAAGCTTTTAGGGATTAGAAAGTGCCTTTTCCCCTATAATACTACACTGACGTGTCATTTTCCATATAAGAAAATGGATTCCACAACAAAAAAAAAAAGGTCTAAAATGAAACGTTTTAACTATGTTCAGAATGCGCAATAAATAAATTACAGGTTGTAGTTAGAATTGAAACAAAATTAAAAGATTGGGGTTAACACGTGTAATTTACCCCCAACCTGTGAACACCATTATTGACAAACAACTAGTTATGAATAATTGCTACTTCACCACGTCGATCTAGGTTACTGATATGCGATGTTACTATCCAACAGTGTTCCAAACCAAAGGAGAAAAGACACTTAATTGTGAGTCTACTCCCTCTTCTATTTTGTTAACAATCTAACTGTTATAATGTTTAAATGTTGCTATTACTTAATCCTTAGATATTATTACTTACCATTAAAGAAGACTTAATCAATTGCTCATTGAGATTACGATAAATGGTGTGTCATTAGAAAGCATTAATGGGATTCGGTAAGGAAATGAGTTCAAATAATAGACTAATAAGGTTATGGTAGCTGAGAGTTAAGGAGAAATTTTTCAAGGTCTAAATTTTTGCTAACTTGTTAGTTGCTATTTTGGAGAAAATATTCCTAGAGTTAGACATTTAGTGGTATTTCACTCTTATTTATAACTTTAGTGGTAAAATATGCTGCCACAAAATAATATCAATGGCAAACAATTTTATAAAAAAATGATAGTGGCAAAATTGCCCTTTCTGACAAACAGCAGGGGCAATTTGCACATTTCCTTTACCTTGATGGGCATTTGATAGGCAGTGAGGGTGGTTGTCCCGTCCCGTCCGATCCAGTCCCTGTAATATAAGAGAGCTGTTTAGTGTGCATTCCACAAGAAGCAGAATCCATCCCAAATGCCAATGGAATGGGAATGGGCAGCTACGTCGAGTCCTTGGTTCAGAGATGCGTCACTCTTTCCCACATGAAGCAGCTTCAAGCCTACCTCCTCACTACCGGCACCTTCCAATCCACCCTCTACCGCTCCAAGCTCCTCGAGCTCTGCGCCATCTCCCCCGCCGGCTCCCTCTCCTTCGCCACCGCCGCCTTCCGCCACCTCCTCCTCCCTTCCACCAACGACTTCAACGCCATCATCCGTGGCCTCTCCTTGAGCCGTCATCCATCCGTCGCCCTCGCTTGGTACAGAACCATGAAATGCGGCTCCCACAGGGTCGACGCGCTTACTTGCTCCTTTACCTTGAAGGCCTGTACTCGCCTTTTGGCCCGCCCTGAAACTCTCCAGCTGCACTGCGACATTCTTAGACATGGGTTCATGGCCGATGCCTTTCTGGGGACTACTCTGCTAGATGTCTACGCCAAAATGAATGATCTTGATAGTGCGAGGAAGGTGTTTGATGATATGTCTAAAAGAGATATTGCGTCTTGGAATGCCTTGATTATGGGGTTGTCCCAGGGGAACCGAGCGACTGAAGCAATTGCACTATTCGATAGAATGGAAACTGAGGGGTTGAAGCCTAACGAGGTTACTGTCCTTGGGGCTCTTTCTGCCTGCTCACATTTGGGTGCTTATAGGGAAGGGGAAAGGATTCATGGGTATATAGTAAATCAGACGCTGGACTCTAATGTCATAGTTTGCAATGCAGTTATTGATATGTATGCAAAATGTGGTTTTGTGGAGAAGGCGTATCTGGTTTTTGATAATATGGTCTGTAAAAGGAGTCCCGTTACGTGGAATGCCATGATAATGGGATTTGCAATGAATGGTGATGGCCTTAAAGCGCTCGAGCTTTTTGAGAAAATGGGGAACTCTGGTGTGAACCCTGATGCTGTTTCTTACCTCGCAGTGCTATGTGCTTGTAACCATGCAGGATTGTGGAAGATGGATTGAGGTTGTTTAATTCCATGGGAAAGCACTCCATTTCACGTGACATTAAACATTTTGGAACTGTGGTTGATCTATTGGGTCGAGCTGGGCGGCTCAAGGAGGCATATGATATTATCAATTCTGTGCCGATGTTGCCTGATGTGGTGCTGTGGGAGAGCCTTCTTGGTGCATGCCAGATTTATAAGAATGTGGAGATGGCAGAGATTGCTTCACGGAAGCTGTTGGAGATGGGTGCTAATACGTGTGGTGATTATGTTTCGTTATCTAATATTTATGCATCAAATGAGAGATGGAGTGATGTGGGAAGGGTCAGGGATGCCATGAGAAAAAGAGACGTTAAGAAGGTGCCCGCATTTAGCTGCATTGAGGTTGGTGGCGTGATTCACCAATTCTTCACTGGCGATAAGAGCAATGTGAAATGGAGAGATATTTACTCAAAACTGGATGAGATTAGGTCCAGGATTAGGGACTTTGGATATGTAGCTGATACTGGCTTCGTATTACACGACATAGGAGAAGAGGAGAAGGAAAATCAACTTTGTTATCATAGCGAGAAGTTGGCTGTTGCCTTTGGCTTGATTAGCACCACTAACGGAACTACAATTCAAGTGATAAAAAATCTACGAATATGTAGAGATTGCCACCTTGTGTTTAAGCTTATATCTAAGCTCTACAATCGTGAAATTATTGTGAGGGATCGTATTAGATTCCACAGATTTACGGATGGCTCCTGCTCCTGTAAAGATTATTGGTGATTGGTTTCCGTTTCCGTATCACTTGAAATCAGCTTATGGCTGGCACTGGTTGGCCGATGCTTACGCTTGAGCCCTGTTGGTTCACATTACTTTTCACCGTTTTGTTTGTGATTTTGTCTGGTTAACAGGATCTATTGCTGTTCATTCGTTAATTATTGGAAATGTCGCTGAATATCAGTGACAGTGGTGGCAATTGCAAGCAAATCAATCATATAAATCTGTTCTTTTCCTTTTCTTCTTTTTTCGTGAAACTGCTGCGAGGTAACAAACCCCGTACCTAGAGGTTTACATATGTCGAAGATATACCATACCATGTAAATTACAGGTATATTGCTTAATATACCTCACTGTAGACCATACTGGTTTTGCAAATAATACTCCTTCATCCATTTTATATGAAAACTTTGGGTTGACACGAAAATTAAGGATGAAGAAACAGTTTGTATGTTATTTTCATATTTACACTTCACATTCTACACGTAAACCAAAGAAGATGAAAAGTATTACTCTTTTCGTTCTATATCTTTTGTACTATCTTTCTTTTTTTAGTAATCCCAAAATTTTACATCATTTCATTTTTTAAGTTTTATTCATCTAAAAGATAATTATGCCTTTATTTCCATCTCCGCAAAATTGAATTGGATGAACATGCCAAAGCCTTTGGCAGTGCTTCTCATCCCGATAGGCGGAAGCGAAGAGCAGCGGGCGAAGGCGAGGAGCGGTGGGACGGAGGTGATTAGCAGCGGGATGAGAACAGGGAGTGATGCTAATCGAGGCTGATGATGGGGCAATCGACAACAGAGGATGAGGCGATCAACGGGGTAATCGACAACGGAGGACGAAGTGATCAACCGGGCAATTGATGAGGCGATCGACCGAGGACGAGGCGCTCGACTAAGGCAATGAGTGGCGGGATGGGAAGACGACGACGCTGACAAGGGTCAGGGAAGGGACGACGATGGGAAAGCAGTGGAGGTCAAGGAAGCGATGGCGGTGGGAAGTGGCGGCGAATAGGGGAAGGATAGAACCGGAAAGAAGAGAAAATTTTTCTTGGTCGGCGCGCTAACCCAAATGAGTAAATTTTCTGTAGACCGGGCATATATCGTGCGCCATCCTTGAAAAGTATAATAATTGTCATTTTAACCCCATTTCTTAGAAAAGTAAACAATCATGCTCTCATGAAATATAATAGATTTTTCTTTTTCCGCAACCTCAGGGCAAACTATTTGGTAGGGTAGCATGGCTGATATTTTAATTTTGAGAGAAGCTGAGCAATGGATCAAATACCAACGATCCCCGTTTTCATTTTTTTTAAATTTTGTTTTCTTGTTCTTCTTTTATTCTTCTATTTCTTTATTTTCATTTTTTTTCTTCATTTTTTTTATTTGTTTAGTTTTTTTGTCTATTTACCTTTTCCATTTTTATTTTCTTTATTTTTATTTTCTCATCTTTTTCCAGTTTTCCCTTTTTATTTTTCTTATTTTAGTATTATTTCAAGTTTTGTCTATTGTTTTATTTCATGTTTTACTCGTTATTTTCTTAAAATATTTTTTTTCACCTTTTTTTACTTAGATTTATTATATTATTCTTATTTCTTCTTGTTCTTTTATGTGATATGTCTACCGTTTTCCATTTTTTTATTCTCTACTATTTATTCTTTTGTTTCTTCGTGCTTATTTTTTTAGAATGATATGTTTGTTTTTTTAAAAGGTATTGTTTATTCTTTGAGAATGCATTGATTGTTCTTGTTTCTCTTCATGTTTGTTCTTTTAGAAGACATTGTTTGTTTTTTGTTACTTAAGTATTTATTCTTTTGATGAGGTACTGTTTGTCTTCTTTTATAATGTGTTTGTTTTCTGTTCTTTTAAAAGCCTTGTTGCTATTCTAGAATGACATGTTTATTCTTTTACATTTTTAGGCATTGCATAAATTACTTTTTCTTTTGTGTTTTGGTATTTATACTTACGGACCTGTTTGTTCTTTTATAAGGCAATGCTTGTTTTTTCTTGTCTACATATTTTTTCTTTTAGAAGGCATTGTTTGTTCTTTTTTTTACATGTTTATTTTTTATTACTTAAATATTTGTTTTTATAGAAAGCATTGTTTGTTCTTATACATTACCCTGTTTTTGTAAATTTATTGTTCTTTTGTTTTCTGGTGTTTATTCTTTCAGAATGGTATGTTTGTTCTTTTAAAATGACATGTTTGTTCTTTTAGAAAGCATTGTTTGTTCTTTCTTTTACATTTTTATTTTTTGTTACTTAAGTATTTGTTCTTATAGAAGATATTGTTTGTTCTTATACATGACTCTGTTTCTATAAAATTCTTGTTCTTTTTTCTTCTGGTGTTTGTTCTTTCATAAGGGCATGTTTGTTCTTTTAGAAGACATTGTTCTTTCTTTTACATGTTTATTTTTTGTTGCTTAAGTGTTTGTTCTTATAGAATGCACTATTTGTTCTTATATATGACCCTGTTTCTGTAAACTTCTTATTCTTTTGTCTTCTGGTGTTTGTTCTTTTAGAAATGTATGTTTGTTCTTTTAGAAAGCATGTTTGTTCTTGTAGAAGGCATTATTTGTTCTTTTTTTTACATGTTTATTTTTTGTTACTTAAGTGTTTATTCTTATAAAAGGCACTATTTGTTCTTATACATGACCATATTTCTGTAAACTTCTTGTTCTTTTATTTTTTTGTGTTTATTCTTTTAGACGAGTATGTTTATTTTTTTAGAAGTGCATGTTTATTCTTTTAGAAGACATTGTTTGTTCTTTCTTTTACATGTTTATTTTTTGTTACTTAAGTATTTGTTCTTATACATGACCCTGTCTCTATAAACTTCTTATTTTTTTTTATTTTCTGGTATTTGTTCTTTCAGAAGAGTATATTTGTTCTTTTAGAAGACATTGTTTGTTCTTTCTTTTACATGTTTATTTTTTATTACTTAAGTGTTTGCTCTTATAGAAGACACTATTTGTTCTTACACATAACCTTGTTTCTGTAAACTTATTGTTCTTTTGTTTTCTGGTATTTGTTTTTTCAGAAGGTATGTTTGTTCTTTTAGAAGGGCATATTTGTTTTTTTTAGAAAACATTGTTTGTTTTTTTTTCCTTCGTGTTTGTCATTCTAAAATCAAAAGTCCATTTTTTATAAACCATCCCATTTATCCATTTTAGGAATATTCCAATTTCTTGATTTCTTTTCAACATATTTGATTAATATAGTTTATGAGTTCTTCATTATTCTATTCCTCATAATTTCTTCTTCCTCTTGTCTCTTTGAAGCAGACTTAGTTAAAAATTTTATCCATAAGTAATTTTCAATTAGTGTTAATATCTTTAGTAGCTTATCTGTCAACATTTTACACAATCTTACTATCCTTTCACATCAACTATTGGTCTTATAATTGTTATGCAACTTGGGTGATATTCTGAAAATTTCCTAATGATAATATTTAATTACTAATAGGAGAAAAGTTTTGGAAATTTGACCATTTCCTGAATCAAAGAAATATGACAAAAATTAAATTTTAGGGACTAAGTTGTACATAAGAGATAACTTTGGAAAGGTGACTTACACATGCGCCGGGCACACAGAAGAATCAACCAACTCAAATTGTGCAAAGGTTCGGGACAAAGGGAGTAATAATAGATGATAATTTAAAGGATAACATGGTAAAATAATTTACTAAATTTTGGGATCACTCAAAATATAATATGTTGCATCCTTTTAGGTAGGGGTGTGCATAAAACTCGATTAACTCCCAAAACTAAATAAACTTCTCTATATCAAACTAAATGGTATGCAATTTTAGTTGCAGTTCAGGTTTAAAAATTTTAAAACCAAATACTGTATGGTGTGGTTATGGTTTTTAAATATTATAACCGCTAAAAAACTATACTAACCTGATAGAATAGGCTTAATCCAATATGGTAAATTGTATACCTAATTCTCGCTCTCTCTCTCTCTCTATCTCTCTCTCTCTCTCTCTTTATCTCTCTTTTTTTATTCCTTTCCTCTTTGCTATTGTTTCCTAAGCTCAAAATTAAAGTTCAAGGAGGCATCTGTAGCAAATATTATTTTATAAAGGAAGGCCCAATTCAATACATAGCATATTCTCATAAATTTTTCAATGAAAACACCTATGTTAATTATTTTTTTCAATGGTAATCAAATTTTTTTTTATTGTCTTTCTCTTTTAAGTAAGGATGCATATATATATATATATATATATATATATATATATATATATATATATATATATATATATATATATATATATATATATTGTTATGTTTGGCTGTGAATGATATTTTTTGCCATTATTGTATAGACATTGATGAATGAGTCTTTGCTTTGGAGGTTTGTGGTAACGAAATACTGTAGACAAAGAATTTCTTATTTGTATGTTTTGATGATGGACAGCAGACAATGAGTTTATTATGTGTGCAAGCATTTAGGATAATAAATTTGACTTATTTGAAATTTTTATTTACTATGTATGTTGATTTATGGATTGGATTGTATTTTTATTTTTGTTATCTATATTATGTGTTTGTATTAATTTATTTGAATTTAGTATGATTGATTTGTAATGTGAAAAAACCGTAACCAAACCTCATTTATCATGTGCATTTTTTTTTAGATTTATATATAAAGCGGTGTGATTATAGTTTCCAAATTGTGAAACCGTTTACTATATGATACAATTGCGAGTTTGACCTTAAACCTCATAAAACCGCACAATGAACACCATACTTTTAGGGTTAGAAGGAGTATATTAAATGTTATTTTAAGATGAAAAACATTAAATATATATTTTTTGCACATTTTTATATTTTTTTTAAATTATTTTCATCATAAATTAAAATGTAATAAAAAATTATACTAACAATTTTCAAATCTCAATCATGTTAACATCATTTACCAATTAGATTTTTTGTTTTGATAAAAAAATGAAATAACATCAATACTTATGTTAAAATAAGTGTATTAATTATATTTTTCTCATTTTATACATGTATATATGTGATGTAAAATGAAAAAAAAAATATTAACCCACAGTATACAGTATATTGCATGTGTACCACATGGTATCAAGTGTTAAATTGAAAAAAAAAACATAAAATAACATTATCATGCAAAATATTACTATGTATTGCAACAACTCGTGCAGTGATATGAGAAAATTATGAAAAATTATGCATCATATGCCATGATAAGTGGTGCATTGCACCATTTGAGACTATGGCCCAAAGCATTACTTCATCATGAAAATGAGATAAAGGAGACAAAGAACCCCCTCTCATCGCATACATTTGGAGAAGCACCATGATAAGGTGATGCAACAGCGACAGTTATGTCACAATAGGATTCCCCTCTAGAGAAACACTAGGAAAGAGAACAAATCAAAGGAAATTGAGAGCAATCACTTAAGGCGAAAAAAGCAAATTCAAAAGTTAACATTTGCACATTGCAGGTAAATTTACACTCCCTGCACAAATCAAATGATAGCCCAAAAAACCTCATGATCTAAGTTTAATAAAACTAATACTCAGTTTGTTTTAACTTGAATCAATTGATTTCAAAATGGTTTATTTTTATTCTTACGTCTTTTTTCAGCATAACAAATTTTAATTAAAAATCAATATTATATAACTGTAATAATTCATTGAAAATACTATTTTTATAATCTTACTAAATTTTTATGATTTTTTTTAATTTAAGGCATTAAGAAAGAATTATTTAAAAAAATTTAACAACATCATAAAAATTTACTTTTAAATGAATTATTACATCTACATAATATTAGCTTTTAAATTAAATTGGTTTCAAACAAAAAAAATTGAAAAGTAAAATTAAATCAATTGACTTAAATTAAAACGAATAGACTCTAAATGTACATGCTACATAGCAGGCAACTACAAAAAAAAACTTACAGATCAAATATTGTTGGCTTCAAAAGAAATCATAATCAACTGCATGAATTTCTGTCGAGAGAAATGGAAACTAAAGGGAAGTGGTGAACTTCTTAGAAGTTTTAGCCTCGCAAACAATTCTTAGCCAATGAAGACGTATAATCACAATTTTCATGGAAAAATGAATCTGCTGAGAGGTCAGAGCGATAAGCATTCTGCAGTTGGCGTCTAGTCTTTCTTTAGCCTTGCCTCAAAACCGCCTTCAGGCCGCTTGATTAGAACATAGGGCATGTAAGTTCCCAGAAGTTTATCCCATACCGAGAAGAATGGCTGAGAATAGTTGAACTTTGTGCCTTGAAGTTGATGATGAACGTCATGGTATGCAGTATTGTTCTGAAAGAAGATGTGGAAGACATTTCCAGGCAGCCAAAGTCCACAATGGTCATCCACAGTTTTAACCACAGCAAAGCAAAAGAAGAATACTGCTGTGCGTGCGGTCATTCCGGAGACAAGGAAAGAAATGGCTCCACCCAATGTATCTAGCAGGAGACCTTCAAGTGGATGATTGTAAAGGGCCCCAATTGCATAGGGAACAACCAATCTATGGTGCTGCGAGTGGATATGACGGTACAAAAACTTGTTTTGGTGCATGTAACGGTGCACAAAGTATTGCCATGTGTCCATTACAAGCATTGCTATGATAATTTGCAGAACCTGGACAGTAATTGGAGGCTGAGGGGTGGTACCGGATGCATCTGCCTTTGAGGTCAACTAACCAAAAAAGAAGAATCCAAATTACGAGCGCTAAAAAAGATGGAAAGCATTGACACTATGTATGAAACTTTAAAGCTACAGGCAATTTCGGATATCACCCACAATTCAATAGTTTTGGCCAGTCAAGCAATAGAAAGAAGTATGATATGCATATGCTTTTGGAGTCCCTTTCTTTCTGAAGTGGAAGTAAGTGCCCAGGGGTTACTACCCCAAGGATAGATAGGTGGCTAGTTAGTCTAGAACTGAGAAAGGAAAGAAAGCAAACAAATTAAAACACCACAAAACCATACAGCCATCAATTCAAAAAAATCACAAGTTCAAACCTAGGGCCACTATAATTCTCATATTCTCACTTACAACTGAGGATGATCAGTTTTCCATTTTTTTTATTTCTTGATCCTCCTAACCAACTCTACATGGCCATTAAGGATGACTCCCAATCCTTGGCATACTGAGAGCATCATTCTGGCAACTTCTGCTGAGATTTTGCCTTGGTAATGTTCTATGAGCCAACAGTTAATTAAAGCCAGAGTGTCATTAGTAAGGGTTTCCAAACTAGAGTTCGGACCCAATATATGATATCCTCAAAATCAGTCATGGATCTTTCACTTTGAAAAGCCCCTAAATTGAGGTCCTCCAACCTTGATCTCTAGTCTGCTGTATCAAGAACCTTCCCCTCCCTGCCCCCTGAACTATTGGAACACAATCCTTCCTTCCTACCATTCTAGCTAACAACACATCCACACCTTGTTAGTTCTCAAATAATTCCTATTTTGTTGTTGCCTGGTTCTGTGACTTCTGTCCTCTGTTTCCTTTTGTGATTCAAGATCTTGAACTTCTCCAAGGCTTCTAAAAAATTCATTTTCCGAATCCTCCATTCCTTCAAAACAAACAGCCAATTATTTACTTGCCCGGTTAATATTTAGCAAACCCCAATCTGTGGATTCCAGTTCAGAAACAGGAGAAGCTGGTTTGTCCAATATGAGCATAGAGGACTCACAAAGAAGAGCTAAATCTTCCAGACTGTGTTGAAAGAGGACTAGTGATAGATGTAACAAGGACCATGTAAACAACACAGTTTCTGGTTTACAGGTGGTATACACTTGTTTGACACAAATCATCGTTATCATCCCCCGGACAAACAAAAGGGTAAAAAAGATTTAGATCTGTTCCAGCAGAGAGTGATCATTTCTCCTCTCACTGAACTAACCCAGCATAGTATCTTAAAAAGCAAAAGGGTCCAGGGCCATATTCAAACTGACAACTGAGTGAACTGAGATTATTTTCCATGCCGAGCTCTTCCCAGACCAGAAGAATATATTCACCCAAACTACAGTCATTAGTGACAACCATGGAGTCCATTAATGCTGCTTCCGTAGTAACTTAAAACTAAAACCTATCTACATGATGCCACACCACAAATAGAACATTGTTTACCTTGACTGAAAAAGGGAGATGATTAATTTTTTTTTTTTTAATTTCACTTAACAAGCTTCACAGGTTAATATCTTAGGACAATGGCAACATTGTACATCTGCAAAACCTAGAGTTAACAAATAGTAGCCATTTTTTAACATCCATGAGGAAGAAAATAAGTTGGAAACAACTTCTACACAAAAATTTAGATGGTTCAGACAAAGCTGGTAGTTTCTACCTAATGCAATATAAAACTTCCTCATGCAGACTTAAGACCCTAGACAGCAGTGACAACCAACTTTACTGCATGGGCTTCTATCACCTAGAACTAGGAGGCAAATCAGAATCGATAGATTCTGGTTCTGCAAATAAGTGATATTGGTGAACCAGCATTTGGCATTACGCATCCTGAATATTCCTACACATACACACAAATAACCCAGAGCAATGTCAAGATAAGTAAATCAGCGGTTCTTTTACTGTCTCAAGGTCTTTTTGGCTTACTCTTTTTTTATCTTCATAAGAAAAAGATGTGTGTGTGTGTGTATGTGTACATATGTATGTATGTATGCATATTAAGGCACCCAGAGAATGCCAAAAGTATAAGGGATGAGGATATACTTAACTAAGTCCCAAAACCAACACCTCAAAGATTTACATAGGCTGGGCATAAAATTGATCTTCTGCAACTGCCTTTGAACCAAGACAAAATAAAGCCATATCCAGTTCATTGTAAAAGACAATGATTTCTAGATTCTCAAGCGCTCAAAAGCAGAACCATAAAATAGTCATCTGAGAACACATATTCTGCGAATCATAAATATTTTTGACAGTTCCAATTACTCTTTTCAATCTTAAAACAAAATACGTCAAACATTAAGATTATTAACTAGATGCACCTTGCTTTCCCTATCAGCACAGGCCTCCAAACTTGAGCATTTATGCTCTGCTTACAGATACAGAACCATTTTCCTTAATAACATGACTTGAATCCCCATTTTCTCTCACTACATCCGATATTTCCAATATAGATAACTTGGATCAGTCTCTTCACTTTTTTTTGAGGCCAGTAAATACATCCGCAAGCATATTTGAATTTAAAAAAAAAAATCTGAATAGCAAAATGAGATTTAAGACATGACGTTGAAGTAGAAACTGTCTAATAGTGGAGACTAATCACAAATGGAGACAATCAAACTAAGAAATTCATAGTGTTAGCGTACCAGGAAGAGCAACTGAGCAACAGTGGCTTGAACAAGCTGCTGAAGCAAAACACCCTTAACCACTGATTGCAGAGGCACCAAATTCTTCTGCTCCTCTTCTTTTCTAGTGTGCAACCTGTACTTATCCAGAGGCGGTAACAGTTGATAAAACCCAGCATACAACCAATAAACAACAACTGGGGCAAATGTGCCCATTGCTTCATCACTCACGTAACCTTCCCAAAATACCATTTCTGCCCAATCTACCAACTGGAATCAGATTTCCAATCCAAAATCCAGCATAAACCCAGGATCACATTTACTTACAAAGATCAAGAAGTGAAAGCATTTCCTGCCCCTGCAATATGATAAAAATGAAAATGAAAATAAAAATAATTGAAGCACAATTCAGTTCTTTCGATCAATACAGCTTACTCACACAAAATGAACTGAAATCTAGTACACTACGTTGATCTAGGAGTATAAGTGAAAAGAAAAAAAAATAAAATAAACATCTGAAAACTATTGAAATGAGATGTAGAACAAGGATTTTGGACTTGAAACTCAAAACTCTACCGTTGAAGAAGATGAAATGGAGAACAGAAAAATATCGCTACAAGAGAAGTTTACTTACAGGAAACAAGGGGAGAGATTAATGAAAATCAGTGGAAACTTTCAGAAAATATTGCGCATTCAGATCTACGCATCGACTGATAGAGAATGGTTTATGCGTATTTTTCGACTGGACGAACGAGGACGGCCCTTTGTAATTTTTTGTTTTTGGCCCTTTTTCTTTTTGGCTTAACGGGCGCTCGGTGGTGGTGCCGTTGTTTCTTCCCATTGTTTTTTTTTCAATGAAAAAATACCAAAATTTTCACTATTGTCTGGTTGCTGGATTGATTTACCCACTAAAATTTTCTTTGGTACTGATATTGCTATAGACTTTATAGTTTTGGATTGGATATATTATTAGTGTTACAATTTGACATAGAGCATGCCACCAACATAAAAAACCTAATGATAAAAATGAGAAGTTGTTGATTTTGAAATATTATTATATTAATGTAACTTTTAACAAACTTTAAAAAATTTATGTAGCTTACCATTTTCATTTTTTGTGTATCGATTCGAGCCATTATATCCTTCACTGTTGAATCTGCCACTAAGTGATCGAGGTGATACCAGAGAATATAGCGCTGGCATCAATATTTGTAACAAGACAATTGTCATATTTCAAATTAAACCCATCCGATTTGGTTTAAATTGTATACTTAGTTGATAACGGAACCAGGTGATGAATTGAGGAATTGGGTATAATGCCCATGAATTGTACCTAAATATTCTCTATTGGACAAAATTGGCTAAAGAGGTCGATGAAGTGGTGGGTGGCGGTGAATTCAAATGATTGAAAGACAACATGACGAGGCTTGGAAATACATTGTAATTGGATGAGTAAGTTTCATTTTATTAGAATTGAGCAATAAAAAATGCATCACAATAGGTGATGCATTTGAATTTCATTTTTGGAGGGACTAATGGCAGATTTGATGATGAATGTGATGGCTAAAGCACAAAAAATAAAAATAAAAATGGTAAATTATATAAAGTTTCTAAAGTTTGTTAAAAATTACATTAGTGCCCTAAGATCAAAACTAACAACTTATCACTTTTATCATTAGATTCTTAATAATTTGTGACATATTAGATTCAAAGCTTTAACATTAGTGACACATTCTATCCCAAATTATAACATTACTGACAATATTGTTATCAAAGAAAATTTTGATAGACAATTCGGACCATGAGCCTAATATCAGTAGAAAATTTGATACTTTTCTTAGGTTTTAATGCCCACATACATACTCTCTTAAATGTGCCTGGCAAGCCACTAAAGTACTAAATGGAATATTTTCCAAAATGTTAATGGTAAAATTGAAATTTAACCAATTGTGTGTAGATCTTCTTCCTTTTTAGCTTGATCTCTCGTGGTAGCATCTGCTAAAACTAAAAAAGTCATCTTTATCAATTCTAAATTGCTTTAATTGTGAGTTGTTCTTAAAGGTTGAGGAACAAAGAGTATAGGTTGTAAATAGGATAAAGTTCACTGGCGATATCTTAACTTATTTTTTTGTCACAAATAAGTATCTAATATTTATATTTATCTTAATAAACTACATAAACTCATATAGCACATCCCAATTAAGTATTTTTCATCGATTGTACAATTAAATTAGATGAAAATTTGTGACATAAAATTAAATAACATTAAAATAAAATTTTAATAATAATTTTAGTCTTTAAGCTTTTTTAATCAATCATTCTAAACCTTAAAATTGTAAACCTACTCTTCCAAGCCTAAATTTACTTTTTCTTCTACTCCCTAGTCCCTCCCTCCTCTCTCTAGCCTCCTCCGCCCACGTCCAACTCTCTATGTCGCTGCCACCACCGCCCGAATCTCTCTCTTCCCCTTCCCCCTCCCCCGTCGTCGCCTCTCCATGTCGCTTTCCAAATCCCACTTCTCAGTTGCCATTGGAAGTGGACTGGTTCACAGCGGCGGATTTGGGCGACGTCGCATCAAGTTTGTTTGTCCGTCCGTCGCGTCAAGGCCGTCTGTCCGTCCCTCGCATCTAGCCGCCGCAGCCATCGATCTCACATGGAATCGAGTCTAGTTTCTCCTCATGTCTTTCCCGATGGCGTTGGATCTGGGTGGCATTCTGGCCTATCTGTCCCACCACCTTTTGACAACCCATAGCCACCGCGAGCACTACCACCTTTTGCCATACCTTGGTCCTGCTCCTCATGCTTTGCAGCAGCTTGAGACAGCCAGGAAACAGGCGGCGTTGTAGAGAGTTCGGTCTAACGGCTGCGGACAAGTGGAAGGCGGGCTACTCTCGCTAGGGCTGTGCGGGTGGTGGTTTTGGGAAAAAAGGAGGACCAATTGATGGCAGAAGATGGGTTGGCCGGGAGGGTTTTGGGTTTTCTCGGATTTTATTGATTGAGAGGGTATAGGAGGTAGATCTAGCTGTTTAGGGATTAAAATTAGTGATTAAAAAAAAGCTTAAGAACCAAAATTGTTATTTTATGATTTTCTTTAATGTTATTTAATGTCATGTTATCAATTTTCATCTAATTTAATGGTAAAATCGACTAAAAGTACTTAATTGATATATGTTATATGAGTTTATGTAGCTCGATAAGACAAATCTAAAGGATAGATACTCATTTGGGATAAAAAAATAAATTAAGTTACCATCAATAAATTTTAACTATTGTACATATATAATATATAAAAGTGGTTCAATGGATTTCAATAAACAAACATTATTGATTTTGCAGATTTTCATTCACTTTACTTTTTGTTGGAATTATGGATAGATTTTTTGGTAACATTTGAGTGAAGAATTTTCATTATAATCCTATACTGTTGGATTTATCACATTACTAAAAAAACACATTTTTCCTACAGCTAAATTTCTAACAGTTAAACCATTGAAAATTTCTAATGCTAAGAGTTGTTGGAAATAGTGAAGACCATTTTTTAATGGCTGACTATTGAAAATTTTGAAGACAGTAGTTTTCAACGGTCATGCTATTAGAAAAATTCCAACACAAAGGTCATTAAAAAATTTTTAACGTGGAAGCTGTTATTTCCAACAGTGACACAGAGACCGTTGGAAATTTCAAATGTCCAAATTTCTAACACTAAAGCCATTGAAAACTAACAAATTTTATAATTTTATAAAACAAAGTAGTATTTTGAAAACATTTTATTATAAATAATAATAATAATAATAATAACTGAGCCCAAAAAAAAAAAAGACCCATTAATGGGCCAAAATAACTCAAACTTAACCCAAACTAATCCTAACTATAAATACTGTCATATATCGCTAACTCTCTCATCTTCCTTAACTCCCGTCCTCTCTCAACCGTCTCTCCCTCCTCTCACCCTCTCAACCGTCTCGCTTTTAGGTGTTCGCTCATCTCTTCATCGCCATCAGCCCCCTCGCTCTCAGATCTCCATCGCCTCGCTCCTCTCTCCATCGCCATTCTTGCGCCGTCCATCGCCCTTTCTCCTCCCTCCTCCCCGATCGCCTATGCGCTGTTTGCACCTCTCTCCTCCTCTGCCTCAGTCGTGGGCTTCTCCTCCTCTACCTCACTCCTCCGTCTCCTTGTCCGCCTTGCTCATCAGCTTCTTCTCCTCCGCCTCGCTCCTCCATCTCCTCCGTCACCATCAGCCTTCTCACTCTCAAATCTCCGTTGCCTCGCTCCTCTTCCGCCTCGCATTTGCAGATCTGATTTTGGGTTGTGATTTTGTTGCTTTTCTTTAATGTATGTGATTTTTTTTATGATCTTTTTTTGGGTTGTTGTGAATTTTATGATTTGTTGCAATTTTTTGTAATTTTTTTAGTTCCTGATTTGTCATTTTTGTATTTTTTGTAAATTTTGTATTTTTTTATTTTTCTAATTTTATGACTCTTGTGATTTTTTCTGTAATTTTATTGAATTTATTTTTGTAATATTATAAAATATAGTATTTATTAAAATAAAAATATATTTTTTTGTAAATATAAAAATAATTTTGATAATATATAAAAAATATATATTTTCGGAGTTTTGTATTTTTTTTTAAACGGAGTTTCCAACGACCAATTTGTAACAAGTTGACCGTTGCAGAATTCCAACGGCTATAGCCGTTGATAAACCAAAAACCCCATAGCTCATGGATGGCCGTTAGAAACTTCCAACAGCTTTGTTTCCAACGATCAAGCAATTGAAAATTGTAACTATTTTAAATTTTGCCGTTGGAAATCTTTTTCTAACAGGGGTTTTGCCAACGCATCATTTTCTAATGGCTAGCCGTTGCAAACTCTTGATTTTCAATGCAAGACCGTTAGAAATGGCTATTGGAAATACACTTTTTTTTAGTAGTGTCACTTTTGTATTGGCTAAAAGTACACTCCTTGTTTCAATGATTGAGATCATGCAAGTCCAATCATTGGTATGCTTATTAATGACATGTTTATTAGTACCATTTTCAGAGCCATTTAGTTTTAGATGGCAAAGAAAAACTGTATCAAAAAAAAGAAGAGCAAGAAAGAAGAGTAGCAAAGGGCTCACAGTGATTGCACATGTAGTGATTGAACCTTCTACGCAATAAGTGGGTTCAAAACATCAGTTCGTAGAACAGAGAAGAAGAAAAAGGTGGAAAAAATTAAGTACTTCTTTTCCTTTTCTAAATTAAAGTTGCATTACTAAAAATGACACGATCCCCGTGCCCCTGCCCGGGATACCCTGTGAGCGTTTGTCTCACGGTGGATTGTAATTGGCTAGCTGGTTATGTGTGTGGATTAAATCCAATGCTACTAGTTGATTAACCTAGAAATGCAATATGTATGCACTTATGCTTTGACTTGGTTTATTAAAACCATAAAACATTTAATCATTTAGACATTTAGCCGGCTAAGTAAAATTCTATATAAATAAATACAAAATGCCAAAGCATATCAAAATCAACCTTTGAGTGATTAACTACACATACACCGCTCGTGAAAGCATTTATACATAAGTAACTAATGCTCTCACCCAGAGAACAATCCCCTGAGTCAAGGACTCTTTATAACATAAATACTGGAGGCAAAATAAAGTACTGTATCAAAATACAAGACTTTGCTGAGATCTTTTACCCTAGCTCCCACTTTGGACTCCTGTCCCAGTGGCGAGTCTCACAAGTCCTTTGCCAAGTGCTACTAGGCTCTGCAGCCAAAAGAAGAAGCAAGTTAGTACCACAGCCTGACCAACAGACCAACTAAACACTTAAGCAAACTAGAAACTTAAAGTTTCTCAACTACCGTACCTTTACAGACAAAAAGGTACTACCGTGATAATCCTCAGCGATTATCCGGTCCTGCTACTCCAGACTCTGCATAACAAACAGGGAGTGAGAATTCAACATTCTCAGTAAGGGTCTTCGATGTACCTGCAAGAAGAAGCTAGGACTCTGGCTGCGAGCTCACACAGCATGAGGGTACTAGTCATATATATATATACTAGGCCGGTAGACCTCTCCTCAAGTAGTCCTCTGTATCAGGCCAAGTGCAATCACTTAGCAACCTGACACATATACAGGCCAAGCGCCATCACTTAGCAACCTGACATATAGGCCAAGCGCTATCACTTAGCAACCTATCATATGGCTCAAGGGCAAACCTTAGCAAGCCTCATTCAAACATAGAACCTCTCACCTAATTGTTATGCAGGGGAATTTATGATGGGACTTGTAGACTAGGCCGCAGGGCCTCTTTGATGTAAACTAGATGAACAAGGTTTTGCCTCGGGGCCTCGTGGCTACCGCACGGCTAGGCCGACGAGGGTTCTAAACCTCTCACCTGAGCTATTGATAGCTAATTAAGTTCAATTGCAACATTTGTTTCCTTACTTGTTGCCTAAGCAACCTACTTACCTCAAACAGTTCAAGAAAACTCATACTTCCGGTGGGACTTTCGGAAGTTTCGGAGTACCATCGGGATCCTCGGACCCTTAGGCACGTTCCGAGCCTTCCGTAGTCTCGGTCGGGTCAACGCAGCAAAAAGTCAAACCCTCCATTTTTAGGTGTTGGCGCCGCGTCGCCAAAGGCAAAAAGAATTGGCGACGCGTCGCCGACGAACAAACGTTCTGTGACTTGAAAAATGAATTGGTGACGCGTCGCCAATCGTCGGGCGAATTGGCGCCGCGTCGCCAATTCTGCAAAATTGCAGAATTTGGCCGTTTGCTGCTACGAACTTTGGCAACCAAATACATATAGCAAACATGCATCAAAAGTTACCAAATTTCATACACATGAAGTACATGTTGCAAGGAACAAAACCAACTATCAAAGCCAAACTATGATGCATTAGAAGCATCAAACCAATCCTTCGAATCTAGCTAGTCCATCATAATTCCCAAAAACGTTTCTTCACACCATACCCAAAAATTACTCAACTTTCTCAATCCATTTCAATCCAAAAGCAATCCAACAACTTAAAAACACTTTCTCCCTTACCTTAACACCAAGAACAAGCAAGAATTCGAACCCTTCCTCTTCCAAACAAGCTTCCAAAGTTCTACACAAATTCAAACCAAAACAAAGCTCCTAAACATCAAAAACAGCTCTTTCAACCAAAACCCAAGCTTCCAATCAATCAAATAACACGAATTCAATCAAGAACATGAATCATACCTCGTTCAAAAACAGGGGATGGAGAAAAACACTCTTCCACGCCTCAAAAACATGGATTCAAGCTTCAAAATGCATCCTCCAAGCTTAAACACCCTTAATTGCACCTTTTGACACCAAGATCACTTGATTCCAAGTTCAATTTGAGAGAGAAATGAGTGAGGGAAGCTTAAGAACGTGTTAATGGCAGCTTCTCCCCCTCTTTCCCTTCTTAAACCCTCACTTAGCAACCAAGATCACCAAGGTTTCAAGTTAAGTGCAATTAGGTCCCCCATCTTTGTAACTTGACAATTTTTGATTAAATTCTTGTCTATTTGTTGAGTTTGAGTTAAGGTTAAAAGTTAAGTTCTAAAAATTCATTTTAAAACACTCGGGACTCGTCCCGGCCACTCAGGGTGCAAAATTACCATTTTGCCCCTGAACTTAGTTCAGAGCTTTATTCTTGTCGGAACTTAGTGAACTTTGGCAAACTTCTTAATTCTTGCTAGACAAACTTAAATTAAACTTCTACACTAAATTCTAAAATCCTTACCTCCCTCTAGAAGGGCCGTAACAAAAAAAATCAGGTTTTTCAACAGATAAATTATCAACGGGTTACATATTAAAATTTACCAATTGCCAAATGCATTGGTAATTCACCAACAGTCCAACGCGTTAGTAAATCAGCTATTTTCCAACGGTCAAATTACCAATTCGTCAGCACGTTAGTAACAGTTAAATATATAATAATAATAATAATAATAATTATTATTATTATTATTATTAATATAATAATATATATTTAAAATATATCATATATATTATAATGTATAATGATAATAATCATATATAAAATTATATATTTTTTAAAGAAAAGTTTTAAATTTTTTAAAACATTTTTTAAAAATAATAATTATAATTTAAAATATATATTCTCATACACTTATTTAATAATAATAATAATAATAATAACAAGATATTGTATTATATATAAGAATATATACTTTAAATATAATAATAACAATATAATATGAATTTATATATCTTATATTAAAAGCCCATATATTATTTATATGTAGAAGCTCAAAAAGCCAAAAAAGCCCAAACAAAACCCTAATCTAACCCATTTAAATACCTTAACCTATCTCAACTCTTACTTTTACCCATAACCCTTGCCGCCTTTCACCCTTTCTGCTCTCGCCTCTCACGGTCTCACCTTCTCCTCCCTCTGTCCCGTTCTCCAGCCTCCTCTCCTTCTCCTCCATGACTGCCAATTATCCTCCATCTGTCCTCAGTTTCACATCACCTAGCCATGTTGCCTCTCCTTCTCCTCCCTAGCAACATCATCTCTTTTTCTCCTCCCTTTGACGTTTTCCCAATGTCGTCTCTCCTCCCTGGCCGTGGATCTCCTTCCGCCATTATCCTCTGTTCGTCCTTGATCAAGCCTCTTTGCTGATGATTCCGCTCCTCTCCGGCCTCACCAACGTCTCCTCACCTCTCCACCTCACTAGCACCTTTGCCCCTCTCTGGCCTTGTGGACACCTGCTCGCCTTGCCTCCTCGCCCGACGCTGCCTAGCCGACCACCACCTGGCACAATGTCGTGATGGGTCTCCTCCAATCTTCACTGATTTGAATTTTGATTTTGTAACACACATATGTCTCCTCCCCTCTTAACTAAATTTGATTTCAATTTTGTGAATAATTTCATATTTGAATTTGTACTTTTAGTTGCAATTTTTATGTATGAACTTGTAGATTCGGTTGTCTCATTTTGATTTAATAGATTTGGTTAATTGATTGTATATCTTGTTGTTTGATTTAGTAGATTTGGTAGATCCGGTTCTCTATTGTATATTTGGTTTTAATTCTGTGAATTTTTGGTTAATTATTGTGATATTTTTAATTGTGTTAATTTTTCAAATTTTTATGAATTATAAAATTTTTATTACTTTTTACCAAATTTTGTGAATTTTTTTGAACTTTGAGTTTTGGAAATATTTTAACAATTTTGTGCAAATTTGTCATTTTTTAGTTTTTTTTTTGAATTTTTATGAATTTTGTAGTACTAATAAAATCTTTGTTTTTATAATTGTACTTATGATAATTTTTAGTCATAATAACATTTAGTAAATATAACATATATTTTTAATAAATATAATTTTACTAATTATATTTCAGTTTTCGTAATATTTATTTATATTTATTTGTACATTAATTTAGTAAAATTTAATTAGAAATTTACAAATAATTATTTTTTTTATTTTTTTAAAGGATTTTAGTTTCCAACGGCTCCCCATTGGAAATACTACCAACGCGCATTGTTGGTAAATACCAACGCATGGAACGTTGTTAAGTTTTTTGCCTGTTGGAAAACAAATCTGATACATAACAGTTGGTAATTACCAACGTGCTCATTACCAACACGTACGCATTTGTAATTACTAACGGCTTAAATTTTGTACGTTGGTAACTGGATTTCTAACGTATGATTTACTAATGACTATGCATTGAAAATTTAAAATTACCAACTTACAGCTATTGAAAACGCACATTAGTAAACTTCAAAATTTTAGTAGTGTAAGAGGCAGATGGAGACTTCTAGCCCATCTCGAATGATCTGTCTAAGTATTGTAATTGGACGGTGTCACCATTAACTTGGGGCAACAACTGAGAGAAAAATATTGAACATTGCTCCTCTTGCAATGTTCAGACTCGATCACATTTCAGAAAAAAACTTGGAAGAAGCTAGCTATCAATGGCAACTACCTAGCTAGTGAACCGAAGAAAATATGCACAAGAGCAGATGGGTGCAGCCAGATCCGGATGAACAACCATAAGGGTATATTTAATGGACATGTTGGCGTTCAAACTTCATCTGCACATTAATTAATCTTGCAACATTTCCTAAAGAGTCATCAAATCAAACGTGAGAAGAGAGGCATGCACAAGCATACATTTTGCAGAATCATTAAGGTTGAAAATGGACAGTACTCATGAAAATTTGCCCAGATAAAAACACAGATTATGGAAGTCCATTCATTGCTTTACGCTTGGTATCGCATGCTTACCATATTTTCAAAGCCATTTAGTTGAACAAAAAAAAGTAGCGAAAGCAGGTACAGAACACTCTATGGTCACATATATATTTGTGCCTACTGAATCAATCCTCTTTGCGAGTGAGTGGCTGAAAATTCGAGACTGTTTTTTCTTCTCTGAAGTAAAGGTAACAGGATTGTGGAAGGAGAAGATTCGATTTCGGCCTCCAATTCCAATCTCTACCTTACTTGGAAGAGCGAGCTTCGTCAAGCATCAACCAAGTCATCAGCCTCATGGGAGACATTTGTGTGTCGCTGCAGCCAAAGCTTTACAGATGGATCTGTTGGTTGCTTTTGGGTGAGCATCGCGCAAGAAAGCTTTGATCATAATGGACAGTGAAGTCTGGAGTTTTCCGAGATCAACCTTGAAGCCCCATGGCAAGTTGATCTCTTCACCGCCCACTGCTATGACGTCACCTCCACGGCAACAGCGAGCGAGCACTGCCTCAGCCATTTCTCTTGCTCAATTACAAGTTTCTGCAAAAGAGTGAATTTTGGATTTAAGTTGACTGTAGCCAAGTCGACCAATGGTGTTTAAGTTTTGGTGGTTGTAGATAGGATGGAGAGAAATTTTGTCATACCAATTCCATGTCCACATATTCTGGTATACTATTTCCTTTCTTTTGCCCTACTATTTTGTCTGATTGTTTTAGTCCAATAACGTTACATTTGAACATGAGTTCTTATATTATTGTTCATTTTTTCAGAATTTTTGAGATTTTTTTCTGCATGGATCAGACCTCCCTCAAAACACTTTGTTTATGATCTCGACTGAAGTTCATCTTATTAAAACAAATCGTTAGAATTCCTCGCAAGTTACTTATCCTCTATACTTATCCCCGGCATTCTCGAATTAAATGGCCGAAAGTAATAGTAGATGATTTATTTTGTGTCTTTCGCCTGTTAACACCAGCCACTATTGCTGACGCCAGCCAAGTCCTCCGATTAGTCATTGACCAGATCTCGAGCAGCTCCGACCAAATCACATCACCTTTGGATCAAAAGGGACATCTAATTCATTACATTTTTCAATACATAATCCAGAAAAGAAGGCAAAAGCTAAAAACAAAAAACAAAAACAGAAACAGCAAACTAGCAGTGATTCTAGATAAGGAGGATGATGTTCCATTAGGGAAAAAAAAGAAAAAGAAAAAAATATGGGGAGGACGATGTGGACACTAGGCACCATCTGCTAACGTCCTCTTTGAAGTACTGATATAAAGAACTGCACCAAAAAAATCAAGACCAGATATAATTCTAATTTTGAATGACCGGTAATGATGAAATAAAAATATGTCGGTCCCGTAGCTTTACCATTATTTCCTCGAATAAAAGCATCTCCATACTTATTTTTCAGCTGCCCATTTACATATTCTTCTGTTTGCTCCATTGCTATGTTCATATAACCATCTAAGCATGCCAAAATACCTGCACGAAAGTTGACATGCTACAACATTTAGCCATTCTACATTCATATTGCTAGATTTAGAATATTTGCTACTGTCTAGTGGTTATTGGTACAGACAACTTTCATCTTTTAAAAGCCTATGACGTACTTGAAGACCTAATAGCATCTGACATGAACTTCTTTACACATTCCGCAGCAAACTTCTTCCATATTCGCATGGAAAATAGCAATGGATCGTTCAATGCCTCCGGTAGGATTCCCTTTCCAATTTAAACTAGAATGTGATGGGAAAGAGTGAAATCACAAATCTTGTTTCCTGTCCTTGGGAGCCGAGCACCAATTTCAAACCCCCAGATTAATAGAAACAATAATTTTACTAAACTCTAGCCACGAAACCTAATGCAGAAACATGATTTCAAGAAAGCCCAATTTCAAAGCACTAAACGCACCAAAACTACGCATCTCTTCTTATATGAATGGTTGTAATGTCTTCCCATGCAACTTTAAACTTAATGCAGCAAGCTTCAGACCTTCACTCTTCATGCATGAAACCATGGGCCTTTAAAGAGAACTGCGTACCAGGAAGGTATCGCAGAACCAACATACAATAAAACCCACAAAAATGGTATGGAAAGTAAGAGTCACTAATCCTTGAAAGCTAGAACAGAAAAAAGCTTATGAATCGAGCCTTGCTATCAAAGTGGTTGTAGCATTTTCTCACAGAAGGGGATCCTCTTTGGAAGCAGGTTATTATGGCAAGGCATGGTGAAAACAGTGACAGGCATTGTTCTGAGTCAGTCTGCAGATCCTATGGGCCTTTAAAGAGAACTGCATACCAGGAAGGTATGGCAGAACCAACATACAATAAAACCCACAAAAATGGTATGGAAAGTAAGAGTCACTAATCCTTGAAAGCTAGAACAGAAAAAAGCTTATGAATCGAGCCTTGCTATCAAAGTGGTTGTAGCATTTTCTCACAGAAGGGGATCCTCTTTGGAAGCAGGTTATTATGGCAAGGCATGGTGAAAACAGTGACAGGCATTGTTCTGAGTCAGTCTGCAGATCCTATGGGTCTGGAATTAGGAAATGTATTAGAAATGGGTGGAATGATTATTGCCAGCACAACTGTGTTCAGGTAGGAGATGGTGCTCTATTCGGTTCAGGGATGATTGGTGGTTGTGATGCTCTTGCACTTAAGCAAAAGTTTCCTATTATTGCTTTCAGATAGTTAATGGTCAGGTTATTTAGAATCCTCAACTTTCTTCTTTCTAGAAATTTGAATGATTGGAAGGTTCCTATTTTCTTAGAGCTTATGTATATCCTTATGGGCAGAAGATTGTTGCTCACAGGAAAGATAAGAAACACTGGTCGTTTGACAGTTTAGGTGAGTTCTCTATAAAGTCTCTTTATAACTCTTTGGCTCAAACTAGCGGTGGCACTGATTTTCCATGGAGGACCATAAGGAAGAACCATGCACCCATAAGGGTGAAATTTTTCTGTTGGGAGGCAACCAGGGAAAGGATCCTTACATTGGACAATCTTCAAAAAAGGGGTTAAGTCTTGGTTAACAGGTATTTTTTTGTATAATGAGGCCGAGTCCATCTGTCTTCTCTTACACAGTCCTTGGGCCAGGAAATTATGGGAGGAAACATTGTCAATTACTGGTCTTGTGTAGATGGTAGCCGCAAGTATTTAAGGGGGAGAGAGTGCGATCGAGAGACAGTGAGCGGTCGAGTGAGAGAGTTACCATTCTTCAGAGGAATGTCGATCCGAGAAGTGGTTTTAGCTATAGAAATAGGTCATGGTTTGAATCCAGTTTCGTGTTATCCTATTATTTCACTAACTTCCCAGAAGGGCTATCAGCAAAGGATCTGTGGAAGGAATTCAGAAAGATGGGCATAGTCGTCGACGTCTACATACCACAGCGGAGGAACCAGAAAGGAAGGCGCTTCGGGTTTGTAAGGTTCAAAAAGCCTATGAACCACACCAGGCTCAGGGCGGAGCTTAGCGATATGTGGATTGGGGAGTTCAAAGTAAGAGTGAGTGAAGCTAAAGAAAAGAGTAAAGGGAGGAACTACAACGTAGAGGCGGCGCAAAACGGCGGAGATAGCTCTGGTAATGAAAAGGCGAACGTAAGGTTCAGTCAGGAGGAGATTGCTGTCAGAGGGAGAAATGGAAGAAGCTACAAGGAAGCTCTCATTAATAGAAGAGTCGGAGTTAGCGATGCGAACAAGGCAGGGCAGCAGGAAGAATGGGGAAATGCAAGGAGAGCGACGAGCGTGAATTGCTCCTACGCACAGCTAAAAGGAGAGCAAACTCGGGATACATCTTGGGCAAACATAGAGTTCCAAACAGATGAGGAGGAAAAAGCATGGCTGGACAATGCGTTGGTCGGACTTATCAGATTCCCGGATTGTATTAATATATTGGCCGAGGAGGTGTTCAATGAGCACAGATTCAACTGCAAATTAAGAATAATGGGAGGCAGCATGGTGCTGTTAACATTCAAAACGGCCGGCGACAAGGTTTTTTTCCTTGAGATGATGCACGATTGGGTTGCTGACTGGTTTGATTCGGTGAGACCATGGACGACGAAGGACGTTGATCCTAGAAGCATGAGGTGGATTCGCCTGGAAGGGGTGACTCTTCATGCTTACACTAAACGCTTTTTCCAGTTAATGGGTAATTTATGGGGAAGTTATGTAGCTGTGGACGAAGATACGCTTTGTAGAAACAGACTGGACGTTGCTCGTATTCTCACTCAAGCCTCAAGATCTGAACTGCCAAATTCAATTAATATCAAGATTGATGGGGAAATCTTTCAGATTTATGTGTCGGAGGAACCAGTTTGCAATATGTTGTCCGTTCCATACGTGAATGCCCAGGAGTACAAAACGCAGCAGAAGATAATGAACAGTTACCTGGAAGAGATGAGCGAGGAGAAGGAGTCTCGGACAGCTGGGAGAAGTGACAGGATAGGGTCAAGGTCTTGAGTTCCCGAGACAGACGAGTTTGGTTTCGAGGTAGGCGGTCAAGCGGAAGGTACGGTGGCGGCAAAGGTGTTAGAGAAGTGGTGTGGAGAGACAAACGCCGAAGGTTACAGCAGGGCTAGTCATGTCATGAAGAGAGGAGAAGATAGGCCCAAAATTGTCGAGCCCAACGCTGGGGAAGCAACCATCTTGAATGGTCATAAACCCGACAGACATTATCAGGGTGGCTCTATTGGATCGGCCCAGCTCCTTAGCATATCAGTCAGGGAAGACAGGGAAGAAGAAAGGAATTACGGGCCGAATGGTCTACCTGGGTCACTTTCGGTCCAACAAGTGGACTCGAGAGAGGCCGCCGTCTTGAATTCTATTAAGACGTTGAGGGTGGCATTTGCTGAAGAAGAGGAAGATCAAATATTGATAAAGGACTTGAGAATGAAGAAGAACAGCACCAACAAGAAAAAGGGAAGAGTCAAGAAGAACAAGGTAGTAGTGAAAAATAGAAAAAGGAAGGACGATGACGATCAAGGTAACGTAGAAAAAGCGGATGGGACTTGGAAACAGAAGCGAGCTCCTAGGATGGCAGAGGTTGAGGAGGTGTCGGCGTTGGATGCGGCGGCGAGCCAGGAAGCGGAGGAAGTACTCAGAATAATTAAGGATATGGGTCTCACTCTAGATGGTGGAATGGAGGAATTGAAGAGGAAGATTATCGATCTGGAGGTGAATGAAAGGCAGAAGGCAGGGGAAGTTTAGAAGGATGACAGAGACCCGGTTTATTGCGATTCGCGCCATACAAGGAAGATGAAATTACTGTCACTAAATGCAAGAGATTTAGGCAGCGACACCAAGAAACGAGCACTGAATGGGCTACTGAGAGCTGAACAACCGGACATGGTAATGTTGCAGGAAACAAAATTACCTTCGTTTGATATTAGGAGCTTATCCAAATTGTGGGGTATCAAGGAGATTGAAGCTGTATGGGTTAATTCGGATGGTGCATCAGGAGGTCTGATGATAATATGGCAAAAACGCTTCTTCGTAGCTCAAGCAACGTTGTCTAATCCAAGAGGGATCTTTATCAGTGGGGAGTTGGCACATCAGAAAACCAGGTGCGTGTTTGCTACAGCATATGCTCCAAATGATGTCAATTTAAGATGTCACTTTTGGCAAGACCTGTTGTTAATAAAGGCACAAATTGGGGGATGCTGGATAGTTGGTGGAGATTGGAATGAAATCCTATCAGTAGGAGAGCGCTTGCCGACAGGCCATTTTGACAGAGGTATGCAGGAATTCAGTGATTTTGTGGATAATGCAAAGCTGGTTGATATCCCAATGCGGGGAGGCGGTTATACTTGGTCGAACAATCAAGAACTGGTCAAAAGCAGGCTGGATAGATTCCTAATAGATGCTGATTTTCTGAGCAAGTTCACACAGATACAACAATGGAAGGTCAATGCGTCTTTTTCTGATCACGATGCCGTGTGTTTGGGGTGGAGAAGGTTGGATGGGGGTCCAACTCCCTTTCGCTGCTTCAACTGGTGGCTGAAGGAGAAGGATTTTAGGCCTTGGTTCAGCGAACTATGGAAGGCCATGGACCAAGGGAAGCAAAAGGAGAAACCCAACTTGCTACACAAACTCAGATTGGCTAAGAAACATCTGAAGACTAAGTTTATGGACGCCCGGAACACCATAGCCACAGAATTGAAGAGGGCTGAGCGTGAACTAGAAGACCTGGAAAATTCCAGAGAAGCAAAACCAGAAGACAAGAAGGTGTATGTTCAATGGTATCAATGCCGAGAAAAGTTATGGGCACTGAGGAAAAAGGAGGAATCAGCAGCACGTCAAAAGGCCAGATGTAACTGGATAAGGATGGGAGATTGCAATTCAAGATACTTCCATATGGTTATGAACAATAGAGTCCGGGTCAATAGCTTAACAGCTATTAAAATAAATGGGGAAGAAGGGGAAGACCCCAAGCTTATCAAGGCGGAAGTGGCCAAGTTCTTCGAGAAACACTTTGCAAAGGAAGAGGGCCCATTACTAAAGTTACCAGCAGGTTGCTTGAGAAGGATCAGCAGTGGAAAAGCAGAGTCTTTGGAGATCGAATTTACAGAGAAGGAGGTCAAGGAAGCAATATGGAGCTGCGATGGGGATAAAGCACCAGGACCGGATGGTTTCAATCTCAGATTTGTCAAAGAAAACTGGCTGGCTTTAAAGGACGACATCATGGCTTTTATGCGGGAATTTTATGAGAGTGGCCAGCTTCCAAGGGCAGCAAACTCCTCTTTTATTGCCCTAATTCCCAAGAAGGGTTGCCCAGAATCTCTAAGGGACTTTAGACCAATAACGCTGGTGAGTTGTATATACAAAATTCTGGCAAAGATACTATCAGCTAGATTAAGGGTAGTGATGAAGGAGGTCATGGGCGAATCACAATTCGCCTTCACAAAGGGCAAACAAATATTAGATTGTGCCTTGATAGCAAATGAAGTCGTGCATAGCTTGAAGACCACAAAGAAGAAAGGCCTAGTGTTGAAAATTGATTTTGAGAAGGCATACGACTCGTTACACTGGAAGTACTTGGACAACGTTCTGGTGGAAATGGGTTTTGGACAGCGCTGGAGGAAATGGATGATGGAGTGCATAAGTACGGTGGACCTGTCTGTTCTCGTTAATGGATCACCTTCAAATCAATTTCGAATGGAGAGAGGACTACGGCAGGGCGACCCAATCTCTCCGTTCCTCTTCAACTTAGCAAGCGAAGGGCTCAACGCGCTAATGAAGAAAGCAACTTCCTTGGGTCTGTTTCATGGAGCCGACGTCGGGATCACTACAGAAATGAGGATATCCCACTTACAGTTTGCTGACGATACTTTATTATTCTGCGACGGGAACCTGGCAAAGCCTGAAAAACCTGAAAAGGGTGCTGAGATGTTTCCAATTGTGCTCGGGCTTAAAGATCAATATGACCAAGAGCATGTTGTACGGAGTGAATATGGAGGGGGAGGTCGTGAAGATGTGGGGAGCAGAAATTGGATGCTCGTTTGGAACCTTTCCTTTTTTATATCTAGGACTACCAATCGGCGACAATCCTCAATCAATAAAAATGTGGGAACCTGTGTTAGAGAGGGTGAGAGCTAGACTAAGTTTGTGGAAAACAAGATTCATTTCGAGAGCGGGGAGGGTTACACTGATAAATTCAGTCTTGAATAGCTTACCCATATATTATTTCTCTTTGTTTTCTATTCCTACAGGGTCATTAAAGAACTGGAAAAACTGCAAAGGAACTTTTTCTGGGGAAACGTTGACGGAGCAAGGAGCTTAACCCCAGTGGGATGGCGAACCATAATGAAACCAAAACAGGAAGGAGGGCTCGGAGTTGGTGACCTGAGAAGAAAGAATAAAGCGATGCTAACAAAGTGGATTTGGAGATATGGCAACGAACCCACAGCGACATGGAGACAGATAATCACTGCAAAGTATGGAGGCGCAGAGGACGAGTTGGGCCCTTTAACCAACAGAAGGAAGAAATTTTCCAATATATGGAAAGCCATAACGGAGGACTGGGTGAAGGACAATAATGGAGGGGTCTCCACATCATCGGGTTTCATGGCTATTATCGGGGACGGGGGAAGGACGTCTTTTTGGCACGATCATTGGATAGACGGAGTAATACTGAAGCTCAAGTTCCCAAGAATCTTTGCGCTAGCATCTAATAAGGACGGGAAGTTTAAAGAGTTTGGCTTCTGGAATAATGGCGTATGGAAATGGGAAGTGAAGCTGAGAAGACCAGTTTTTGACTGGGAAAAAAATATTTGGTTCGACCTCTTGGAAACATTGGAGAAGAAAGTCCTGAGTGCAGATGAACAAGACAGACTAATCTGGATTCATGAAAGATCTGGGCAGTTTTCAGTGTCATCCTACGTGAATCAAGGTATGAACTCGTCATCTCAAAACTGTGGGATTATAGCAGCTACTTGGAAGTTTTGGTCCCCACCGAAAGTCGGAATTTTTGTTTGGCAATTAATCCATGGAAGGCTGCCAACGAGAAACATGCTTGTGGAAAGGAAGGTGTTAAGCAGTCAAGACGCCTCATGTCCTTTGTGCTCAGGTGAATTGGAGACAACTTCCCACTTATTTCTGCTCTGTAATTACGCGTGGCAAGTGTGGTCCTTCATAATGACGGACTGGGAACTGCAGTGGCCAGTCCCAACTCCCAAGCACAATCCGGCAGTTTTTTAAACAGTGGATGGAACATTCAGGACAGGTAAAATCAGGGGAAGTGTGGATGCTGTTCTTCTACGCCACGGTCTGGACGATTTGGCAAGTGAGAAACGACAAGATTTTTAGAGGGAAGGAAATGCAAGCCCTGGTTACATATGACATGGTCAAAATGAGGGTTGGTCATTGGATTACGGCGAAGTGGCAGCAGAGCAAAGTCACAGTCTTGGATGTTATACTTGATCCAACAAATGTGGGAACTGAAAACAGGCATTCAAGGGACAAAACCTCGTCACACTGGGAGGCGCCAGCCCTCGGTAGCCTGAAGTTTAACGTGGACGCAGCAGTAAACCCAAGGCACCAAAAAGCTGCTATTGGAGGCATCCTTAGGGACAGCGAGGGCAGAGCGCTGTGCATCTTTTCCAGGCCTATGAAGTGGAGCGAAGTAGCAGTCTTGGAACTGGAAGCAATTCTCGCGGCTCTTAGGATTATGAATCATAGAAGGGACATGGGGAAAGGGGGACTAGTAGTGGAAACAGACTCAAAACTGGCCTCATCTTGGATCAACAAAACTGAATTGGGTCCGTGGAGAGTAACAGACATACTGAGACAGATAGAAGGATTAAACAAACTCCTCCAAAACTGCAGCATTGTCTTTGCTCCAAGGGAGGCTAACGAAAAAGCAGACGCATTAGCAAAAGTCGGATTACAAAGAGTACTACCTTTTCAGCTCTGGCTTCAGGACTGAGTACTGGAGATGGGGGTAGCGTGTCAAGTTTGCGGAGCGTGCCAGTTTGTGCGTGGCGTTTTTGTGCAAATTGCATATCGAAACAGAGGAAGAGACTTGGAGGGGGAAGCAAAATCAGGGGTAACTGGTAAGGGTAATTTTTATAGCTGTGAACGAGTGGAGAAGCGGCCCAAGACGAGCATAGCAGCTACAAGCAGTGTCAGGTGGGAATTTTTGGTTCTCGGGAGCGAGCTGACCTGTTGTAAGTAGAAGCTCCTGAGTTTTTGTGTGGCTAAACTAGCTGATTGAAAGTTAGTCCTTCAGCCTTGTTCTATATTCATTACCATTAATGAAATATCTTTTGATGCCGTTCAAAAAAAAAGTATTTAAGATGAAGTTTGGACCTGGTTTGCAGCTTGCCGAAATAAAGATAAGAGGAAGAAACTTAAGTCAACTTAATCCAAATTGGCTTATTTTATTTTTACATTTTTTCCCCGGAACAAATATCATTTGAAAGCCAATATTATTTACGTGTAATCCACTAATTGTAAATTTTTTATAATATTATTAAATTTTTATGAATTTTCCTTTTTTTAGGCATTAAAAAAGAAAAAATCATAAAAATTTAATAAAATTATAAAAATTTTATTTTGAATGAATTGTTACACTTACATAATATTGAATTTTAAATGTAACTTTTTTTAAACAAAAAAGATGTAAAAATAAAAAATAAATCATTTTGGATTAAGTTAACTTAGTTAAAATGAATTGGGATTCTAATTCCTCTTTCTATTTTCTGGATTCTTTGGAATGAGAGAAATAAGCGTGCTTTTGATGGGGTGGAGAGTTCTTTAATTCAATTAATTCATAAAGGGGTTCATACTGCTGTTTTTTGGGTTACAAGGGATGCTACTGATAGGTGTTTGATTCTCGATGCTTTGAGGTTGTTTTTTGTAAATGAGCTTTAGGCACCCTCTTGTTGCCTTCTCAATAAAGTTCTTGTCTTATTAAAAAAACACATTAAATGTGAGAACGACCAAGAGGCTTCCATGAGCAGCGTTTCAATATCATACTGCACAAATTTCACAGGGTATCAAAGAAGCTCAAATTCAGCAAACATTTGGAGCAGCCATGAATTTGGTAAGCTCTAAACTCAATACATAGAAGATGCAGGCGCTGGTATCTAATCATGTAATTGAATCCAAGTGCTAATAATAAGCAGACCAATGGCATACGTAGAACATTTATACTTCATCCAAAAACTTATATGCAAAGAAATTGAACGTATTGCATCCTAGATTAACAAAGAGAAACCATCCTTCAGCAGAAACAAGGATGAAGACATTGAATCTTTTATAGAAGCTTTTGGCTCTTGCTGGCTCTCATTTGGTGTAGTCTTGCCTAAATACTGTGAGATTAGCATCCCATCATTTTCAGAAACTTCAACAATTAATAACACAAAAGGGACATGGTAACTTTTGAGAGCCATTACCAAATTCCTATGGCTTCCTTTGGACTTAGCAAAGCTCCCATGCTTTTTGTTGGTTACTTTTGTTGCATGAACTGTGAAGTAGATTATTGCACTTAGCAGAGATGAGAAATAAAACAAAAGATAGAATTAGAAATGAGAACGTAAGGATTAAGGTCATAGACTGAACACAAATTTACAGAAGGTCATCCCCAACTGTATGGGTATATCCGCATGTAGACTACTACCTACTCCAATGAGTAAGAGTTATGGGCTCGATACAGTTGTCAAAATGTAGGTTTTGGGCAAATTGGCAGTCTATCAAGGGATCACAAAATCAGTGCTCATCAACCACTCCAATAAGTTCAATGCAACTGTCAACTAAATCATTCCGAATGATCAATACAAAGAAATCGAGCATACACACAAACACAGATACTTACCTCGATAATCAACACCAGAATTCAGTTTCACAACAACTGGGCGTCCGCGGATGGACTTCAGGAAATCTGCAGGTGTCTTCGTAGTTGCTGACCCTTTCTCAGCTGTACTCATGCTGCTTGAACTATTTTTCGGGCCTCCTTCCCTGATATGGTGAAATAAAACTCTTAACTCAAACTGTTGACCATCTTTCCTGATAGTTCCATCTTTCACATAAGCAGAACATTTGTTGCATAGCTTTACTAGGAAACTAAGAAGTCCTTCTAGATTATGCAAATACAGCTAGCAATCCCTTCATTTGATGTTAAAATTTCAAAATTCCCTTAAAAACTACTGCAACTAGGGAAAAAGAATGTCCCATGGACATGGAAAGCTCAGTAAACTTCCACAGAAAGGACATGTTGACTCCCCTAGATTATCTTAATGAAAAATTTAACAAGCATTCATTTTCATTTTCAGTGAGAAGATACGGAATTACTAGAGTAACCAGGCCAACCAGAGGTTTCCCCTATTGTAACAAGCTGAGACTTGTAGGTCGCCTAAATTGAACTTCATTCTTTATATCTAAGGATGCTTCACAGAACTTCATTCAGTAATCTCATATGAGTCATATCCACCAGTGAAAAAGAATTAAAAAAATTCTCATTTCAACTGCTTTGAGTTGATGAATGCACTTGCAAACTTGCTCCTCAGCAGATATTTTAGCAGGATTGTTCAAGTGTTAACTAATGACATCTTACGATTTAGTTAAAACTTCAGAAAGCATTTATCCTTCCATTTATGAGTTATGTTCACAACAGCCACTCAAGAATACAAATTATTTTTAAGCCACTGTGTATGAGCTAGACTAATATTATCACTCACTGCAGCTAATTTCCTTAACTACCTTCATCAGGTGCACCCAAGATAAAAAAGAAAAATGTTGCATCTTTCTTATGATTACCATCTCTTTTCAAAAGAGTTAACAAATTCATCTGCACACCTTACAAATCAATGTCTCTACCTAACTATGTGCAAATGATTAACCAGCATGATCTAATCTTCTTCTCCAATGACCTGACAATATGCAAATCCACTTAGGAACTAATTCTGAGCAACACATCAAAGTACTTTTCCATTCCAAAAGGATGGATAAAAAAGAAAGGAACAACCAAAGCAAGCTACCGATGCAATTTCAGTTTGCACGCTCCCAATTCTAAACTTAGAACAAACGTGCTACCATCATACGATAAACATGAAACACATTAAAAACAATATGCTCTACTCTAGAGTCCAAATGGGTAGTCAGAAACCTGGTTAGCCTCCAATTATACCAAAAAACCGCGTGAAAGAACTAAATGTGATGGAAATCGTTCATAGACACAACTCAGATACACAATTCAGACGGACACATGAACGGGACCTAACCACGATCCCAATTCTCAACATCGAAGGTTAAGCGAATCGAGAATCTAAAGCCCTGGAACATGGAAAAGAACATCCTCATGGAGATTAACTAGGTATTTGATGTCCCAAATACAAAAAGAACAAGAGCGGAAGAGAAAGGAGAAGAGAAGGAGATGAACATACTCACCGAAGATACAAGAAATCGAACAGTTTCAACTGTATTATTATGATTGTAAACGACCAAGTACGCACCGAAAGGACCACAGTCCACAGACGACCAGTATCATCTGACGGGAGAAGGAGCCGCTTCCATCTTCTATATCTGTATTTTATTCCGTGTAAGGATTATAAAAAAAAAATACAAAAGAAAAAACGATGGACCTGAATCTATGACGTATGTTTCATTATATCCTAAAATTTTCAGGTGTTTATTTGGTTGGATTAGTTTGGAATTATTCAAATAAAACAATATGATTGGTTTTCAGTTTTTTTAAATATAGAGTCAATTTATTTTAACTTAAATTATATTAATCTAGAATAGTTTATTTTTATTTTTATATTTTTTTATCTGAAACTAATTTCATTTAAAAGTTAATATTATATAGATGCAATAATTCATTTGAGATAAAAATTTTGATAATGTTATTAAATTTTTATGAATTTTTCTTTTTAATACCTAAAACTAGAAAAAAATATAAAAATTTAGTAAGATTATAAAAATTATATTTTCAATAGATTATTACACCTATATAATATTAACTTTTAAATAAAATTAGTTCCAAGTAAAAAAGATGTAAAAACAAAAATAAGTTATTTCGGATAAAATTAACTTAAATTAAAATAAATTGATTCTTACTCTAAATCATCTAAGTTACATATTAGAATTGATCCAAACTATCTAAATTATAATTTATCTTTATAGTTTTTATTAGAACCATTCAAATTATAATTCAATTTATCCAGTTTTTATAATTTGATTCTTTTTTATTATAACTAAATACATGATAATTGAAAAAAAATAAAATAAAACTTGAAAAAAAATATGATGAATATTGATAATATTCAATTTTATACTTGTTGATTTATAGCATATAGTCCAAAATTAAACAAAAATGGCCTTATATATATGTAGGATTAACAAGTATAGTTACAAAACATGTACTACTTTTTAGTGTATTCTATTTTAGGCTTAGGAACAAATAACTGATCGAATAACAAAATAAGAAATTCAGTGAAATTTTTTAAATTATTTATTATTTAAATTTGTTTTCATGTTAATTTTATTTTCAAAAAAAATATACTTCAAGGTATGGTTAAAATAACCTTGTTTTGTTAATTGTATGAACATGTAGGGGTGCACGAAACTATTAACTTTGAAACCCAAATCTAACTCACAATAGCATGTTAGGGTCAGGACAAAAGAGCTGAAAAACTCATTTCAAGCTAACCTAAACCCAACCCATTTTAAAGAAATAAAAAAAATGGTTAATTTGGGCCCAACCTAAGCCAACAAGAAAATGACCCGGATTTATCTTATCCCATGCCCCCAGCCCAATATCATCAGCCCAACCCAACCTACTCACCTAAGCCTAAGTCCCCATACCCTATCCCCTTCACCCCTATACCTTTTGCACATGTGCATACACAAGCACACTTGAGGCCAATTCCTTTTAATTTAAATCAATTGGATTATTTTTATTTTTACATATTTTTTGCTTGAAATCAATTTTATTTGAAAGCTAATATTATTTATATGCAATCATTCATTTGAAAGTAAATTTTTATTAATTTTTCTTTTTTAATGCATAAAATTAGAAAAATTCATAAAAATTTAGTAAGATTACAAAAATTATATTTTCAATGAACTATTGTACCTACATAATGTTAGTTTTTAATTAAAATTAGTTCAGGATAAAAGATATAAGAATAAAAATAAGGTATTTAAAATTTAATTGATTTAGGTTAAAACAAACTAGGCATTGGTCTTACCATCCCTTGCATGTTGCCCCACTTCTGTCACCTTAAACGTTGCTCGCGTCTTCATTGAGATTCCCATGCCTATATTGTCTACAAGGCTTCCGCAAAATCCTTTCACTGTTATGTTTTTTTGGTCCATAACCCTCTTTAGATCACAACTTCAACGTTATTTCAAAATCAACTTTTCCTCTGACAACTCCACCTTTGAATCTTCTCATGGATCCAATGATGATGACAATGGCAAGGAGCGAAAAACTGACATGGGCGGAAAAAGTTGGAAGCATAAGCAACCATTTTATTGTTAGAAGATTTTCGGTGTCTTGCAGCGCACAAACTCAACCCAACCCAAATTATTTTGCGTTTGGGTTATGCTGCCAATTTAGTTCAATTCCCCCTATAAAATGAAAGATGTGAATAAGCACAGTAATTTTGGGCTTAGACCCAAACTTTCATGCTTGTTTTGATTGATTAAAAGTCAATTTGTTTTCACTTAAGTTAATTAAATTTAAAATGGTTTATTTTTTTTTAACTTAAGTCAAATGAATTTAAAATGAGTTAGTTTTATCCTTACATATTTTTACCTGAAAATAATTTTAATTAAAATTCAATATTATATAGGTACAATAATCCATTGAAAATATAGTTTTTTGTGATATTCTTAATTTTTTTAATTTTTTTTCTAGTTTTAGGTATTAAAAAAAAAATTCATAAAAATTTAAGAACATCATAGAAATTTACTTTCAAATGAATTATTGTATCTACATACTATTGACTTTCAAATGAAATTAGTTTTAGGTAAAAAATATGTAAAAGTAAAAATAAACCAGTTAACTTAAATTAAAACGAATTTACCCTAATAAGTCATTTTCTAACTTATATGAATTTTAGTAGGATACGAGTTTATATTTTAGGCTACCCATTTTTAACACAACTATCAGTGCATGATTTAAAATTTTTTAGGACTAATATGGAACCCCTTTTTGCGACTTGCCCCTTTTGTTTTTAAAATCCACACTTTACACCTGAATATGAGCTTTTTTGTTATTATGTTTGACAACAACTTATCAAATTATATAGTTTAGTTTATGTAATATTTATCTTTCACTAAATTCAAAATATATAATAGAGTTTGATAGTTAGTTAGCAAATTAAATTATCAGTTTTTCCTTTATTTAAATATAAAACAGTTTGTTTTTCTATTACTTTGGGAGTAAAATGTGAAATTCTAATATAGAAGGAACAAACTATAGTATCACCCAAAGCTCAAAAAAGTTTTTCCAAATTTCTAAAAACTGCAGTTGGACCTTGATTATTATATCTAGTTGAGTTGACACACTTTAGAGAGGCAAAGCTCTTAAAGTGTTTACTGAAAGTTTTATAAAATTTTAAACTTAAATCTTACTTAAAAAGAATTAAAATTTTTGCTACTTCAACCAACAAGAAAGTTAAATTTTAACATTTAAGAGAGGAGTATTTGTTGATTTTTCTTTATTTTTGAGTTTTACATATTAAGCTCCATTTGTACGTACTGTTTTTTTTTTTTAATGCAAACAGGTAGACAATTAAAATAACTGGATCGTACCACATCATTTAAAGGAATCTTATTCATTATATATAATGGGTGAGATATTAAGTGACATAAAACATGTGTAATACCAAAAAAAGAAAATTTCACATTTAAATTTTAAATAAGTAAAATTGTTACTGAGAGCACAAGCATTGGTTGAAATTGTTCAACCCGATCCACATCGTAACTATTACCGACGAGACGGTCTCATATCCTTCTAGGCTGGGCCTAAGCACAGAATTATAGCAGACCAGCGCAGTCGTACGCCCGTACTAGCCAAGTAGACGGGGGAGCCAATCACCAGAGACAAACGCCTTGCCATTTTTCACGTCACTATAAAACCCCAATCCCCTCCCTTGATCAGTAATATTATTGGAGTACCTTTCTCGCATTTGATTTCTCTCTCCAAACGCTCCATGGTGAGGTTTTTGTTCATCTTTCGGAAATAAGATCAGGGTTTTGGTTCGTGGAAACAGTGCTGAGGATGAAGCTCTTGACGGATTCTTGTGATGTTGAGGACCAGATTTGGCCGCCGGGTTTTCGGTTCCACCCCACCGATGAGGAGCTTCTTCTTTATTATCTCAAGAGGAAGATCTCCAGGAGAAAGCTCAAGCTAGATGTCATACGCGTCGCCGACGTTTACAAGTTTGATCCCGAGGAGTTGCCCGGTATTCATCCCTACTCTTTTTCTTCTCTTATCGCTGCTGTTTTTTCTCGTGTTGACTTGGGTCGTGCCTGATTAGCTTCTTCGTTGGGTCTTAAGTGAACGCTTCCATTGCTGTTGATTATTGATGTTAATTTGATGGCTTCATGTTATTGTGGATTAATCGAATCGTGTAGCTCTCTGTACGATTTCGCTTTCTGTTTTGCTTTCACTCCTTATGCAAACTCTGTTGCTCATAGCTCTTATAGGTTGATTAGTTGGATTTTTGTTTTTCGTAGCGATTTTTCAGTTTTTTTTGTCCAATCAATTACTACCAGCTTATTCTGCTCATGCTACTTTTTCTTTCCCTTTGCAGCAACTTATTCGAGATCGATCGAGAGTGGTTGTGGCTAGAATTCTTTAATAACCGGTGTTACATGTATAGGATAGTAGGATAGGATTTGTGGCAGTCAGTGGAATTGGTTGAAGATAAACATAAAGGGTCACTTAGCTGGTTTCGTTTGGCCATGTCCTGCGTTTTGAGTTAAGGATTCTTCTTCTCATAAGATGCGCTTGTCAGCTAACCCAGATAGATTTGGGGTTAATGGTTAACTGTACTTCAGGTTACTGCTGTTTCTGATTGGTTTTAGCAATTTTTCTTATTGTTCATTTGTGTTCGAGCCCGTTTGGCATAGTTGAATGATCAGTTCTGTTATACAATGTGACTAGCAGCACAATCAGTGTTGAAGACTGGTGATCGGCAGTGGTTTTTCTTTAGCCCAAGGGATAGGAAGTACCCACATGGAGGAAGGTCAAGCAGAGCAACTGCACACGGATATTGGAAAGCTACAGGAAAGGATCGAAACATCATCTGTAATTCTCGAACAGCTGGAGTGAAGAAAACCCTCGTTTTCTATAGGGGGCGTGCTCCTTATGGTGGGCGAACTGACTGGGTAATGCACGAGTATATACTGGATGAAGAGGAACTCAAAAGATGCCAAAATGTAAAAGTATGCACATTATAAGCTTTTCCAAGTTTCTTTTTTTCCTTTGCTTTCAGTTTTTGGTTGGGTTATCCTTCTACCAGCCCTTAATCGCACCCGTTTCCCTTTTCAGGACTACTATATTCTCTACAAACTCTACAAAAAAAGTGGCCCAGGCCCTAAGAATGGCGAGCAGTATGGTGCTCCATTTAGAGAAGAAGACTGGGCCGATGAAGAAGATGTGAAGTGCCTGATTAATCCGGGGGTCTCTTCGGAGGATCCTGCTAAGATCAAACCCATCAATGTTGTTGGGTGCAATGGACAGCTTCAATCTAATGCCGAGGAGGATGTTGTGCAACAAATTGCAAATGGGACCACCCATCCACAGCCACAAGTTGTTGCTCATAATTATAGACGGCCTGAGGTTTTCTATTGACCTAGATTTTGATTTTGATCTAATTGGAACTGGATTTGATGGTATGAAATATTGATGCAACTTTTTTTTATTTGTTCGAAACATCATAATTTAGGTTGCTGGTGAAGAAGAACCCCAGAGTGCTGTGGTTGACCCATCCTCAATGGCAGTTGTATTTCCTGAGCCAGTGAGTCCTCCGAATTCAGGTGTTCAGCAGGCTGGCTTTGACTTCAATCATTCAGCCACTTCTAAGTTAGAAACATTTGATTTGCTAGAGGTCACATCTTCCATGAACCAGTCTGACCAGATGCACCAGATCTGTGAGGTGGGTTTCCTTGAAATGTATGATCTATTAGGGCCTGAAGCTACCATTTCAACTACAGAGCAACCTGTTCAGAACGTTGAGTTTGGAGATTTGAACGGAATTGGCGAGTTTGACCTATACCACGATGCAGCTATGTTTCTTCAAGACATGGGGCCTATTGATCAAGGAGCTCTTTTACAGGCATATCCAGACATGTTTCGGACTGATATGATTAATCAAATAGACTTCCAGCTGCAACCTGAGTTGAATAGGTATCTGTTGGATAACCAGTCACAATTCCATTCATCCTCTGAGGGGCAAAGTTACCAGTTGCAGTTCCAGTCTGCTGGGAACCTACCAGATAACCAGATGCAGCATTCGGCTGGAATCGATCAGAGTATTCAGTTGTGGATGTGTGACCAGAAGGGTGCATGTGAAATGGATCAGAATAGTCAACTGCGGATGCATGACCAAAGAAGCCATGTCTTTACCCCTGAAGCATCACTTAGGGGAAACCTTTCTCAACAAGAGTCAGGTACATATTGAAAAAGTTGGATGTTGGTAAGCTTTCTTTGTTTAGAGGCTTGATGGATTGATGGCTGGTTGACATACTAAATACAGCATGTGTCACGGCACTGGGCTGGTCAGGCTCACCAGTGCTGGACAATTGACCTCGAGCCCAGGGGGTACTTCCGCCCGCCTAGGGAAGAGTAAAACCTTGAGGGCGGGAGTTCGACTCCCGTGCCAGAGAGGACAATACGGGATTGCAGCGCCTTTGGGCCTATGTACCCACTGGGCTGATTGGTTAGAGTGCCAGGCGGGCGGAAGTACCCCCTGGGCTCGAGGTCAATTGTCCGGCACTGGTGAGCCTGACCAGCCCAGTGCCGTGACAGCATGAACTGCAAAATGGAATTTGATCAAGAACTCTAAAATCCAAATATGCTTTTGTTTCCTAGCTTTGAACTATATCTCAGTTTTGCTTCTCATTCTTAGGTTTGACGCCTTATGTAAACCAATCTGAGGGTGAAAAGGGTAAAGGTGGTGCACCAAGCCAGTTTTCTTCTGCTATGTGGGACTTTCTGGACTCCGTCCCTGCTGCTCCTGCTTCAGCTGCAGAGGGTCCTTTGGTAAACCTGGCATTTGAGCGGATCCGCTTAAGTGAGGCAAAATTATCAAATATTAGAAAAACTGACGATTCGGCAGAAAATGATGATGCAAAGGTCGGAAGGGCACGAGGGAGGAGAAGATTCTTTTTCATATCCGTTTTTGTTGCTCTATGTGCCATCTTATGGATGCTGGTTGGAAGTACGAGGCCTTTGGGAAGGTGCATTTATCCTTGAAGATGTGCAATTCCTTTTTTGGGCTTGTCGGTCAGACGATATACTTGGAAAATTGCTCGAGTTTGTGAATAGCAAGGTCGCGTAAACAAGGGACTCAGATCATGGTTGACAAAAATATAGCAGATGCTTTTTCTTTTTAATTATAGGGGGGATTTGACGGCTTGGGGATTGAGGAAGGTTATGGTTCTAGGTTTTTCTGTGCCCTCTGCTCAAACGATGTGCTCCTTGCCCCCACATATAGGATCATTTCTTCAACTCTAACAAGGTAATTATAAGTAGCTACTCAACTCAATTGCTTCTGTAACTTATTTTTCAATGTTATTGACAATTTAAAGTTTAAACACATGAAGTTGAGAGTAAAATTCATTCTTGATCTCTTAGGTCTAGTGGTTATCCTAAAGTGGTCTTATCTCACGTTTCATAAAATTTCATACCTTTTAATGTGCATCCTAATCAGGTTTTTTCTATCAATTTTTTCATTATCTTAGACAAAACTTGATAGCTTGGCGACTTGAATGTTGATGTGGTAATGCCACACATATTACCTGGGCTCCAACGCCACATGTGGCCTCATCTTTTAGAACAACAAGTGGTTATATTGGAAGAATAAAAACTTTCAGACTAAAATAGACAAAAACATATAATTTTAGGATTTAAAACATAGATTAACATAGCTTCTTCCCCAAATCTTTTGTGCATCCAATTGAAAGCCCAAAATTCGAAGGGAGATATGCCCAGAATCTATCATCTCGCAAACTGGACATGGTTCGTACACAGCGATTTTATTTTGAGCAGCTTTGGTTCGTGCATTCACGATAGGCCTGTTGATCGTTGGGCCTTAAGGAGCGCAGCTAACGGATTTTGACGGGATGAAAGCTGGGTCCGTTCAGACAAGGTCGAATTTCAACGAGTTGGAGCTGAAAGCTGAGTACGACGCGACTGTGGTCATGACGGGGAATCTGCTCGAGATGCAATGCAAGAGAGGGAATCTTAGAGGGAGGTGAAGTGGGCGGTGAGAGTTTCAGAAGAATTTCTGCTGGCGTTCAATTAAGATTATGAAATGAAGTCTCTGTTTGATCGATTCGAAGGATGTTTTCATCATCAATCTTCTGTCCATTTGAGTTTTGTTCTATGATGGTGCGAGGTTGGCGCGTGTCAATTTGTTCCATCTTTGTTTTATTGGCTCCAGTTGTTTTCTGACTTTCATTGTTTTGTTTTTGTACAAGAGATGCTTGTTGTACTTCTTCTTTCTGTTGGTAATAAAGTCTGGGAAAGAAGATTTTTTAATCTTTCTGTCGTTATCATTAGTCCAATCGGATACACAGAAGATTTGAGGAAGAAGAAGTTTTAATATATATTTTAAATCCTTAAATTTTTGTGTTTGTGTCAATTTTAGTATAGAAGTTTTTATTCTTCCACTATACTTATTTGTTGTTATGAAAGAGGTTTGGGGCCTAAACAGTGTGTGTGGCACTTTGACATCAACATCCGAGTTATTGTATCTCCAAGTTTCATCCAAGATAATGAAAAAGTTTATGGAAGAGACTCAAATGAGACATGCGTGAAGAGGCGGGAAACTTTATAGTAGTACAAGGTTAAGTAAGTGATCACTTTAAGACAGATATCAAAATTTAGGAAACCGCAGATGAATTTTACACAAACATTTATTGTATGAGAATTCTTTAAAAGTTCATTCTAGTTTTTACGTGAACTAGCAAAATAATTGCAACATAATGTTGTAGTCTTTTTGTAATTTTTATGCTTAACCATTCGTATGATCAGATGTAGCAACTGAAGGCAGACTTTTTTCTATGAAAAGGCATTTTTATGGGGACAAAATTATTAACAAGACTACCCGCAGTTTCATTGGTAGATTTGCCTTTTCATCTGTGGAGCCAAACAACTCATTCTAATATCCTCTTTGAATGAACCTCAACAGACAATTTCCATACTTCTTGATGAAGAAAAGGTGGTGTCATGTATCTATATGCAAAGCGAAAGGCAATATGGTGGTGGAAAGTGGACTATTGTGTTTTGATACATGGTCTTTGAATCTCATTTTGTACAATGATTTATCACTTGAAATATCGTGTACTACAATTATATGATATACATATAAGAAGAAGAAGATATATGAAATAATAAGATATAAACTATACTTTAGTTTACCGCCTTTTAATATTCTCTCTATTTCATATTCTTTGTATTGTATTTTTTTTTTTTTTTTTTGCCATCCCAAATTCATTACACCGTTTCGTTTTTTGGCAAAATTTATAGTACAAAATGACTGTTATACCCTCATACCACATTCACTTTTTTTTTTTATAGATACATGTATGAAATAATAAAACATAAAACATAAACAATACGCATTTGACATATATATTGATGTTAATTTTTTTTATTTGAAAATAAAATTTAACTATTAAATTATGTTAACATGATTGGCGTTTTGGAGTTGTAACTTTTTTTCTTTCGTTTTAATTTTTATTAGAAAATCATGATGTAAATAATTAGAACACATAAAAATGTGCAAAAAGATATATTTTAATTATTTTTTATCTTAAATTAATATTTTAATATATATTATTTGGTGAAAATCAGTAACAATATGCTATGGTACACCATGTGTATACCTATAAATTTCAGGATAAGATACAACAAGCGATATTGGTACTGTCGTACTAATAGCCTTGCTTTTAACTAGTACTTAAGTAGTATGCTTGCCTTGGACTTCTCTTTATTTTCATTCTTTTTGTGCTCTTTTCTTTTCTTCCAAGATTTCAAGCATATGTGGAACATCCCTATATCAAGTTTTTTTTTTACTTAATTCCATGCGATGTTCATTGAGAAGGCAAAAAAATCAAAGAAAATTGATAATATCATCTTCTTCTTTCTCCTCGAGAAAGAGAAAGTATATCTCTGCCAACAAAACTCGAGACGAGAAGCTTGTGCTCCTTCACTGTATCGTATGATATTTGTGCATATTCACATATATTGATTTTAGCGAGGTTGTCACAATCTCGATCGGAATTTCAAAATCTTGTGATTTTATTATCTAAAATAAGAAAATAATTCAATTAAATTCTATAATTACAATTCTGATTTTGATCCAACTCTACAATTATGATTCATAGAATATCAAAAATTATTCCATGTGTTTACAAAAAACAAAAATTATTCCATGTGAAATCTCAATTTTAACAACCTTACGTTTTAGCTTCAGACTACTTAGTGTACAACAAGAGCATCAGCCCCCTAGGTGTACCGCGGTATTAGGTGGGATTATTTTCCTATAATTCACGAACAAAAACAAAATCAACTAAGTCTAGAAATGACTATGTATTACCGAGATATGATGAATATGAATTTCGCAGTGCCTGTATACATGTTGCCTTTCTTGCTTCTCTATAACATCGTCTCGGTTCTTAGATAAAACAATCCGTGCTCCTCCAACGTTTGACATCATAGAAATATCCTCCGGAGTGTCCTCGCAGCAGCACGGGAGACCAACCTCCCAACAAGGTCAGCTGGCAACTGAAACAGCTGCTGCTGCAATTCTGGTGGGAGCTGCCAGAGTTTAACAGGAACAAACAGTCATCTGCAAGTGAAGTTCTAGTAGTGGCTGTCAAGATATGCAGAGACTTGACTCATACCTCAGAAACAACAGAGAGGACAGGAAGAATTTCTGAAACCGATGGAGGTTGATAAAGAGCGAGTGATCTTTCCTGTGTGTATGACATCTGATTCTTGTTTTGGTCCACCGCCTTGACTCCCTATAAAACACCAATGGATATGTTAAATCTTCCTGTAATGGAGTGTAAACTCCAAGATGATCAACAATACATTTCAAGAAAAAAAGACACTGCTGCGTCGAACATTAGCCTTGTGACCAAACAACAAAATAGAGCGAAAGAGTGTCTTAAGTTGGTGTCTCCACTAGGAAGCACTCTCGAAACTCACCATGTGGACAATTCTCCACATGACTTCTAGTTTTCGCTTGTCTTTTTTTCTTTTTTCTTTTGATTGTATCTTTTATATTGTTCCATCTGTTTCTTTGGTTTAAAGTTACACTGTTTTCCATTTTTCTCCATTGCCCTAGCTGAATTATAAAATTGGTCCCTTTTTTTCCCTCATGAAGGAGGGTAAGAATCAGCAGAGTGCAGCGAGTAAAAATATTAGCATATAGCAAACCAACACGTCAAAAGCTTTATGAGTTTGAAACATAGTTAAGACTCCTTCACTTACCTTTCGAAAAAACAACCCCATAAAAACAAACAAAATTCAACGCAGAAAGATCTAAACGCAAGGCAGCAGTAGAATAACTACGTCAATATTAATATCTCACCACAGTGTTGCTATCGTCTTGTTGGGAACCTGATATCAAAGCTGTGAGGCGCTGCAATGTTTTCAAGTTGATCGTGTCCTCTTCAGTCATCATAGAGAATGACAAGGAACCAGCAAATGGAACTCTTGAAGCAGGAACAGATATTACTGAATCTATTAAGGCTAACCCAAGGGCATCAACACCCTGTTCCAATTGCAGAAAGCAATGAGAAACACCAGAACATTTACATTAGTGCCTTAATATTAGAAACAGACAAACATATTCTCATTGTTGCGTGAGGACTTTATATCTGGAAACCTTATTAATATAATTTAGAGGTGTCTGGGTTTGTGAGTGATAGGAGGACGTAAAGAAAGACAATGTTTGGTGATTCTTTCTACGGTAAACAGGAGGAAATATAGTTTATTTCTGAACAGGGAGGCCCAGCACCTAGTGAAATGTAAAACAACATACAATTAGTTTTACATTAGAAGTTAAACGATGAAATTTCCCCCTATCACTCAATTAAATGCGGGAGCAGAAAATGCTAAAATCTTTAGGTTTGACACTCCACATATTTGAATTAGGATGGCTGGAAACTGGGAATGGCTATACTTCACCGCATTACATAAGCAATCACGAAGTCCAAACAGTCGAGTAAACTTTTCAAGATGGTATCTAGCATTTCCATTTCAAGATAAGTCTCTTTGTTTTCCCTTTGGTTAGAAAAGAAAACCTAGTAACACAAAGGTGGCATTCGGCATTACTTCCACGATCACTATGGAGATTTGATCACCATCGTGTCTAGATTGCCATGTTAATCCTTTTACTGTGATTTTAGACCACAACTTTTGGTGTCAAAATAACCAATTGTCCTTGACTTTGGTATAAAGATTTGGTCATCGAGTTTGGTATAAGATAAGAATATAAGATTGTTAAATGTGAGTTATCAATATGAATCCAAGTTACAGGATATTTTAATAACAGATTTTATTTCAATTTTTTCATTTGATTTCAAATTTTGGTCGCAACTTTGCTTATAAACTAAATTAGAGGCCACCGTTATCAACCATTATTATTATTATTATTATTATTATTATTATACCAATATATCATACTAGAAACGAGGTGTACTAGACACTCATTACCTTATTTTTTTCTTTCATTTTAAAAGGACTGGCATAATTATGACAGAGAAAATTATTACAGATTCGTACTTGTTCTATTTTTCGACATTGAAAGATATAAATGCAACTCTGGCATGTGCAACTTAATTTAAAACATAACACAATAATCAGGAGTAAAAAAGTATCACTGCATATTGTTAGGGATAAAACAGTCGCCTTTATCATGTCATAATTTGCGACTATACTGAACTAGAGGGCGCTTAGTTCAAGGATTCTCAAAATCTTTGGAAAGTAAGATTGTAGCAGAATAACATTTTGGAAAGTAACAAACCACAATTTTTAAAGTATAAAAAAGAAGTAAAAATGGTAGGAAAAAGTGAGAATATTGTCATCATCCTGAGACAACTCTTTTCTGCATAAGATTACTTAAAACCTAAGAACGTCGTAATCACCAAGTAACCATAATTTTTACGGTGATCACCACGAGCCAAAGACAGTTCCAGGAGAAGCATAAGCAAAAATCAGACGACAAAAAGCAGCTTTATATAAAGCCATTTCATCAACAAAAAAAAAAACTGTATAATTCAGATACACCATACTTCAGGACACTTGATGGAAGTTTATCTTTTTCAAACATTAATTTAACAAAATCTCATCTTAGCAAAACTTAACCGTTGCAATGGATCCAACATTTTGTAGTTGAATTTTAAAAGAGTGCCAGAAATCTCACCTTAGCAAACTCTTCCAAAAGTATTTCCCTAACCAAGGCTCCCTGACAGTAATGAAAGCAGAAGCCAAAAATTATTGGTAATTTTACAGCAGAGGAGAGATTCTTTTGGGTTTTAAGGTGCTTTTGTCAGGAGTAACAAAAAAGCAGGTTCCGTTCACTAACTATACCTTCTCAGTTAGAGTGAAAGAGATGACATCCTTGATAACCACCTTTGAAATGTTTTCTTCTAATTGTTGTTCCACAACAGCCTTCTCAGTCCGAGCTCGAAGAGACTAAAATAGCAATCACGCAAAAAAGTTGACTGAACTAAATAGAAGAACTCAAAAGCATTATAACTGGTAAGGAAACACGATGACTTAATTTTCAGATATCTTTTTTGCTCTGGAAAGTACTCATCAATATTGTTTGGGAATGAAGCTGACTAAATATATCGCCAGATTTTCATTGTCCAAGAAGAGCTGTAGGAAAAGCTAACTCTCAGACTCGGTAAAACTTTCAGCAACTAACAAGTATGACAACTAAATATGTACAACATAATAGCATTAACTTTTTCCGTTTAGTAAATACTACCATATGAACTCAGTGCGAGAGTGGATAATTGCTATATATTGCAATGAGAAATTTGCATCAATCTATCTATAATAGTCGGATTCACTAGAAGAAGAAAATTTGGACAAAGCTACATATGAGCAAATAATATTCACCTCTGTCAGCAGAGATTCTAGACGATCAATTCTGAAAATGCCATCCTACAATAAACAATGTGCAATAATAAGAAGTGAAACCATAAAGCAGCCACATCATAAAGTTAGAACAGTACATAAGATCAACACTCAAATCATTTTCATTCTTTTTTTTTTTGGCTTGTCTAAAATTACTGTTTACTACCTTATACAGAAGAGATCGTAAGGAGGACTTCAGTTGGGGTGAACTATCAGTTATTACTTTTCTGGCAATCCATGGGTACGTACTCCCCAAAACCTTGTAATCTGGATTAAAACTAATTGCAATCCCCTCTAGTACAGCAAGACTGATACAAGAATAAACAATAACATCAACAATAACATCTGGAAAGCCATTTCCAATTATGGTAGCAAGTTATGAAACAAAGATCTTAAGAATCCATCAACTTCTTTAAACAACATAATACCTTCGTATAACAAGAGAGAAATATGAAGGTATTTGGAATTTGAACTTATACCTGCAAGACATGAACATTAAGAATGAATAAAACAAAAACAAGAAAGCCTCAAACAACACATGCTTCAAAAGCTCAAGCAAGTACAACTCTTTCCCCAAAAAAGAAATCTCATTAACAACTAATCCCAACCTTGGCCACCGATCTAAGAAGAAAAGGGTGGCTTGATTTGGGTGTAAATAGCAGTTACCTTCTACTGAAATATTTTCAGAAACAAGTCTTTAAGTGCTCTAGACAAGGGCAAGTACTACAGCAATAGTGCCCAAAAGAAGAAGAAGAAGAAGAAGAAGAAGAAAAGAGATGCATGGAAAATTTTAGAAATGTTGTGGACCATGTCGTGTTTGAGCATGGAATGATAAAAACGACCTATAAATATGATAATTAAAAAAAATCTGTTATCATAAGGAAGAATATATGGACAATGAAAGACACTGAAGTTATGTCATTTGACCCTTTTACTTACAAACTCTTGTAGTGGAAAATAAATTCTAATTTGATCTTTAAATTGATCTCTTTCACTCAACCCTTAACCATCAATAATTTGTACACTTTAACCTTGAAATGTGTAGGAAATAGTTAAGAATCTGATGCTTGAATCTTTGCAAACGGAAATCATGGGACACATCATTTCCACCTACTTAGTCCTTTTCTTAATACTCAAACATTTCAATGGACATGCAAAAGCACCAAAAACCAACAGCATATTCAGCTTAATGTTGCTATCGGAGGTATGTCTTTTGTTGGAGTGCTATTGGACAGACAGAAGCACCTCAAGAGGTATTTCAATTACGGAGTCTGGGAAAGTATTCTTCCCATTGACAATTTACAAATAGTTTCTGCACGGGGCAGGCAGTGGCCGTCCACCATCTTACTAAGTGTTTTTGGGCATGAGAATGATGAGAAGTTGCTTTCTTGGTATTGAGTTTCACTTGAGTCACTGGAGGAAGTATTGAAGATGGTTCAGACTTGTTTGAGTCTGCTCTAATAAAAGTAAGCAAAAAAGTTTTTCGTTAATTCATCTTTCAATCTTTTGGATAATCAGGGGAGACCAAAATAGAAAAGATTTCAAAGGCTAGGAAAATTCTTCTTTGACATGAGAAATGAGTGGATCAGTAGTCACATATACTGGGTTAGTTGGGAATCATGCAGTCCTGTTGTTGGTCTGTCAATGTGATCATTAATTATCTGGAAATAACTTCCATGGCATTGTCCTAGTTGCCTAAACTTATTTGTTTCTCAGGGAAAAAGAACAATAACATGCTTCCATTTTAACAAAGAAAAAGTACTCCAGTCAAGACAATAAGTTTACTACCAGAAATAAGTTCCATTTCTTTTAGAGAAAAAGCGATTCTTGGACTTAGAAAGAAATAATCAGAGCTGGTGACCATTTTCTATATCTCAGATTACAAGAAGCAAAGTGCAGAAGCAAGTACCCTTCACTGGCCAATAATAGTTTGTCGTATTAGAAATGTGCCAAAGCATTCATTCATCTTGTGACTTGCTTGTTTAAATAAGCTCAGAGTCAAGACCAAGTTACAAGATTGGGGGTGTGCAGACAATGACTTATGCAGACTATGCTTGAAAGACACATGCACAAGATCATTTGTTCTTTCAATGTGATTTCTCTACAGGGGTGTGACTGCAGATTGTGATATTACAGTGTTCAATGAGCAATTTTAACAGTAACAAATGGACAGTGATTGTTGAGTTCTTTGGTAGAATGTGTAAGGCAAATGGCATGTTTCTTGTGTTAGAAGTGCTCAGTTAGCAGCAGAAGTTTATGGGGTATGGCAGGAAAGAAATGAAACAGCTTTGCGGAAGGGAGTTTCTAGCCAGCCAGCTGATGTGGTGAAGCAGGCAGAAGCAGCAGCCAAAGGCAGAGATCCTAATCTTCCATGGCAATAGGAAGCAGATATCTTTAGGTTTTGTTTTATGGCCTCAGTTTCAATTTTGATCTCAGTGTGGAGATTGTTGTGTTTGTTTTTATTCAGGTTTTGCTATTTTTAATGAAGGCGCCAAGACTTCATGACTTAAGTGCCGTTGGACTGTTTTTATGGAATAAAACTAGAGGTACCGTCCTCTTCCCCAGAATAAAAGAGTGAAAAAAAAGGAAAAAGATAAATGTGATACTTGACAACTTACATGGTAGTTCCCAGATTTCCTAGAAGATCTCCAAAACTTATATTGCTAACACCCTTTGCAACAGCAGCTTGGAAGACACCTGAGCATAGTGATGTAGGGAAAATAGAAATAGTTAGCATAACCTTAGCATTAATGTAGGTGGAATAACTTCACTTATGAGATCTAGCATCACAAGAAAATGTTGAACCTGTTAAGGCTTTTGTAACAGCCTCCTTGTCAGCAGTTGCTGGGATAAGCCTGTCAAGTTCGCACATATACAGAACAGTCTACATAATATGATAGTGAAAAAGACAAACTTTCTTCTACTGAAACTAATATCTATCCTTGGAAGAAATGTAGTACCCCAGAGTAACAAAGTCCTTTGCTAGTGCATCAAAGTCACGGTTTACAAGATGCAAACAGGCCTGAATAAATCCATCTCGAAATTCTTGTTTGAATTCACCCATCATACCAAAATCTGGGAGGGAAAATAGAAAAGCATTACATTGGCATTAAAATTTTCTGTTAGTATGTAGCAACCATTCAAGCACTGTTTGAACAAAGGAGACTGCATAGTTATTCATAAAAAGAAACTACATGAATATAATAACAAACAGAATGGAGTGAGTAGGTCATTTTATTATAGCAGCTTTCAATATCTAGACTGTAACTAAACTGAAATAAAACAACAAACAGAATGGAGAGAATAGGTCATTTATGTCTACCCAGTACACATTTAGGATCTGTTTATATGCATGAGTACCCATAATCATTTATGTCTACCCAGTACACATTTAGGATCTGTTTATATGCATGAGTACCCATAAAATTTGCTGATGTTGGAAGAAGAGGCTAAGACTTTACACATACAAGTATTACAATCTAAATTAGGATAACAAATGAACGAGAAAAGGAACAGCAATATGCTCTCCTAGCTTTAGGATACAAGTTTTTATGAAATGGAATTTAAATTCGGAAAAGAAAAAAAAAAGTGAGAAACACATATAATTATTGCACGAAGTATTCCTAATATTATTTCATAATAAATCCAAGAGAAGTTAGACCTAGGTAAGCCAGTTTTCCATCATATGTACGTAGAAGATTTCCAGGATGTGGATCAGCATGATAGAAGCCGTACTCCAGCAGTTGATTGAACGAGCAGTAAACTCCTACCTAATCAAAACCAGAAGAAATATATGGAACCTAAGCTACCAAACAAGGAAAAAGAAAATGTACTATCAAATTTTACTAGGTAAATTAGTTGATCATCTACAAACAACAATATAAATATGTGTAAACAATGACCTCAACCAGATAAAGATCCTTCACTTCAGACAATTTTTGCCCCTGCCACAAGCATGAAAGATAACACATAAGCAATCTTATGCAGAATCCAAAACACTGACTTTATAATGCCTTAATGCAGTATTTCTGCATGTTGTTTCTAGAGTTTATTTATCTCTGCTGTCAGAGATATGTCAAGGAAGCAGTTATTAGGTGTTACAAAGACAGTTAGGTATCCCCATAATTTCATGCATGAAAGAATAAAGAAACTGCAAGTTTTGCCTATTCCACCAAAAACAAGCATGAGTTTCTTGAGGTTAAAAGGTTTTCTATGGCAAGACACAAGAAAAATCCTTGCAACTAAGAGGTCCTTGGCACTCACTTTCCCTCCCCTCAACCCACAAGCCTTAATGTGATTCAAGTCGCAGGTAAAACCTTTTAAAGTAACAATTATGCTGGATTACAAATTTTTGACCTTGTAGTAATATTAGGAAGTTTAGCCATTAGGTCATAATGTTACTTGTTCAAGCTTATTACACTAGGATAACTGAAGGGTCTGTGTACATATTCTGTAAACTTTTGGATGATTAGGAACCAGCTTTCTATTGTCTTCATTCCCCTCCTCTTCAACCTAGTTCTTCATGCTCGTCTTCTTCTCTCTTCCACCCACCCCTGAAACTGCATCTATCTTCCCCACAGTACATCAGTTTCTTCTTTTTCTTTTCTCATAGTTTATAGGTCAGTTAGGAAAAGGAAAAGAAGTAGAAACTTCAGCTAAAAGGCAATGGCTCCCTTGTCATTGAGAGGATGGGCTTTTGTGGCAATGAGTTGGTCCACCCAAGGGCATTTTCTTCAAAAAAAAAAAAAAAGAAAGCAGGGCAATGGTTCGAAGTTCTATTCAGAATATGTCTCAAGATTCAATAATCACCAAATACTTGTTAAGTTGAGGAAAGGATAAAAAATAGATACAGGTTTGCAGTACGAACCTCAACCCATTCCATGACAAGGACCCTACGAGTTGTGTGCTCCACATACATTTCTGGGACTATAACATCTTTTATAACACCATACAGCTTCCTATCAAGGCAACAACAAAAAAAATTAGAGCAGTTCTCATCATCTTAAAAGGAAAAAAAAAACAAGAAAAAGAAAAACAAGAGATTCCAATAATAACAGGTAACCTTCTATAGAAAACAAATAAGTCAATAGCATCCAAGACTTTGCATAAGAAAGTTATGCAGAAAGCAATAAGCAGATATGGTGAATCAAAGTTCAGGAAGAAAAAAAATAACAAGTTGGCTGACAACATAATTTGTTGTTGTCTGAGAATACTATAAAGGGTCATCTGTCAGTTTTAAAAAATCTGACCAAAATAACAAAAATGAAAGTTGTGCCACACAAGGTGCTGTTAGAGATATGCAAAGAAAACTATTCCGGCCATCAATCTGAGCACCCAAAACAAGGAATCCTCAAGCAAGTTGATTGTCTATAATCATTGCTGTTAAGATTAACCATTAATCAACCCTGTAGAACAGGATCGCTTTGCAGCTTTTTGCTGTATCAATGGAAAAAATATTAGAAACCAAAGTTCAGCCAGCATATAATGATGGGAGATGCTGAGATACCATAATTTGGTACAGGAAACTATACATTAGTTAATAAAGGAGTTTCTCATTCAATGTTAGTAAGCTACCAGTTGACATCTTTGTTCTAGGCATGTGCTTACACAAAACAAACAGTAAGGGCCAAAAACAATCTATACTCAAGGTTGGTATAATGACCAAACCAATTTCTTCTTAACAACCAATCAATAATATCCTTGTCAAACTAGATTTCTTAAACCTGCTTGAAGGAAGAGTATTAAGTATATGTGATAAAGATCATACCTAAATCTCTGACCATTTTGTGCTTCATTGTTATAGTCCATCTCCTGCATTCAATGTGATTTACCTGTATTCAATATGAAGTCCTAAGAATATTCCTCAACGAAGCAAAATTAGAACTGAGAGGAAACATCAATAACTTTTATCTTGAGAATATATGCAAAATATGTCATTGCGATGCTTTGTTGGGATTTTTAAAATGGATGCAGCTAAAAGATATTTAAGAAAACAGAGAAGGGAAAAGAAATGCCTCACATATAAAGTCCCCACTTCAAAGCATAGACATAGCAAATTAGATACCTTACATCGTTTTATAGCTGACCATGTTGTGTCTCATAACATGTAACTTGTACAACAACCACAAGTTCAAGGAAAAATACACCTTATGATCATAAATCCTACAAAGAATGATCCATATATTATTTACTTGTATGCTTTAAATTCACGAAAGCAGTTTTCATCTTCACAGGGGGGTCAATCACGCCACATACTGTCCAGTGAGAAGTTGTGCGAAATGGTCAAAGTTATCATTGACAGTCAAGTTGCGAACTCTGGCTTTTCATGTTAATTAACAAAAGTCTGAGACATTTTGTACTTGTATTATCAAATAAGTGTTTATTCCCTTGTAAGAGGGTTGCGACAGGAAGGGCACCCCGGGGTAAACTTTGCATGAACTTGCAGTCTTAGATAATTATAAACAGTCAATTAGATGATGATGATGATATTATCAAATAAGTTTTCTTTATGATGGGTACTCAAGGTACACAGTCAACTATCACTTGCCCTCCATGCACAATGTATGAGAAACTAGTTCTACAATCAATCAACAAAATGTTTCAAGCATACAGTTTCCAATTACATAGAACACGTTATACAAGAAACAGACATCCTTAAGCTTGAATCTGTATATCCAGAAGAAACTAAATCCTAAAACTATAATCAAGCAGAAAAAAAAATCGAGCAAAGTTAATCCTCTCCAACGAGAGAGTAATGGCTATCGTGTTGTGGACAACAAAGCAAAGAAATCTAGTACTTTGGGTGATGTTACAGTCCCATGTCTCAGAAGAAAATTAATCACGGTCAAAACTAAAATAGTTTCATGGGACAGCCATAACTCGCCATTATATGATCACCTACAGCATAATTTCTCCTATTCAACAGTGTTACTTCCTTAAACCAGAGCAAATTCAGGTTTAAGGTTTAAAGGAAGGAACAGAACTGTCGCAGATGCTTAATTACAGAATATTAACACATACAGCTGAAATATAAGTTAAACCTCTTCCAGTAAAAAAACCAACCATCAGGTAGCAACAACTAGAAAGAATCAAGAAACAACGAGAGAGAGAGAGAGAGAGAGCATGAACAGTAAATAAGATGTAATGCTGACTACCACAGGGGGAAATGATTGCTCTAAACAATTGGTTCCGCTATTGTAATATCAGAGTATAGATTCTCATGCTTTACAACTCAGAATTGCTAAGGAGAAAGGATTTTATACATACCCGAAACAGACTTGAAGCCCACTCATCAACAACTGCCTAAAAAGCAGAAAACACAATTGGTACTTGGCACTGAAACTTTCAATCTGATCTAACATTAGCACCCAATTCAGGTAAGACGCATGCAAGATATCTTTATTATGCTTGGAAGACTCTAGTACTTAATTCTATTTATGTACTATTGAAGGATTAATTTTATGTTTGAAGCTTCTGTTAAATCTGGATAAGTTCTTTTTTTCAGCAGGGGAGAATTATTTTGTTCACCAAAACATACAATTTTCAGTAATTTCTCTGATGCCAAAAATTGAGATTTTCTGCTCAGCCTGGTCCCATGGAAACTCTTATATATCTAGCTTTCAAAGTCATGTCTGCTCTCTGCTATCAACACTTCCTTTATATAGAAGCTAGCTAAGATCAATTTCAAAAAATCGCATGGAAACTATGCTATGCTGGGGAAAAGGAACACGCAATACACGCAATACTCTAGTCTGGGCTTTCTATGCTGTCAGCATTTCCACTATAATTCAAATTCCAGTTTTATTTATTTATTTATTTTTGTAATTCAGATATGCAGAATCATGTTATGAGGCCATAACATGTCCATGACGGAACAATAAAACAATCCCACCAGCAGTACTTCAAATAGATTCTGTCCTCAGCTATAATCTGTCATACATATATTACTAGAACTTCAAAAAATATGTAGACCAATCAATTCTTGTAAATTGAGACCTGCTCTAAAATGTGGAGCCCAGTGAAATGAATTTCCAGATCTATTTCCTTGAAAGCATGGAATGACAAGAAGCCGATACATGTAAATCACTCCTTATGGAAACTCAGAAAGCTTTATGTAATTCTGAAAGGTACTAGATCGTACTGGGATAACTAACCAAAGTTGGTACAAAAACTGTCTTATTTCCTCAACTTCAAGTCCCTATATTTAGATGTTATAGTTATTAAAGTTGGTTTCACAGCCTTTTCAAATCCAAAACTACTATAGATTTGACTTCATACAGAAATAGCAGCTCTAGGCTACAGCCTAAATCCAGAGTCATATTAAGTCCAGAATCTAATTCATCAATTACAGCTTTAAACATGGTAATATCATACTCAAGCAAAATAGAAAATAACATATACACAGCACAGCACAGATTTATAAATTACCTGAAGATCAGTGTTGAACTTAAAACTTCTTTTTATCAAACCAGCTAGGAATCGCAGTATAAATATGTCCAGGGCTATAGCTGCTTGGACTCCGGGTCTCTGCACCTTTACTGCAACAACTCGTCCATTACGACGAAGCCTAGCTTGATAGACCTACTTGAAATAGAATTGCACCAATACAGATTTTCAGATTAAACTCTATGTTCGCCATAGAAGATGATAGATGTTAATAAGGTAGGTGAGTAAATAGGAAGCTATAGACCTGTCCAAGGGATGCTGCAGCAACAGGATATGGTGAAATCTCAGAGAACACTTGATCTATTTGTTGTCCAAGTTCTTGTTGGATTGTATCAAAGGCAACATCAGTTGAAAATGGAGCAATTTGATCTTGTAACAATGAGAGTTCATCCAAATAAGTTGGCGGTATCAAGTCCTAAGGAAAGAGCACAAGCAAAATGATTCACGATTTTCAAGCAAGGGAGGTCCCAAAAGATACTTACAATTCCGTTTTTTACGAGGAAAGATATCTTATGGCCAGCATAGCATTCATGTGTATGCAGAGTATAAATTGACCAGAAGAACTTGGTGAGACTACCAAAGAATGTTGGAAAATTGCATGACAGAAAGGATAGGGGATAAAGTCCATTATACTAGAAACCATAAATTAGAATATTTAGGACATTCAGGAAAAGAATAGTAACAGTTTAAATTATGTTTCACAAAGCGAAGCAGCAGCCTTCAGGCAACTACCCCACTCGAAGTGTATGAAATACAACTTAGGAATCAAACTTGTTCCTTGAAAACAGGATCACTTACAGGTCGAGATGAAATTGCCTGAGCAACTTTCACATATGCCTGCAGGGCAAAAACAACATCAATGCAACAATTTAGAAGTGAAGTCTAGCAAAAGCATACTAAAATGACAATGTAAACAAAGCAGTTTAAGAGGCAGAAATGTGGGAGACATCTCTATTTTATTTTCCCCAGGGAAGATTTAGAGTTAATACTTTCTATGTATCTAACCATCAATGAAATGTGAATAACCCTTTCACCCTCTCTTTGAAACAAGGCCCAGGCCCCAGGGATACTTCAACAAACAAGTAAGGGAACTCCAGCACAAACACAAACAAAAACACACACACACACTACTCCCCCTTCATTGACATGTCAATTTCCAGCAAATTTAGACCTAAAAAATATATGTAGAGCACCTAGAGTAAAACATGAGACCACATTTAAGAATGAATGAAAATGCATGGGAACACCTACAGAAGCACATATGCACCATAACTTGAAGCCTTTGATGCATTAAGTGTCTATCTGAAAGCACAAGGATTATCAACTAGAGCAGGTCACTTAAATTAGCACTATATTACAGTATTGGTATTGAAGGAATTTGGCATATGATCACGTAACTTAAAAAGAGAGGTACATACTGGACCGAGCTCTAACAATATTTTCCGAAGCTCCGCAGCTCTGACCTGTATTTTAGGAAAAATATAGATTAAAAATATTACCATAGCACACACATCTCCTCATACAAGTAAAAGCCATCCAAATGAACAAATTAAAATAAAAAGCGCCAAGATGAAAATTTGCTGCTGAAATAAACAAGCTGAAGAAAAATATCATATTCAAAATGTAAAACACGATGGATTTCTTTGGTATATGAATATGTAGTCAAGAAGGAAACTACTGGGCCTTCCAACACAGAATCAATAAACCTAAAAGGTTAAGCAGTGGAAAATTATCCAACAAGAAAAGTTTAGCTATCATGGTTTCCATCATGCACGTAACAAGGACTAAGCAGGTCACCATGTAAACTAGAGAACACGATGCTAAAGATAACATGAAGGCAATATAAGGACACTTTATCGGCGAGGAATATAAAGCAGTAGACAGAGAAACAGGATTCCTCTAATCTTCACTTTATAGTCAGTCAATCAAACAGACGATAATCCAGGCTAATGTTATCGTCCTGCTAAACTTTGACATAAAAACAAGTGTAAACGAACAAAAAAAGATATCAATAACCTAAGTTTGGCCCCACTCCGAATCAAGCAAAGACAGATGAGAGACTCAAGATTATTCATCGTTACCTTGAACATCTGATCAGATCTCTCCCGGACTTTATCGATGTAAAGAAGGCCGAACCACCTTCCGAATGTAGAGCCAATCTGAAAAAGGCGCCGGAATAGAATCAGCGGCTTCCTACGATAAATCGCGGCGATTTTGGACACATCGTACTTGGACAAGGAGTCGGCGTCGAGGTCGAAGACGTAGCCAGATTTCCGCGTGAAAGTGTCGACCTCGCAGCCGGTGGTGGCGGCCCTGGCGACGGCGGCTAGAGGTTTGGGTTTCGGAGGTAGGGCGGGAGTCGAGGGGGTGGCGCGAAACGAAGGGATTGGCGGGGAAGGAAGAAAGAGTTGCATTTGCGCACGCGTGAGACGGTGGCGAGTAGGAAGTGAGTGGGGGCAATAAATCGGACCAGGTGAGGTGAGGGAATTGAATTCGAAGAGGGTGCGAAGCGTTTGTATTTGAGGAGGGAAAAGGCGCGACGCAACGGCTTTCCTTGCGGTCCTCTTATCTGATGCTTTATCCGAACCAAGTGAAGTACACATACATACGGGTCGCTAATCTTGCGCGCTTGTCTTACATCGAGCACTCAACTTTTATACCTGCTGTTCCAACTTCTGAGTTTCTAGAAGCCTCTCCCAGCCCGTGAGGAAGTACCAACGAGGCAGCTAAGCACTGAACAGCGAGAGCAAACATACATGCTTCTTGTGCATCTGGAACTTGAGAAATCAAACAGTCATTATCCGTCTAGGGACTTTCTACAACCAATATCACATGGCATTCTAACCATTATGCTCCATATCATAACCAGGACAAGATAAGGAAGAAGACCTGTACACATTGCCCATGTAACGGACAAAAAACTGGATGGTAACTGTAGCAGATCTTCAGCTTAATAATTTCAGATATTTATCTTCGCTAAATGGAGCTGCTGAAGCTTCTCGTTTCAAAAGTTGCAGAGCACACTACATCCGGACATGCCAACAACTGCTATCAATGTGCCTACCTATTGTACATGTTGATAATAGAAGGATTAAAGGTTCATTTATTTTTCTAGAGTGTTCATGGTGTAGTTTCATGTAGTTTTTACCGTAAACTTATAAGTTGCAACTATACTACATTGTAAACGAGTTCATAATTTAAAAAGTATTATAACCACACCACTTTATTTACAAATTTGAAAAAAGTTGCATGACATAGATATGGTTCGATTACGGCTCAGTTGTGTTATCGCACATAAAAAATTCATTATACTAAATCCAAATAAATTAATACAAATACATAAACTTAATTGCAACAATAAAAATGAAGATACAATTCAATCTATAAATTAACACATATAATAAATCAAAGCACAGTCCAATCAAAATACTTTTTGTGTCTTGCATCTCACCTTAATTAAGTTTAGTTTAGGAAATTAAAAATAATTAACTCACGCAAAGCAGGGCCAGCAAATGAATGAGGAGTATGAATATCAAACTATGGAGAGAGTGTTGTAAATTGTAATAGATTAGGTATATAGCATATTTGGATGGGTCAAAGTTAGGAAAAAGAAATAATTAGGTTTAAAGTGTGATTGACTTATGTAGGGATTTATGGTCTAATGAATAATGCATAGGGTATTGTTTATAAGCTAGTTGAAATCATTTTTATCAGTATCGACTATAATATTTTATACTCCTTCCGTCCCGTGTTGTTTGAAACAAATGTTTTGATATGTAGTTTAAGGCCAACTCTGTTTTTTGCATAGTGTTTTCTTGTTTAGCCCTTCTTCTTTGTCTCTAGCTTTCGTCACTGTCCAGTCACCTCATCACCTCGTTACTTTCGTCCAGTCACCTCATCTCCGGCTTTTATCCCAACCGCCTCGCTTTCATCCCCGACCTTGTCGCTTTCATCCCCAACACGTCGATTGCCATCCTGTTGCATTGATTTTCATCCCCATCACATCGATTGCCTTCCCCGACACATCAATTGTTGTCCCCGTCACATTGATTATGTTCCCCATGCATTGATTGTTGTCCTTGACCTCATCGTTTTTTTTTGTCTTTGACACATTGATCAATCGCTTCGATCATAAATTGTTATCGCCACCCTTCTCATTTCCTTCTCCGTCTCCATCAATCAGTATTCCCAATCGTCAAGACATCACTTCCTTCCCTCACTTCAACTATCGCCGACTCATCACCAAGAAGGAATCATCCACACTGCCAAGAAGAAATCGCCGACTTCAGTAATAGATTTTAGGGTGGAATGGAAGAATTGAGTGATGAGACAATGAGTGTATAAGAGTAAACATATATGGTAAAACTTATTAAAATGGGAAATATTTCAAAAAATTTAGAACAAACCAAAATGAAAAGTGTTTCAAAAAAGTAGGATAGAGAGAGTATGTTGGGGTGAACTTATAATTATGAACATGATATATATATATATATATATATAGGTATAGAAAATTGTGAAATATTCCACCATTAGCTGTTGAACTTTTTGAGATGGTACCAACGCAACTAGGGCCTTCAGTGCCTTTTAGTCAAAAAATCTAAACAAATGAAACTTGCTTAATTAAGGCCATGGAATTGGAAGCTCTTGGCTAACAACAAAGATTGATGCGCACACAAACAAGTTCTGGTGCAACTTTATGGATCGTTCTAAAATACGGGGGGTTGTACCAATACCTCCTTTTCATAGCTCATCCCCAAACTTTTGTTATTTGATCAGTTAAGGACCCAAGTTTAGAAATATCACAATAGTATACAAAATAAGAAAATTATACTGTAACCTGAATAACAGGTTACAGGTTATGCAGTATGTAATTAAGGCTAAATGGTATAATAATTAGTTTAGATGGTAATGGATTTAGGTTAAATGGTATTAGATTTAGGTTCATGTGATATAAAATTTAGATGGTATGAGAATTAGGTTAATATGGTATGATATTCAGGTTAAATGGTATGAGATTCAGGTTATGGTATAGGATTGAGGTTAACTGGTATGATATTAAGATTTAATGGTATGAGATTCAGGTTAAATGGTATTATATTCAAGTTAAATGGTATGAGATTTAGGTTCATATAGTATGAGATTAAGGTTATTGTGGTATGATAATGAGATTGTTCTGGTATAGAATCCAGGTTAAGTGGTATGCGATTCAGGTTAACTGGTATGAGATTTAGGTTAAATGGTATGAGATTCAGGTTATGGTATAAGATTAAGGTTAAATGGTGTGATATTAAGGTTTAATGATATGAGATTCAGGTTAAATGGTATGAGATTCAGGTTTATTTGGTATGAGATTTAGGTTCATATGGTATGAGATTAAGGTTATTGTGGTATGATAATGAGGTTGTTATGATATGCGATTCAGGTTAACTGGTATGAGCTTCAGGTTAAATGGTATGTGGTTCAGGTTATGGTATATGATTGATGTTAAATGATATGATATTAAGGTTTAATGGTATGAGATTCAGGTTAAATGGTATGAGATTCAGGTTCATTTGGTATGAGATTTAGGTTCATTTGGTATGAGATTAAGGTTATTGTGGTATGATAATCAAGTTGGTGTGGTATAGAATTCAGGTTAACTAATATGCGATTCAGGTTAACTGGTATGAGATTCAAGTTAAATGGTATGAGATTCATGTTAAATGGTATGAGGTTCAGGTTATGGTATAGGATTGAGGTTAAATGGTATGATATTAAGGTTTAATGGTATGATATTCAGGTTAAGTGGTATGAGATTCACTCTCATCTGGTATAAGATTTAGGTTCATATGGTATAAGATTAAGGTTATTGTGATATGATAATTAGGTTGGTGTGGTATAGGATTCAGGTTAAGTGGTATGCGATTCAGGTTAACTGATATAAGATTTAGGTTAAATGGCATGATATTGAAGTTTAATGGTATGAGATCCAGGTTAAATGGTATGAGATTCAGGTTAAGTGGTATGAGATTTAGGTTTATCTAGTATGAGATTTAGGTTCATATGGTATGAGATTAAGGTTATTGTGGTATGATAATTAGGTTGTTCTGGTATAGGAATCAGGTTAAGTGGTATGCGATTTAGGTTAACTGGTATGAGATTCAGGTTAAATGGTATGCGGTTCAGGTTATGGTATAGGATTGAGGTTAAATGGTATGATATTAAGGCTTAATGGTATGAAATTCAGGTTAAATGGTATGAGATTCAGGTTAAGTGGTATGAGATTCAGGTTTATCTAGTATGAGATTTAGGTTCATATGGTATGAGATTAAGGTTATTGTGGTATGATAATTAGGTTGGTGTGGTATAGGATTCAGGTTAAATGGTATACGATTCAGGTTAACTGGTATGAGATTCAAGTTAAATGGTATGTGATTCAGGTTATGGTATAGGATTGAGGTTAAATGGTATGATATTAAGGTTTAATAGTATGAGATTCATATTAAATGGTATGAGATTCAGGTTAAGTGGTATCATATTCAAGTTCATCTGGAATGAGATTTAGGTTCATTTAGTATGAGATTAAGGTTATTATGGTATGATAATCAGGTTGGTGTGGTATAGGATTCAGGTTAAGTGGTATACAATTCAGGTTAACTAATATAAGATTCATGTTAAATGGTATGAGATTCAGGTTATGGTATCTGATTGAGGTGAAATGGTATGATATTAAGGTTTAATGGTATGAGATTTGGGTTAAATGGTATGACATTCAGGTTAAGTGTTATGAGATTCAGGTTCATCTAGTATGAGATTTAGGTTCATATAGTATGAGATTAAGGTTATTGTGGTATGATAATGAGGTTGTTCTGGTATAGGATGCAGGTTAAGTGGTATGCGATTCAGGTTAATTCGTATAAGACAACTTTAATTTCTTTTTTCCTTTAGCTTGGATTAAAAAAAAATCATTAGTTGGATTTAAAAAAAATCATCAATTAGGCTATTTTTGCTAAATATTACACTAATCCCTGTTATTTTATTTATTTTATATTTTGGTCCCTAATGTTTTTAAACATTCAAAAAATGGTGTTGAAGTTATGACTATATGAGTTGACTAAGCCAATTCGTTTTAACTTAATCTAAATGGCTAAGCCAATTTATTTAGTGTTAGTGATTTATTATTAGGAATTAGGGTTAAGGCTTAGAATTAGGGATTAGGGTTAGAAATTAGGATTAGGGATTATGATTAAGGATTAGGGTTGGAATTAGGGTTATGGATTGAGCAAACTAACTATCTTTTCAACATTAATAAGATCAAACTATTATTATTTTTGGATTTAAGGTTTAGGGTTTAGGATTAGAGATTGAAGATTAGGGTTAGGTTAAGGATTAGGATTAAGGTTTGGGGTTAGGGATTAGGGTTTAAGGTTACGGTTTAAGATTAAAGTTTGAAGTTTAGGGTTGTTGATTAGGAATTGGTATTAGGGGTTTTTGCTTAAAATATGTACTTATTTTTTTTTTCCAAAATGAAATAACAAATTGTTCATTGTTACTAGTTAATTGCTTGTCAAAAAATTGGAATACATAATTCATGTAATTTGTTCTTATTATTATTTTTTACAGTAATAATAATAATAATAACAACAACAACAACAACAACAACAACAACAATAATAATAATAATATAGTAATAAGTAGAAATATGTATTCAGTAAAAAGTATAGTTAATTAATCGAATTATACTTAATGATATTCAATTTATTTAATGTAATCATCACATGTATAATTAAATATCTTGAAACCAATAAATCATTTCTTTTTAGGCCTAAAAAATAAAATTATTAACTAATGATATGAATAATGTATATAATTATATAAAATAAATATTACTCCGTGTATCTAGATTATTTGCATCAATTGCAAATAGTACATAAATTAAGAAAGATAAAAACAAATTATGTGTTATTTTCATTTTTTTTCTTATACTTAAAGATTTATTAAGTATTTTAGCACCTTAATTCAACTAATTTTTGGCTTCTAAAAAAGATTAAGTAAATTAAATTATTTAAATAATTGGATAACTAGCCTAAACATTATGGTTAGGATTTAGGATTAGGGTTTAGGCTTAAGGTTTAGGGTTACGGGTTTGGGTTTAGGGTTAAGATTAGGGTTATGGATTAGGGTTTAAGGTTAGGAATAAGATTACGAATTAGGCTTAGGGTTTGGGGTTATAGATTAGTGTAAATTTATCTAAAATTTTAGATATTAAGATTACGGATTAAAAATAAAATAAGTTATAATGGATTAAGTTGATTTAAATTAAAATAAATTAACTCTTAATTTGTGGCTAAGACAACAAATAAAAAATCAAATAAAATTACAAATTAGGGTTAAGAATTAGGATTGGGGTATAGGGTATAAGGTTAGGGATTAGGATTAGGGTATATGGTAAAGGGTATGGGATTAAGGTGTAGGGTTAAGGATTAGAGTTTAGGGCTTAGGGATTAGGATTTAAAGATAGGGATTAAGGTGTTAGGTTACATATTAGGGTTTATAAAATAAGTGGGAGATAAGTGTAATTTAAAAAAAAAATCATTAAAAAACTTGACATTTGCCTTACATTTTAGGAGTTACTGGTATTCCATTTTCCTAGGTTGTTGGGCTACTTATATGGTCTACAATACTAATTGGATTTGAATGAAATAAACTAACTAGTTCTTCTAATATAAATAACATGTATGCAATTAGTACAATTTTTTCTAAAATTTTAAATATTGAAAGTAAATAAAAAATATAAGATAAGTCTCGGAACTTTACCAAGTTTACCAATAACAATTTGCTTAAATATTTATTAAGTATTTTAGCGCATTAATTCAATAAATTTTTGAATTTTTTAAAATGATTAACTAAATTAAATTATTTAAATAATTGAATAACTAGCCTAAAATTATAATTCTATGTATTATAAATTGTATCAAATTAATTTGTGGCTAAAACAACAAATAAACAAAAAAAAAACAAAAATACAAATTACCAATGCTCGTAGTGACTATTCTGCGAACACAGAAACATTGAGGATGAAAACAAACTAACGTAGAAATAGGAGGGCTAAAGGCACTTGTGTACCGAGAAACTTGGTCAAACGGGTTTTGAAGTGGAGACGCAACGGCGGATGGAAGTTGATAAACGATGGCGAATTGAAGCGTAGAAGTGGAGAAGCGACAGTGGAAGCAGCATGGAAGTTCAGAAGCGACGGCGAATCGAAGCGTGGAAGTGGAGAAGCAACGACGGATGGGAGAGAAGTGCGAATCGGCGATGGAGGGAGGATAATCGGTGACGGAGGGAAGCAAATCGGCGATGGAGATTCATGATGAGGATGGTTTCGTGACGGAAATTGGCGGCTGAAGGAAGAAGAGATGACACATGTAACTGATTGACCGGTTCTACCGGGGTGCCGTATCCTTTCTCTTCTCAGATTCTAATCTAATGGCTAAATAAGAAAAAAATAAACGCTTGGGACTAAAATGATTAAAAATAAAAATATATAGTTATGGTGGTAACTTTGACCAAAATATTAATTTGGATGAATGGACGGTTATAATTGGGGGCACCGTACCCTTGGGTAGTTTAGAATCTTCCCAACTTTATTGCACAAAAAGCATCCGACGATGCCATACACGCTAGTGACTTTCCATATACGTATGTACAGCACTCTAATTATAAATATATCAATCATGCCACGTTTATGTACCTAATCTTTTTGGGTCTCTCCTCCGCCTCCTTCTTGGGCACAGTCACCGTACGTCAACACCGCGTTCTCAAGCGAACACTTGATATCGTCCACGTTTGCATTTTCCGGCAGCTTGAAACGACGCATGAAGCTACCCCGCCGCCTCTCCCCACGGTGCCACTTGTCGCTTTCCTCCTCCATCTCCTTGCTCCTTTCGCTGCTGATCTGCAGCACGTTCCCTAATTCCTCCAACGCCACATTCAGCTAATCTTCCTCACTCCTGCTGCACCCCGTACGCATATATGATAAATTGATAATTCTACCAAAAAAGTAGAGCCAAGAGAATTACATGATGAAAATCTAAAAAAATATTAAAAGAACCAGGAAGATCGGTGCGGGTGATGTGAGCGTTATTAGTCTCGCGCCAGTCGACGTGAGCATGAGCGAGGACAGAAGTGTGGATGTCGGCGTCGCCACGGCCACCACGGTCGCGGACCAAGTCGGAGCCAGAACTGAAAGGATCCCAGATATTTGATGAGATTAACGGTGAGGTCCAGGGGTCGTAGCCGCCTCTGCGCGCACGTCCAAACCATGGGCCGAACGAAGCCATTTTGATGATCTGTTGCTCTTACGGGCAAAAGCACGAAATCTTTCCACTCGTGACATTTTGACTCGAGGAGGTTCAGTTTATACTCCCTCCGTCCCGTTTTAATTGAAACATTTGACTGGGCACAGAAATTAAGGTGTATATAATTTGTCTCAATTTTTTATGTAGTAAAAGTTTAAATAATGATTAAAAAAGAAAAGATTTTTTTTTTGATTTTGTGTAGTGAGAGGTTGAGTTGAGATTAAAAAAAAGAATCTTTATTGGGTTTCATGTAAAATGATTATTTAATTGTTTGAACTTTTCAAAAGAGAAAATATTTCAACCTTTTTGGGACTTCAAAAAAAAAATACGTTTCAATTAAATTGGGACAGAGGGAGTATATGGTTTGTCTCTAAATGAGGAAGACGTAGTTGGCGCTTAGGTGGCGAGCATGGCGACCGCCACATATAGGTTCTAGTGAAGCGTCATTGGCTTTTGAGGTTTCACAAGCTTCAGTGCTGTCATTTGTCAACACGTGGACTTCTATACTACTGCAAATCGACTGACTAAGGACCATGCTAAAATACGTAGCGGTATTGGTGCACCCCGTCCTCCACCGTCTGATCAAAAGATTCGATTTGGTCCAAAAGCACTCATTGGAACTGTATTTTTACATTTTTATAGTTTTAGTCCCAAATACTTTCGCTATCTCATATTCTTTGCATTACTTTATTTGGTTGTCCTATATTCTTTACATCATTTATTTTTTCAGTAAATTTTTAAAATCACATTTATCATTATACTTCCATTTGAGTTCATCTTTCTCCTTTCCAAACTTATGTTTCAACTTATCTTTTCCTCTGTCCCCATTTCATATTTAATTTGTGACCACCGTCAACCCCTCCGAGAATCTCATTTATTGAACACCGTCAACCCCTTCGGTGATCTCATTTATTGACCACCATTAACCCCTCCGAAAATCTCTAATTTTGTCTTATCTTCCCATCCTCCGCTACTGCTGAAGGCAACAGTCTTCATTGGGATTGATTTTAGGTTTTCAAATCGTAATCAAGTGAAGAGCCACAGTCGGAGATGGCTTTGCAACTTCTAAATCCTCAATTGCTGTCGTTGTTTGTGAAGAAGAAGACGGAATTGCCCTTCCTCATCTGGTGGTGGCCGGGTATTGTCCAGATATCAGTGGTGGTGGCTCAACTGGTGGTGGTTGGGTATTGTCCGGATTTCAGTGATTGTCGTCCTCGCCTCAGGCTCAGATGCTTGTATGTTGCCAGGGGTTGCTCTGGCTCTCTTAAAGACGATTGAATCCTGCTCACTACCACTTTAGCCATGATCGGAGCTTTTCCAGTCCAAAAATGTTGCTACTCGTGGATTGGGTCCAAGTCGTAACTGAGGCAGAGCAAAATAGTGGTCGGCATCGGAGGGAGTGGCAGTGGAAAACTTAGAGAGAAACGATGAGTAAAAGGGCAAAAGGTGGAAAAAAAAAAGAAGGAAAAAAGTAGCTGCCTTAGTTTGCGTGCGAAATCAAAGAGTACAAACATTATAGGATGAAAAGAGTATTTATTTTCTTTTTACTAGACCATTACATTAAAATCAAATAAGATGAAGGCCCATTTAGCATTAATGTCAGCAATTAGTGTTAGGGTTTTGAAAAAATTATTCAATGGTAGTTTTTAGCTTTTAACTTCAGCGTTTTCATCTCAACTGTTAAATAAATTATTCAAAACTCTAACATTAATGACAAAAATTGTTTCCAAACAAGGCTGAAGTTTGATAGCAATCTACTTCTATAGATTATAGACAATGTTTTAAAACTAAATTGTTCACCCAACGGTTCAATGGTCGAGTCAATATCTTTTCCATACTTTTGTTGGTCCATGCCTAAGTAGTGAAGAGGGACTTTATTATTCATTTTGAAGCTATGGGAGCAAAATAATAAGGGTAGAAAATATGTGGACTAGATCTAGAGATGTCACTTATTTTTTTATATTGTCATCAACAATTCAAATCCCAATTAAAACTATCCAATAACTATTTACAGAAAATTTAGGTTGTTTAATAATTTTTCAAAAGTCAGTAAATAATTAGATTATCAAATTTCCTTTTATTGTAAATACAATAATTTTTTTTTCATTACTAGATTTAAAAAAGAACAGAAAAGTAAAAAGTAAAATTTTAAATCTCCGTAGGGTGAAACCGAACTAATACCAACCCTTGGAGGAAATAAGGTAATTTGTTGAGGATATAATGATGTTTCAAAAGGGGAGTTGATAATGATAGCTACCAAAAGACAAGCATAAAAGGTGATATGACACCTTAAGAAGTTTGCAACAGCTTCAGAACACAAGATAACCAAAATCGCAAAAGTAGAGAGCGTGAAGTTTTGATTACCTTCCTCGCGTATGTAGAAGATCGAGCAGAGTGATAAAGTCTCCCTTCTCTTTAGAATCAAACAGCTTAGTTTATTTTATATAGTCAAACAAAATTAAGAATTTCACTATTACTTGAAGAAATCATAAATAAAATTTAGATTGATGCAAAATTTGTGAGTGTTTTCGGTAGAGTTGGAAAATTTCTATGTTTGCTTCAATTTGAAACTCTTCATTGATTATCAAAATTGCAACGGTGTTATCATTCAAATTGACTAAGCGACAAACTTCTAACTTTTGTGAAAAAGACAAAAAGAGTTAGGTTTGTAGACTTTGTAAGTTATGAGATAAAAAGTAAACTTAAATTCATTTTTATGAATTATTTATTCTAAATAATATTTAATATAATAACTTAAGTTAAAAGAACTAGTTCTAGTCAACAATAAGCATTTAGCATAAGAGAGAGAAGCAAAAATGGAGTCAAATGTATAAAATTGAATCAGAGGACTTACAGATAAATTTTTCTTACATATTTCTAAAGAAAAAATTACAAAAATTTTCTTGTGGTTTGGTCTAACCTTCATTTTGTGCCATTTATTTTAAAAAATTTACATTTTACCCCATGTTTTCTTTATAGTGTCCTAAAACAACTTCTGAAACTCTAATTTAAACTAATTGATAACTATATTCTAGTAATTTCAAGATTTTTGATATTTTTTTCATAGTCAATCGACATTTAAAAATACTAATATGCATTTACAGGAAAAAAAAATACATAAATAGAAAGAAAAAACTGATAATTTGAAATATCTATCAACTATAAAAAAAAATACTAGAGAGATTGAAATTACTAGAAAATGATTATCGTACGATTTAAATACAATTTTAGAAGTTATTATCTAACACTATAAAAAAAATAGAGGATAAAATGTAAGTTTTTAAAAATAGAAGAGGTAAACTGTAGGTTATGACACACATCAGAAGGCTAATTGTAAGTTTTCCATTTCTAAATGCTAAAACTACTATTATACATATTTTTTGAACTTAACAAGGGCCGAGGCCCTCACTAGCTCATTTTTAATTCTACCCTTAATAATAAACTCCCAAGCAATGAAGCTTTTGTTCTCCATCTCACCGCTCATCAACGATGATCCCCGGAGCCTCAATTGCATCTTTAGGGGATCAAAAAGTTTTATCAAAAGTCACTCAGGTTTGGTGCCAGTAGAAAATGTAGTAGTGATATGTAAGGTTTGGGGTGCATTTGGAACCATCTTTTTGTTAGAGTAAAGTTAGCAAATTTATGGAAATTAGTGGGCAAACTGAGAATTTAGCCTATTTATCCTCTCCAACCAATAGGTCCAATGCCAGGTAGTCCAGGCACCAACGTAGCCTACCGAAGAACCTCACTGATCACAATTTTCCGGGAAGTAATGGCGACCTCTCCGATCAGAATTGGAATCATCGGCTGTGCGGAGATTGCCCGCAAGGTGTCCCGAGCCATCCAGCTAGCTCCAAACGCCAAGCTGGCGGCCGTAGCGAGCCGCTCCACTGAGAAGGCGGCAGCGTTCGCGAAAGCCAACGGATTCCCTGCAGATGCCAAGATATATGGCTCCTACGAAACCCTCCTGGACGACCCCGACATCGACGCCGTCTATCTGCCGCTACCCACCAGCCTCCACCTCAGGTGGGCGGTGCTGACGGCGCAGAAGAAGAAGCACCTTCTCATGGAGAAACCCGTGGCTCTCAACGCGAAGGAGTTCGACCAGATTGTGGCCGCCTGCGACGCTAACGGCGTCCAGTTCATGGATGGGACCATGTGGATGCATAATCCCAGGACGCAGAAGATGAAGGAGTTCCTGAACGATGCGCACCGTTTTGGTCAGCTCAGAACAGTATGTTCTATCTGCTTTATCTTCTGATGGGTTCATGGCTTAGGGATTTGAATGATACGAGGTTTGGAACTTATTAGTGCTTGAGGGTGAACATAGATTATTAAGTTATGGCTGAATTCCGTTGGATAAACTTGCTAGGCATGTCGACGATTCTTGTGTTGATTTCTAGTTAATTTTGTGATGGAGATTGGGTATTAAATGGGGATTAACTTATGTTGCTTGAAACCTTGAAGGATCTTGTTTGTACTTCAATTTGTCATTCTATCCATTTGTAGCATCATCCATAGAAAGCTGTTTCGCTAAACCTTTCAAGTGGAAAGCATCGTTAAGCGAAAAGTTGGTGCAAAGACTGAATCTGCGACATATGCATAGGATATACAAGTCCAAGCAGTGAAGGAACAAATGGATGAAGCATAGGAAAGAGAAAGTTTTGACTAATTGTTTGTGGGGTGTAATGCAACAGTCAGCCTTTGAAGAACATGATAGCTTAGGACCACCTGTTGCTTGTCGAGTAAAAAAGCCAACTTTTTTGATGCCCTGTCTACTGATTTATATGCATCGAGAGCAGGGAAGTTTGGTGAAGGATGGTTAGATGTTGTTTGTTGCTGAGATCATTTATGTTGAAACAACCTAAACGGTTAAAGCTTGTGATTATTACCATGAATTCGAACGTTCAATCCCCTCACTACTGCCTTGGTCATGCTCATATGTACAGAAAAGAAAAACAAGAAACAGGTAATGTTAAATAGAAAATTGTACTTGAAGTCTAGGAATCCACCTGTGGGTTCTCTTATCTAAACTACCAGCAAGATTGAAATGTTAGTCCCAGTGATTTTTTTTAGTGCCCTAAACAATATGATGCCAATAACTGCGAACTTAAAGGCCTAGTATGATTAGTAAACTGTAATTCGCTCGTCAACATTGTTAGCTTCTGTTACATCTACTTGTGTGGGAGGTTTCTGAGAAAGTAACTACAAAGCTATCTTTTTTCCCAATTCGTGCAGTTCATTAATGGATTTGACTCATGTTTGAAACTCATTGTTCTGGCTGCTGCAGATAAACAGCTGCTTCACATTCTATGGTGACCCTGATTTTCTCAAAAATGACATTCGTGTGAAGCCAGATCTTGATGGTCTTGGTGCTCTTGGGGATGCGGGTTGGTATGCCATCAGGTCAATCTTGTGGGCAGCTGACTATGAACTACCGAAAAGCTTAATTGCATTGCAGGGGCCTGTTTTCAATGAAGCAGGGGTGATTCTTTCTTGTGGGGCTTCTTTACAGTGGGATGATGGGAAAGTTGCGACCTTCCATTGCTCATTCTTGTCAAACTTGACAATGAATCTCACTGCTATAGGAACAACAGGAACTTTACATCTTACTGACTTCATCATTCCCTACCAGGAGCATGAGGCTTCTTTTACTGCATCCACAAAGCCTTGGTTTAATGAACTTGTAACCGGTTGGGTTGCACCGCCTAGCGATCATGTCGTGCCCACAGATCTTCCTCAAGAAGCCCTTATGGTGAGCGAATTTGCAACCTTGGTCCAAAGTATCAAATCCAGTGGCCAGCCTGACAAGAAGTGGCCAACCATCAGTAGGAAGACGCAGCTGATTCTTGATGCAGTTAAGACATCAATTGACAGAGGCTTTGAACGGGTTGAAATTTTCAGTTGACCGCTGCAGTTGTTTAAGCTGCCTGGTGAACGTCCATGCATAGTGACTGTTGGGTTCCATTCATGTTCCTGCGAGTAGGCTGACGAAGCTAGAAAAGGGACCTTGTGCCGTGTGTGATTCTTGTTGTTCTGAAGTGTGAATCTGTTGTACTGTTGCTGAAAGCTGCATGTTGCATGTTTTGTATTGAATAAAGGGAACTGCTTCATGTTTCGCCCCGCTCGAGTAGCTGCTAGGCTTTGACTTACTGGAACATAATAGTGTTAAAGTGTCTAACCTAAAATCAATTGGTAATACATAGAGATGTTTTATCATTATATAAAGTATTTGCTTAACCCATTTTTTAGTAGATGAGATTTTCTCATTTAACACGCTCATCAAGTGTAGGCTATTTCGACTTTATCACATAGGTTGGTTTTTACAATGGTTGAAGCAGTTTGAAACTTGCTCTAATATCAAGTTAAAGTGTCTAATCTAAAATTAATTGACAACAGGTGGAAAGATGTTAATCACTATATAAAGTTGGCTTAACTTTCCCACTTAACAAGCAGTTGCTTTATCGCAGCTTTAGGCATTAGCTGGGTCCGTTGCTTGGCGCAAAATGGTGACTAGCAGGTTTTGGCGAGTAGAGCTAGCTGCAAACCTTAATGGGAAACGGGCTTCTTCTGCTGTTATAAGAATGGGCTTTCAGTGGGCGGCCCAGTTGTAGACTTTGCCTCTATGACTGGAAGGATTCAACAATTTTGTACATTTTGTTGATTTGTTTTCATGTAATTCGCGAATAATTCCGTCACGAAAACTTATACCCAGATGGTCATAGAAAGTTCACAAAAAAACTTACGCCTAGGTGTTCATAAAAAAAAAAAAAAAACCCTTATGCCCTAGGAGATTGGATAATTAGATGCTCCATTCCCGCATCACATTGTCATCGACCTCTTTTAAAATGTCACGATTTGGGGTTTTGCAGAGATTTTTAAATGTGGTTACAATTGATTATTTTTACGTAAGCTAATTTTTTTTTTAAAAAAAACTATACATAAATTGAAACTTCATATTGTGAAAACCCCGAAAATCACTTTTATTTTACTTTTCTCTATAAGTAATTTTTATTTATTTATTTTGTAGTCTGGGGAAGGGAAATTAAAAAAAATTAATTAATCTATAAAAAAAAACTGTATAAGTGTTTTTCTTTTACTCAGAATACAATATAAACAATATAAGTTTAGAGAGGAGAATGAGTAACAAACTAAAAATTGGAGAGATTATTTTTTTTTTCTTCGAAGATAGAGCAACCATATAAAATAGTGTATTTTGAAATGGCTATTGAATCAAACTTTTAAGTGCATTTACATGATTAAGTAATTAGCTTTCAAATAACAGGTGGTTATTAAAAAAAATAAAACATTAATCGACATTCGAAAATGTGAGGGGAAAAGAAAAGACAGTTGGTGTAATCTGGGAAGAGAGGCATCTCATCTCAATGTGGTCTGTATGCACTCTTGAGTTCAACCCAATTGGTTGAGGTACAAAAATCATAATCCCAAGGTTAAAACTTTATTTCTACAATTACAATGAAATGCAATTTCTTAATGGATATAGCATGCAGCCCAATTGGCTTATGTCTACATTCCTGTATGACCCAAAACTAAGGTCTTCTCTCTTTTTAATCAACACTTGTACCGACACACTTTATTTGTTAAAAGGTTCAAAAAACAAAAAAGGTGGTTTCTTTCAATTTTACCTGATTCCGGAATCACTTAAAAAAAAAAAAAGAAAGAAAACTTATTATTGGTATGTATATTCTACTAATAAAAAGATGGACTTTATTTTATGATGCGTCTGTTGTACCAGTTGTCCGTCAGATATGAGTTTTCCTAAATAAATAAATTATATTGATGACTTTTAACATTTAATTACGGCTTTGTTAGTCTCTAATTTGCTTGTTCTACCTTTATCACATTTTAGACACATTTTGTTTTGCTCATAGACATATTAAAAATATTTCAATTTAATTAGCCCCTATATACTTGATGGAATTTGTTAACTTATAATAATTGTTTGATATTAACTTTTAAAATTATAATTTAAATTATCTAGTAACTGTCTCACAGTGTTTAAACTGCATAATCATTTATTGACAATTAATAGAAAATTTAAATTATTAATTTTTCTATCTTTAAGTTAGTCCTATTTTAAATTCGAACTTCAAAAATTAATATTAGACAATTACTCTACTCATTGGATTTCATTTATTCAAGAATTAAAATGAAACAATTGTATAGGTTTAAGTCCAAAATAAAATAAAATAAAATAATTTTAATAAATTGAGAATAAAATAAATAGTTAATAAATAATGAATTAAAATAGTAGCATTTTTTTGAACTGGTAGCGCCAGGATAGTCAAACATATCACCATTATATATCTACATGTCTCCGTTGGCTAGCCATTGAAATTCTTGTCATAACCAATAGTTAAATATTACAGTATACTTGTTACCGCGCCTATGATTACTAATTTTTGTGATATATAAAAAAAAGTGATATATCACACTTGCCACATATATATTGCTAAATTTTTAATATATTTTGCACAACATATCAAGGTATGTCGAGGTATAAAGTATAGTATACAAAAAGTATACCACATGCTACAAGTTAGAATTTTTTTTTATTTACATTAATGCACCACACACACACATATCTAGAACACAATAATTAGACATATACAAAATGACAAAGTTTAATTAATACATAATTCTCTGAGCATCATGTTTTGGGCCACCTATAAATTCAACGTGATATGAAAATGCAGTATGATGTTATTACTACCATATTATTTCTTTTTTCTCATGTATTCCTAAATCAGTTTTTTTATTGAATAATATTTATTTTGTTATATATATTTCATTGTTTTGTTTTTTGTACAAAAAAAATTATTTTTTATATATATTTTATTTATACTAGTGAAATTATGTTAAAATAATTAGAATACATATAAAAATGTGTAAAGAATTATATTTAATATTTTTCATATTAAAATAATGTTCTATATTTTTTTAACAAAAACAATAATGATATACAACACAATATATTATATAATATACCTATAATTTACAAGAAATGATATATTTAATGGTAACGGTATTGAATAACTTCATCATAACCACAGCTCTCTTCCTTGTTTCCAACTCATGGCGGCATGCGATTTAATACAATTGGCATTATAGTGATTAAAACACTAGTAAATTAAGGAATTTGTCGTAAATCTGATTTTGAAAGACGACCAAATAATGATGATTTTATTTTATCTGGACATGGAGATGCCGAAATACATATTATATTGCTTGTATTAATTTGGTTTGGACATATATACGAGTGCAAAATGGTTTCTTAAAGGATTTGTCTTGCTTTCTGATAACGAAAATAATTTGATATTATACGTTGACGCGAGTGGTGGGTACGAGTCATGATCAGCTGAAATGAGTTTCGTGATTAGAGTATTAATTAATTGCCTATATATGTACTGCTATCTATTGTATATGTTTGCGTTATTTGCAGATTACAATCTAGTTTGCTTGGAGACTAAAGAATATATCATAAATCCAATATCTTATTAGTCAATTTCAGAAAATCACCTCATTGATGGTTCGCTGGCCGAGGATAGCTCAAGCTCACCACTTGATCATAAAAAAATGTGGTTTAAATTATAAGAGTTATGGAATCCCTAGAAAAGGATTTACCGGAATGTATATTCTCCTAATAAAAAGATGGATCTGATTACATGATGGATGATGTGCCCATGCATTTGTCATTTTCGTCGTCCATCAGATAAGAGTTTTCCTAAAAATATAAAATGTATATATGGTTTTTAACATTTAATTATCAATTTTTCAATATATTTTTTTATAGTAAAAATAAAATTATTAATGATAGATAAAAAGTAAAACTTCCAGTTCAAGAAAGATATTTGTATAATTCATCTCATAAAATATATTAGTACAACGCTCTCCCAAATTGTATAAACCCTGAAGTTCTAAATCTCCATAACTTGCAAAAACCCAAACATTCCTTACCAATATCAAGAAATACAGGCATGAATGATTAACACCCAATAACTGCAACCTCTAAGACTCAAAAAAAAAAAAAAAAATGAAAACTAGAAATTAGTCTTTAATCCCCCATTCCAATTTTTCAATTTATATTTCATCATTGATCCTTTTGGTCGCAATCTTAGCTTATTTTGACCTTTCATCGGTTTTTTAGCATTATTGACATTCTCTAATATATCAAATGCTAGTCTATCACCGCCATCAAAGGACTTCTCAGTGAGATTTGAATATTTATTTTTTAGATTATTAGCACAAGACCTCATGCCTCTATAATTTTCCTAAACACGAACTAAGGACCCTTTGTCTTTCAATATTTAATTTTTTTATGGCCACTCACAACTCCCCAAATCTTGTCCCCACAGCATATTTATAGTCTTGAGAATTGGTGGAATCTCATAAAATATTAAATAAGAATTATCATTGGCCTCCGTTTAGGAACAACTTTTATAATTAGCATTAGAATTTTGAATAATTTTTTCAATAGTTGAAATAAAAACACTGAAGCTAAAAATTTTTAATAGTTTTTGAAAACTCTAAAACTAATTGCTAACCCTAATACCAAATGAGGCCATTCTTTTTTGTTTCCACTACCCCTAAATCAATCTTACTACTACTACTCACCACACTAGAAAAATTAGAACCATTTTTCTTTATTTTTTTGACCTAATCGACTAAATTGGAGACCCATTCTCTAGCCCACTTGAATTTTTTACCATTTTCTAGCCCAACGTAATTGATAATTTGGCCCACACCCAATCCAACTTGCGCAACCCTAACCTAGTTTATGTTTTGATTGCCGCCGCCAAACGAAACTCGAACAGAAGGGCGTCTGTCCGCCAATGCCAACTACTTCACCGGACGCTACCGCCTCTCTGTCGCCAACCGTCTTTGTTGTCACTGCTCGTTGACCACTCACAGCACCCCATACTTCCTGATGGAAACTCAATCCGCCACCTATAGTATGTCCAGCGGCCTTTTTGTCTCTCTGGCGCACGCGCACCTGCTGATCACCAACGATTTTTGCACTTCTAGGCGAAGGCGCCGTGACAATCCCTTCATCGGACAGCTATCCCTCGCCGGACGATATCGCTTCCACATCGTTGAACCTCGATACCGTACTAGCTCCTCGCTCACCCCTTTTCACCTCCCCAGTCGGTGCTCCCTTCCCCACTCCATGCCTCAATGTCACCACTGTTCCCGCCTCCTCCACCGTGCTTTTCTCTTTCAGACCCAACACGACCACCACCAGCGCTCCGTTCCGAGTTTGGCAGAGACCCAGGCATACAATGAAATTGACACCACCCATGCGACTTTTCTCCTTTCGGAATTATTATACTTGATAGGCTTGATTTTTTTGCTTCATTCAATCCCATATACCTCCCGTTTCCATTTTCTTTCGTTGAGAAATTCAAATCCCTCCTGTCAGATCGTTTAAGATTCTGCCTTCCTTGCTTCTGCTTCCTTTCCAACAAGAAAGAAACTGTGTCATCTGTTCTCCATTGAGCTCAATGGAACTCCGACGAGGCCCATTTTCAACAATTCGCACCACATCTTCTTCCCTCCCCCATTCAATAAAGACATTGAAAGATTTTTTCTCGATGAAGAATGTTATTTCTACATCAAACCTCATCAAGAATGTCCAACTTTCGAAAGAGGGAAGCCAGAGCTTTTCATTCTAGGATCCAA